>VXBJ01001557.1:48088-106232 GCA_013400055.1 Nycticryphes semicollaris
CACCCCCCCTCCCAGGCTGGCAGCGTAGTAAGAATTGTGGGAAGCGAGGAAATGTCTCCGTAGCTCGTCGTGTCGTGTACTCCCCCCTCACCCGACCCTCTCCTTTCCCCCGCCAGGGATCCGGTTTGTTGTGGCTTGGGAGTACGTCCCGGAGCTGTGGGTCTCCCGGGGGGGTGGGAGTGGGGTGGGAACGAGGGAAAGTCGCGGAGATGCCCTGTCACCTCCCTCTCACGGGCAAGCCTCGGGGTGGTCCCCCCTGGCGGGGTTGGGGGGGGGCGTGGGTGCTGACACGGCTGGGCATGGATGCAAATAGCAGGGGAGGGGTCTTCACCCGCATGAGGGAGGGCTGCGGGTCGCAGGTTCGGCTTTTCTCTGTCAAGTTTGCGTCCGGTCAATTTGTCGTGTGTTGGGTGAGCAGCAGTTAAGTGCCTGTTCTACCGGACTATTGAATCTCCTTGGATTTATTGACAGAAAAGAAGCGAAATGGTTTATTTAGGTCTTGCTGATTGGGCAGAGTAGTCAAATGTTTAGTCAAGCACTGAGGGGTATAGAACTACAGAAGAACAAGAGAAAGGACAAAGTGTTTTTAGAAGTGGCCTGATTTGTAAGGGGCACTAATTCACTGCTAAAATACTGATTCCTCACGTTGTCATTGAACATGACTATGTGGGAAGCTAATCAGAGTTTTCCTTAGTATTTTTGAATCTTAATAGGGGTAAAAGTAAGTCCTAAGCTTTTGTTATTTTACACTGTAAGCAAGTTCAGTTCTCTGAAACTTTTAAGGTTTGGCTGTACAGTTAGGAAACTTGAGCTAAAATACCACACTGTGATATTAAAATATCAGTAAAGTTTGCATTTTGGTGTGTTGTCTTACATAATTTATTAAAGAGAATGCATAACAAAACTGTACTTAAATTGTGTAGCTTTTCATCTGAATAAGTCTTCTGTTTACCTTAAGACATTTCTGTTCATTGGAGTACATAAAATGGCATTGCATGAGTCAAAAATACCATAAATATTCCCAGTAGGAACTGACAGAACATACCATGGTCCTTAGCTGTACACTTTAGGTACTTTGCAGCTTTTGACAATGACTTGCTCATGGTGTTACTTTCAGAACTTGTTTCCTTCTACAGAAGTCAACAACTGTCATAATAGCTTCTTCTACACTTACTGATTTCTTCATGAAAATTCAGCAGAATTCTGTTTGAATTACATGGGACAAATTTATTAATGTTGCACAGGTAGAAATTTCCAAGGGCAAATATTAAAAGGGGAAGGAAGCGGAAACTAAAACTGATGCATAACCTTCAGCCTGTCCAATACCGAGGCTGTATTTCATGATCAGATTGATACTGACTGGGCCACAGATTTTGTGATTTTACACTTGTACACTGAAGTACTTGTGCTGCATTAGTACAAATCAGTTAGTTCCGACTTTGGACGTCATGATTACGTGGACATTGTAGGTAGCCCTCGAAATAGCTGAAATAAGTAGCTGTACAGTACATAAGTATTGTACTTTCATGAATATGTGTAGTACTAATGAAAGACTTTATTTAAACAGTACTAAGAATTACTTCTAAAAATGCACTTGAAGTTTTATGTAAACATAGTATGGCAGGAATTGTTGTGGCGTGTGCTTATAGGGGTTCTATGAGCTTTTTGTTACCTCGTGTCCCAGGCTCCTTGTGATGGTGTTTCTCATACCTATAGGCTTCAGTTTTACAGAAGGCCGAGTTGTGAAATGTTTCCTCTCACCTTTTTGTGCACATGGCAAAAAACACCCCAGTTGTTCTTTTACAAACCCCCTTACCCTCCCTAATGTGGAGTTTTAGAAAGATGCAATGTAGTTCTATGCCTGTGTCTCTACAATACTCTCATTAGCTGGATGCTTAGTACTGCCTGCTCTGATTCCTTTGGTGGAATAAAGCACAACTCGGAAATACTGGTAGAATCTGTATGCAGGAGCTTAATGCTAAGAATAAGTCTGTACCCAATTAGAGGAAGTTTCCCAAATGCTGTTGTAACCTGTATAGCTTATATTAGCAAAACCCTCCCAGCAGGGACTCGACTGTGAGGAGATAGTGCTGAAGATGTCAGCAGTCTTCAGGGTGTGGATACAACTACACCGAAATAAACCACCAGCAAACCTATTAAAAGAGTTACTTTGCTAAGATAACTGCAAGCAGTAACTGAGTTGGTCATGTGTCAGATGTATTGATACCCTGCTGGACATCACCAGGTGTGTCTGTAGTGTTTACTTAGGCCTCACAGATGTGACTCTTGGGGACATGGTTTAGTGGTGGACTTGGCAGCGCTAGGCTTACCATTGGACTTGCTGATCTTAGAGGTCTTCTCTAACCTGAAGAGGTCTTCTCAAACCTAAATGATTCTATGATTTCATGGAGGCTCCTTTCAGTGTAGGCACAATGGTAAAAATACAGCTGGGGACTTTGTGGTAGTTAGAAATGTCCTGACTGTAGTGGGCTTTCTCACCACTAACTTTCATGGCATTTTTGAATGATAAAAGTAGAGACCTGCAGGCGTGTTTCTACACTGTTTGCATCTTATATTCATGTGTGTCAGATTGAATTGAATTACAGATGCAGTAAAGAGGTGTTTCAGTCCAACCAAACCTTTTGTCAAAAAAGTAGTCTTTATTTTTGTTAAAATCTTAGGTAACAAAATTAGTGTTTGTTAAATGATCGTCCTTGTTGACCTGTCCTTTCAGAACACTGTTGCAACATAAATATAAAAATATAGGTGGTATTGTCACTGTTTGGACTTTTCCTTCCATATCTACTTTCAAACATCTGCGGATTCATTTGGATTATTTGCAGTAGTTGTAGATTTGTTTGAGGGTATAGATACTGTGCTTTATTTACAGTGTGGTAAGTTAATTTTTGTGGGTTTGGTTGTTGGTTTTTTTTAATTTTTACGGGTGCTTATTGTCACCTTTAAAACATGATTCTATTCTTTATGAGGTTCTTCAAAAGTTAATTTCAGATTATTTCCCTTCCAAAGTAAAAAAAAAAAAAATATATATATATATATATATTTTGCCAGTTTTAATTAAAACAGTCTCTAAAAATGAATACTATTATTGGAATCCAGTACAGGAATATCTTGAATTACTGATGGACTTTCTGTATAGGACAGTAATTGTTGCCTGAAAGGCTGTAGCTGCAGAATTTCTGTGGTGTGTCAGGCAGAAAAAAAGAGGTGCGTCTGAAGAGTTGGTCTGGGGTGGGATTCAAGTTGAGCTAGTCCAACCTAACAGTGCAGTGGACTGAAACAGATGGTCCTTCACCTGGGTGGTTCTCACCTCATCTTTTGTGTCCCGTATATTCCTGCAGGGTGGGAGTGTCACCATGCCTTCTGGTGGCAACTGGCAGGTTTCACTAATTTATCATGAAGTTGGACTCGTGGTGGCATAGTGCAGAATCTGTTTAATGCCACGTCAGCTTGATTTGGTACAGTCAGGCCTAGTATTCCTTTATCAATGTTATCAGTGTTAAGAAAAATACGAGGTACGAGTCCTCCAGTACATCCATGCAGGGGGATCCCCCTGCCTGTGCTGAGGTGTACAAGGAGCTCTGTAGCTCTACGTTATTAGTTTAGGCTGCAAAATGTGTTAATGATGTCTTGTCAGCCTTTAACAGGAAAAAAGGTTAAAAGAATATTATTGTCAAATTTACAGTATAACTTGAGATGCCTAAAACATGCTTTTATGAATACCCAAACTGTTCAAAATGATAGTTTTAAAATTGCAATGCCAATATAAGATGGTTTTAAAAATAATAATCTTCCTTTTCAGGAATACGGATGAGTTAGCACTGTCATAAAAGCAAAAGTGAAACCAACTTTAGTTTCTTTTTGTCATTTTTGTTTTGGGTTTTTTTTTTTTTGGAAGACATGGAAAATTATTAGTGAACTAATAGTGATGACTCCATACGTATTTTTAAAAGTCTCATTCTCTTCATATGGACCCGTTTAATTTACAGAGTTCGTTTATATTTTGTTCTAGTAGTTACTGATATTTGTTCTTAAACTAATAGCATAATGCTAAGCATTAGATTCCTGTATATTTTCCCCCTGCTCTCAGCTACAGTGCAGAGACAGAACTCCAGAAGCACCTTGTTTGCTCTTTGTTTTCTGTATTCTATGCATGAAATGTGTATTCTTGTGGAATAAAAACGAATGATTTAAAAACAGTAGGCTGTAAGATTGCCAGTGTATGGAGAGTTCAAGCTGCTGAATGTGTTTTACTCAGCCTGGCTGAGCTGTCTGTCCGATGGAATTTAAATTCTCGAGGTTCAGTTCAAGACCTTGTAAGTCTTTCAAAATGCTATTTTCTTTTAATATTCAGAAAAGCCAGTTGAAGTGGAGTTTCTTGTCTAAAATAATGGTGGGAACTAGAAACATTGTTGAGAACCACGTTGGAGGGGGCCATCTACCAGTGTCCACATTTGATCTCTACAAAGACATGCTACAAAATCTTCCTTTTATTTGTTGGACTTACCAAATACAAGTGTTGAAAGGAATTTTATTCTATAAATTGCTTAGGTCACTTAATCTGTTTTGGGAGTTGTTACTGATGTTTATGTAATTCAAACTAAATTCAGCTGAAAAGTCATGTTCCTCATTTTAAGGAAAGGAAAAGGTGCACGGTCCTGGGCTTTGTAGGTTAAAACCATACAAGATTTTAAAATTGTTCCCAAAAGTTAAAATATCAAGTGCTTATTTTTTTCCATGAAAATGCCCTGAAAGTCACGCCTTCTACCTTGCATGATCTGTTGTAATTCTCAACTAGAGAAAGAAAATAAACTCCTGTGGTTTACAGATAAATCTCAAACATTTAATAATATTTAAATTTTTGCATCAATGTTTTGGTTTTTTTTTTTTTTAAATATGCTCCCTGTTTAGACAATACTTGAAAATAATTACTCAGTTTCACATTTGTACTTAGCATATTTAGGTTTTAAAATTACTTGTGTGGAGCTAAGATGGCTTGATTAACATGATTGCCTAGGAGTGTTCAATTTCAGATTTTAAAGAGTCAACCAATAATTAGAGTATTCGAAAAAAATCAATTATGTACTCTTTTTTTTTTTTTTTTCTTCTGAACCTGAACTTTGAGCCAAGAGGGCTGAGAGTTTATTAACGCTCTCAATGCAAGGTGTCAAAATGCAGGACAAAAGGAATCATAATGTGTGTGTGTGTTTATGTTATTCTGTCTTTGTCTAAGATATGTAAAGTGTAGGAGTTGAGTAAACATACTTCTGCAGGAAAATAGTGCATTTCAGCAAAAGGAGGACAAAGAAGCAGTTTTAATTAAAAAAAAATATATTTTTTTCATTTTGTATTTGATTGGAGTTTTTAAAGCACTGACATTGACCTTGTTACACAGTTGGATGCGGCTGTTCTTATCAACTGGTCTGGTACAGCAGTGGTGCGACTGAACTTTGCTGTGACGAGTAATATGGTGCATAGCATTTTTATCCTCATGTATAAAGTAATATTTTAAATAATACATAATATTTCTTTGATGGTAGTCACAGGCTTTCCTTTCTGTACACTGTTCTCATCTGCTTCTTTGTTTTTACCTCTTTCTCTCTTTTGTCTTACTCTTTTGAGTCGTCATCCATGTCACATTGCGTTTTACTGTCACATACTCTCTCTTTGCTTTCATGTTTCTTTTGTGTCACACCTCACATATTCGAAGAAAATATTTCAAATTGGGCTCTTTGTGGCTCTGCAGCTTGTGTGCTGGAGCATGAGGCTGGTTGTCTTTACCATGATCTTCTGTTGGAAGAAGGAGCAGACAGGAAAGGGGCTGTTAGGAATACACTAAATGTGGCATGAACACACGACGTATTCCCTACTCTGCACTTTGGAGGTCAAGCTGCAGCAGAAAGAAGACTACATCATAGAAGGTGTCAGGAATTTGATTCGGCAAATGGGTTTTTGCTCCTTTTGAGTTAGGGTTGAAGGAATCAAGACAAGCTGATGCTTCGTTCCCCCTAAAATGTCTTCCTTGCTACCTTGATAGGTAGACTTGATACCTGACATCTGCCTGTCTGGCAGGTGAAGAAAGAAGGTGGCGTGACCATGACAGAAGCCAGGTCAGGAAGCTGGGAGGTAGGAATGAGCTAGGTGGGATCTCTAGAAGACACTGTTGGATAGTGCCATAATGTGAGTAGCTCTGGCTGTAGGTGGGCAGGGAGAGGTGGTGGGGCCGTGGCTGTAGCTGTCAGCAGTCGTGTGACCAAATATGTAGGAGCTGTCAAATATACGCCACTTATCATAACGCTGTTGTCGTTCACAGCCAGCCACGGAACAACAGCTATAGAGTTTAGTTCCTTTTCACTGTTCTGATTTATTAGAAGAGGCAGGGCAGGGAGGATGTCAGAGATGACTGTGCAGATGACCGTGCTGTCTTCAAGAAAGCCATTAGCATGCCCTGTGGAGGCAATGATGTTTATTTCATAGTTTATTTTCATCTCTTTCCCACAGCAGGTTTATTCTTTATTGCATATTTACTGTTACTTTTTAATTTCTGAGGAGACAGTTGCGTTGAATAACTCTGAGGGAGATATATTCATCTTGCACTTAATTTAAATATATTCTTTAGCCATAGTTGTGATTCTGTTCCTTTATGTTTCTGATCTATGTGTGTCTTGCAAACGAGAACAAACAGTGCTATTTGACCTGTAATAATTTTTTAAAATTGGGGTGTACTTACCTGAATATTTTATCCTTTGTCTTAAGACAGCTTCTCTACTGTGTTTAATTTCTACCTTAACAAGTTGGTGTTTTTCTTTACTAAGCAAGTATGTGACATTGACTAGAAACTTAAGTTTGGGGTTGGGTGGGGTTTTTTTTTTTTGGTTTAGAGAGTGTTTGCTTCATAGGGACCAGATTCCTAATCAGTGCAAAGCTGGTGATACGCTAAGTCAGGATACACTGTCATCTTATATCTCCCCCTCTTTCCAAATACTTAAAATTATTTGTCTCTGATAAGCCCGCTGGCCACTTATTTTCCTTTATTAACTAATCCATTACACTTACTGTATTTTTATCTTTTTCATACTATTCTCTTCTCTGCTCACATGTAGCGATTTGTCTTTCTTTTGCTTTTTCTTTCAATCCATTCTGAAGTGTAAGGACAAATTTAGCAACTTCTGCTTCTAAGCAGAAATTCTCTTTTATCTGTTGCTCTCTGATCTGCCTCCAGAATGAAACTCTCCAGCAGATCATCACTGTGAGACATCACTGTGATCACTTCTAAATAGGAAGGAACATTTTAATAACTTCTATAATGCATCAGGTATCAGCTGTTAGAAAATACGTAATCCATTAAAAAAAGTTGTGAAACTTTAGCCATCTGTTGGTTATTTCTGAATGTTGTATGTGTGAGGTCAGAATCTCTTGCCCCATATTACCACGCAGACCTGGAGCCTTTCCTGTTGCTTGAGTGGAGATACATCATCTTATGTACAGACTTTGTTAGGATTTGTTTATACTGTATTTAACACATGGAAAAAACCTTGTCTTTAGAGGACAAGAGTGGTAATTAGTGGTGTCTTTGGACATAGATACTGTCTTTAGAGGAAAAGATGGTTAACCTTCTTGTGGGATGTTTTTTATGCTTGCTCCAGTGAATGATCTGAAATACAACCCAATTATAAACTTATTTTTCGCGTCTGTGTTTTTCTTTTTTTTCATTCTCTCCTGGTGGTCTGTGACAAAGTATTTTCTATCCTAATGAAACTAGGAGAATCAACTCTGACTTTGGTCTGTGTCATCAGAAAAGAAATGCAGAAGAGTTTTGCCCTCAGTTTTTGTATCTGCAGATGGACATTGAAAATGTTAGAGCAGTTGTTTTAGATGTGGTAAATAAACACTTGTGTGCCAACTTAAAAGTTATTTTTGTGTATTTTGCTGTAAGATTTTTCAGCTTGAATGTATTTTATTTCTTTACTTCTCTAGACTAATAAGGACATAGGGTGAAAAGGAAGTTCCTATATGTGTAGTAGAAGCAAAAAAAAAAAAAAAAGGTTTCCTTGAATCTGTTGTCAGTTTTAGTCTGGCTTTGAGAAGGTGCCAGGGTACTTTCAACTCTCATTGTCTGGTAGCGGGACCTGAATTGTCTGCATCAAAAAGGAATTATTTTGTATATTTCCTTGGAAACTGCACAGAACCATTCAGTAAGAGATCCTTCCAAATAAAGCTTTGTTTATATTTTGTAATCTTTGTGTACTGATTCAAGAATGTGGTTTCAAAAGCTAATGCACAGGTTTTCTATTGTAATGGTGTTAGTTTTAGAGGCCTTACAAATACTTTAGTGTTCTTTACTTTCTCTCTATTGGAGGGGTCACTGTTCTGAAAGTTTCAGTTTGTAGCCTTAATTTGGGTGAAGAGTTCAAAATTTTAAAAGAAAAAATTCCTATCACTTATGTTAGATAGGTCTGTTTTGACATCTTTTCCGGACAAGTTTTGAGGAAAACGATAAGTAAATACAAGAGCTTAATGCCTTTTTGCAAGTTAGACAAAAGCATGGGGATTTGGAATAGCATGTGGTTACTTTGAACATGCCACAACTTGCTGGATGCACCTGGGCCAATGGTTTATGTACGCTCCAAGCAAGGAAAACGCTCGATAAACATTTGGTACTACCTGGTAGGACTGGGACCTTATTATGTTTGAGTTCCCCCATTTGTAAATCCATGATGTTTGCCAAGATTATTTGGATGATGAGAACACAAAGCTGGACAGGGATCAGTACAGTTTGCTGCTGTTTGCCCATCCCTTTTCTTTCTGCGTAGCTTCCCTCTGTCACTGTGATTTTGAGAGGGCTGTGGTATGTGTATTTGTAAGAGTGGAAAATGATTAACATACTTTTCTCCAGTGTTTTACATATTCCGTATTATGAACAATCTCCAAAGTGAAGTCTAGAATAAATATCATTAACATATTTGAATCACGTATTTGAATGAAAATGCAATTGATTTTTTTTTTTTTCTTTCTGTGCTTCATAGGAAGAAAAGGCTTCTCTCCTGCATCGTACTCAGGAAGAAAGGAGAAAGCGAGAGGTAAAGTGGGGCTGTAAGCGTTTGCTTGGACATTGAGATGATCTTTGATACAGCCCAGAGTACTTTATTCTGCTGCAGTCATACTTAATTCGGGAAAGTTTTGTTTCAGTTTGCAAATTCTACATAGTCTGCCAGTATACTAGAATCGACAGACTATTTAGCTGCTTTTAAGGTGCTTCCCAGAAGTGATTTTCATCTCAAAAGAAGGTAGTTAAGCATGCACTAGGTGCAGAGGGAATTTTCCCTTCCCCCCCCATACCCCTCCTCCCATTTGATCTAGTCTTTGTTGAGAAAAGGCAAGTATTTGGATAGTAAATTGCATTTATTTTACCTTTTCCATAATCTGTTACTATGGGTTGGTCTCAGCAAGCTGTTTTATGCTCCTGGTTCTGCTATGGTTTCTTGGGTGAACTTAAGGAATTCACTTTGCCAGCGTATGCCTCAGTTCTGTGGAGGTAGAATCAAAATGATCATACTTGCACATGTCCTCAAGTGCTTTGAAATCACCTGATAATTGAGGAGCAATGAGAAGGAGTTGTGAAGCTTTAGAAAAATCTTAAAACTGGTTTGAGATTGAAGCTTACTGACCTGGATAGTTCAGTCTGGAATAATAGGCATTGAAAGGCAAATTACTGGTTTTAAAACAATGTATGTGGCAATATGAAATCAAAATTTAGAAACACAGAATCGAAGCGAATATCTTCATTTTGTCATTTTTTTCTCCTCTGATAAGAGTAGAAACATTTTTAGTCTTCAAAATTATTTTAGAAGCACAACTGTAGTTTTCATGCTGATCAAGAAAAAAGAGCTGTTTGGCCCTTAAAGATGTGTTTGACTCTTGGCTAGATTAGATGCGGGTTCTGCAGCGGCTCCTTTCTTTCTGAGGACAGTAGCTGTTGGTCTTGTTTTCTTTCCAACCTGGATGTATAATTATGGACCAAGTTCAAGTATGAAGTTACTAGGATTTTGCCAGTTCAGAATGCTGTTGTATGAATTAAATTTATGATCAGTGAGTCCTTACCAACGTATGCAAAAAGAGTTTTTTGCACTTTATAAACTTTTGGCCGTGTACTGAAATAACCCATTCAGTTGCAGAATTCTGGCTGCTGAGGAGTCATACACTCGTGTCTGTGTATGTACACACATATTCACAACGATTTTCTGTGACATATATCGGATTCTCAGAAAATGAATGACTCCTCTGAGAATGAAACCAGTTATGGCTTTAAAAAAAATGCCTGTAGCAGAATCTTAGCAGTGACCTCAGACTTAAAACCTTGGCAATTACGGGTCACTAATTGACAATTATGTATTCTAGGATAAAACCTGTATCTAGAGAAAAGCAGAACATACCTACTTTTTAGTTGAGCTTTACATTATGATTATGAAGAGACAGTGCCTCTCGGTAATTGAAACTCTCTTCTGCTTGCCCCCACACTTTGCACTTTTCCTGTTGGATACCTTGGAGAGAAAAGAACCCTTTGGCCTATCAAAATTTTTATTTTTGTCTATGCTGTAGAGGTAATTAGAGTCTTTCAAGTATATGCTACGCTGAGCAATTGCTTTAGGAGTCGGGGTTTCCAAGGTAGCCATTTGAATAGCAAATTCATCTGGTGTTTCTTTGGTCAGTTCAGGTTAAGTTCAAGTTCCTACAAGTTGAAAGTTTATGTGAACTTTCCCAAATGTATTTTAATTAAATTTATAAAAACATCATGGTGGTTTGTTTTGCTTGGCTGCCCTCAGAATTATGGGCTCATTGTAGTGCAAGCATTGATGAGGTTAAAATTTATCTTATCAAAGCAGGCTTCTTTGATTTTTACTCTTGATCTTCCTACTTTCCCTTCCTCAACCATTGCTCTGTAGCTCTGGGTTCACTAGAAACTACTTTATTTACCTCCCTCTTTCATTGCCTAAGAAACTATATGAACGTTATTAGAAATCTAATTACAGTAGCCACTTCCCTTAGATATTTGTTGTGATGGGATATGCCGGAGGTGTTGTCAGGGGAAGAACTGAGTGCTCTTTCTGTAGTACCTGAAACCAGTTGGCTTTCAGCTCCCCAGAAACTGAACCATTGTAAAGGGATGACTTTAAATACCCTTTTTAGCTACTGAGGAAGACATCACAAAATGACCCACTTCATATATCTGGTTTGAAGGAGAGAGCCAGTATCTTCATTGATTTCCATATGTGCTCTGGGCTTAAAGAATTAAACTTAATTTTCTTTTTGACAGCAGTACTGTCTCTAAGTAACTGGTTGGGTTTTTTGTGGTTTGTGGTTTTTTTCCCCATCTAAATTACACCCCCATCTAAATTACACCAGCCTCACAATACTGATCTGTTATTTTAATGGAACCAAAAACAGTGTTAGGCAATCTATGCAGAAAGAGGAGTAGTGTAATTGAATTTGATGAATTTTTCAGTGTTTTAGTATTAAGTCTTTCTTTAATAAGATACAAACATGTTTATTTTGATTTCTGCAGTATTACATATTTACGAGTGTTAAACATTCTTTTGCAATATCTTAATCGTAAATTTACACTTAAAAACACCAAAAGCTTTATCCCTGATCTACGTTTATTGGATACAAACCTTGAAACAGTTTCTTTTACTAATGACTAATGCTTAATTTTAATTAAAAAAAAAAAACAAACCCTTTTGGAATACAAATAGATATTATTTTATAAACTAGAGTCAGTGCCACAATATTGATTTTTTGCTTTGCTTTACAGGAAGAAAGGCGGAGGCTGAAAAATGCAATAATAATCCAGTCATTTGTAAGAGGGTACAGAGACAGAAAACATCAAGTAAGCATTTATTTTTTTATTTAGAAGCATGTAAAATACTTTTGCTGAAAAGGAAACTTTCTAGTAATAAGGAATTCCATTGGAAAATCTTCATCTTTTTTGAGTACTGTGGGAGGTCACAAAGTGGGAGTTCTTTTTTCCCTCTTGACATTTTCATTTGAGCCTCAATAGTTTAGTATGTGGATGTTTATTCTGCAAAGCATATGTGTGACAGTGGATTTCAGTGGGATTGTGCAATGTTTATTTGAGCTGACAATGCTCTGTCTGTGAAATTTTTCCAAACATGATTAAGGTGGTAGTTTGAGTCAAAAAGTTGTTCTTTCCAAGCTGTTGAGTAGATTATTCTAAGAAAGGGTTGTATCTGTTTAAATTTACTAATATTATTTGAGTAAAAGATTAAATGTTTCATGTGATAGTCTTTTCTTGAAAAGCAACAAATTTGTTGCTTTTCAGAATTACAGAAAGCAGTTATGGCCTTAACTGTGTCACTATGTGGATGTTCTGATTTCTTAACAAATATGTGTTATATCCATTTTACTACTTTGCTTCCGCTTTGGATGGGAAACTGAAATGAGGTTTTGAAAAATGAGCATCTCTGTTTGAAATCCTAACCATTGATATATTGATGCATGTCTTATTTTTTAAGTACTCTATCCAAAGAAGTGAATTTGATCGCTGTGCTAATTTGGCCCAATCTGGAGGAACCTTTTCCACTGCTAATGGAGCGAATTTGACTCTCTTAGTTCGTCAGTTACTCTTTTTCTATAGACAGAATGAGGATTCTAAGCGTTTGGTGAGTACTGTTACATTCTTTGATCCACAGTACTTTTATTTCATGCACTTTTAAGGTACTGTTTTGCATGCAAAACAGGCTTTGACCAGTTCAGTAAATTCATTTAAGAATTCTGATTTTTGCTGGCCTGCACTCTGCTGGTTTTTGTTCAGACAGAATAACTTAAAATTAGATTTTATATGTGTGCACACACACAAACACAAAATCTGTGATACGAAGCCTTGAAAAACGCTCTGTGTGTTATTCACAGTAATTTATTAAAAAGAATGTACTTCTCTTAGAATTTAATTTTTAAACAATATCTTCCACTTGCCCCGCTGGTCATTCATGAGATGTCTGGGTTTTTTTTCCCCTCACTGGTCAATAATTCTGGCATATCAATTGCAAAGTCACTGCAAACTTCCCACAGAGTGGCTACTAATAATGGACATTAAAGAATTATGGCCATTTAAAACCAAAAAATTGACAGATAAATTTTTTGCAAGAGTAAAGTGTAATTCAGTCTTAACTTTGGAAATTTAGTATTAGCAGTTATGTAGCTTGCTGTGCAACAATTTTTTGAGGTGAACATGATTGTTTTGCTTGTTTGTATCAGGTATCCAAAACAGGATTGAAATATTGTTATTTGTGTTGCAATAAATAATATAACTTGTTGTTATAAACAGTAACCTTGTGCATATCTTTTCCCAGGTATGGATGTGTCAGAATTTAATTAAACAAAGTTCTCAGTTTGTTAAGCAATTGGATGGTCCGGACAGACTTACTTGCTTATTCCAAATAAAAAGACTGTTGGGGCTGTGTTGCAGGTAAATTCTTTTTCCTTTATGCTGCTGTCTAAAAAGTGTTCAGAAATTATGTTGAGCACTTCTTTTGTTTCTTTTTTTTAGCAAGGGAATTATTACAAGTAAATTTACCTGATGGAGAGGACTGCTTATGTTCCATATATATGTAGGCCATGGTAAAGGATACTTGTTCCTACGTAAGAACAACGGAATTTCTAGTTCAGTGTGTGCTTGAGGGATGCCCTACCTAAGGGTAGGCTTAAGTACGTTCTTAACTGCTTGCATATAGTGATATAATGAGCAATTTTTGTGAAACCAGAAGTTTTTCTTGGTAACTGATAGTGATTAGAAGGTATTACCAGAGTTCTTGTTCCAAGGATGTGCTTTGGACATACTTTGTTTTAAAAGTAATATTATTTAAGATGCCTTTCCTCACACTTTATTTTGACTGTAAGGTTGTTAAGCAGTTGCATTACTGGCTTCAGCAGTACATTTGTTATTTGTAGTGGATGGATCCTGGGAGGATTACGGGAAGGTGAATCTATCAAGGTGGCTTGCATAGCTGGCAGCTAAAGCCTAGTGTTAGAAAACAATATGTTTGCTCTTACTAATAATTGGAACTAGTTATACCTTTAAATGGTTGTTTTGTTTTTGTTTGGTTTTCCTTTTCCTTTTAATGTTGAGGCTTTTTAAAAAAAAATGTTTAATTCAAGTCACTGAACCTTGTGCTCTCACAGTTGTGTCAAATGTACATATAATAGTGACAGCAGATACTAAAGAAGACTTGAGTGGTGAGCTTCAAAGTCCAAAGTTCAACACAGCTGTGGTCTCACTGGATTGAATTGGACGTTTTTGCTACAGTTGAAATTGCGGTTTTATAAATGCAGCGCCGTTAGCATTCCCACCCTCCCTTCCTGACGGAGTGATGTGGGAAAGCGGAGTGGAAGAGCTTTTCCTTCCTGTACGTATAGGGGGAACAGAGGAGGAAGCTCTTCCTAACTTCCCCTTGCCAACATGATGGTGGGCATCTGTACTTGCTTTCTGGGCTTTTGTAATTTTCTGCAAAAGCCCAGAGAGCGAGCAACGGGACAGGTAGCCAAAAACGTGCTTCCCTGGGGTAAGTTCAGATTCACGAGAAGTTGTAGCTTTTGATGCTATGGAAAAAGAGGTGACTCTGTAACATCATGGCAAAAAGTAGTTTGATTGAAGCTACATCTGCAAAACAGGTCAGAGTATCTTCTGTTCAGTGAAATGTCTTAGCTGTGGTATCAAAAGAAATTTTTGCTGAGAGGTCCCACCTTCCTGAAAGGCTGGGAAAGAAAGCACATTGTTAGAGCAACTATACCTATATACATCTCATTCTAACAAATTGATTCTAAACAGACTCTTAATCTTCACTGTATCTGTGGTTAATGGGGGTTGTTTCATAACCAATTTGTTAAAAGGATGGGATGGTTGTATTTTTAATATTTCAGTCTGTAATGAAGGACATATTGCTTTAGTTATACATAAAACATTCCCTAGCGTTTGTTCCCAGCCCATATTGCTCTGGGGCTTTCATGACTTCATTTTTAATATGGGTAGTAATACATGTTGGAAAAATATGTATTATTCTTTGCTACTTTTCCAGCTCATGCAGGAGACCTTCAAATTCTCAAGTCACTGAAAGCAATAATATAGTAGGATGTAAAGAGAGCGTGCAATATTCATAGAAACCCTAAAACTGGGAATTATTATTATTATTATAAAGGTGCCAATAAAAAGATGTGGTTAAACTACTGAGGACACTTGGAAACTAAGTAGAAATAAGTCATTTTGAGGTGAATGTAAAAAGATTTTTTTGGTAGTTTTATTTTTAAATCAATGTGCATATACCTGTGGTGAAATAGGAGAAATATCTTGTTAGATAATTTTTCTTTCATTTCATTTATAGGCTATTGCAAAATTGCAATGACGACAGTCTGAATGTTGCACTTCCTATGAGAATGCTTGAGGTATTTTCATCTGAGAATACGTATTTGCCTGTTTTACAAGATGTCAGCTATGTGACATCATTAATTGAACAAATTTTGCACTACATGATTCAAAAAGGTGAGTAGCTAGGAACTGTGAATTCTGGGAAATACTGAAAAATGAAACAGAATATGTAACACCTGAAGACCATTGTTTAGTCATGTTTTGCCTTTACCACAGATACAATGTAGTAAAGTGCTGCATACACTAACCTGTATATTAGATGGATATTTTGCTTGCAGTGAGGTCGTTAATTGTGAAAATAGTGTTTGATTTCTTTGGAAATTCTGTTTGTAAATTGAATATTCTACCAAGTTACTTATAGAGACTTCTATCACCGATTTTGAGAGTAGGCGGATATTACCTAACAGAAGTTTTATTCCAGGAGCTGTTTATGTGCACACACACAGGTACACACTCAAACACACTGTGCAAGGCCTAAGCTTTAGTTGTGTAAAAGCTGGGCATTGTTTTCAGTGTTGTTCTCTATAACTGCTGATGTTCACTAGTATCATAAATTGTCATTTACCTTTTCATCCTGCTAACGCTAAAGACACCTTAGCAAAGAGGTGGTGAACTAGCTTTTATTTCCCTTGCACCATCATCAGCAAAACTGTTTGTAGCTCCAATCAGTTACACCTGTGCAAACATACTGAAAGTTAATGAATTGTGTGGTTATCACTAAAATTCTGTTTTGTCTTGAAGAAACTTTATTACTCTGGGAATGTGCAAAAAAAAAAATGAGTTTGGCTGTCTGATACCAAAGCTTGAGTTTGCAGGACTTGTGGATGGGCAGGAAAGACAAAACCATTATGAAATAAAACATCTCGGATCCATCTTCATTGGTGTAAAATGAAGAAGAGGACCTTCAGTTAGGCTGTCTTGTCCTGCCATTATGGATTCGGTTTTAACTACATGTTGAACTCACTATGAGGAAAAAAAATGACTGCTACTGTAGCACATTTATTTTACTTAACCAAATTTGCTTTACTTAACTAACCAGGCATAAATAAAACTACAGAAGTATTTGTATTTGTCATATTGCTTACTATGTAATAAGTATAGCTTCCAAAATAATACATTATACTTTGTTCTTTTGTTCTTTTAATATAATATTCAGTTCTCACAACTGATTTATGAAGGTTTATCAAGATATCATAAATAAATACATATAAATAAAATATTAAATAATAAAACATATAATCATAAATTTTAGTAAAAAATTTTTCTGCTTTCTGATCACTTACAATCAAAACAAAAAGAAGCATTTGTGTGCAACTACAGATTTTCTGTCTCCTAATCACTTAGAAGGTTATTTTGTAAAGAATCTGTAATCAGCGTTATTATTATATGTTTTTGTATGTAATTTGTCTTGTCAGCATTATTAAGTTATTCCTTCACAGTGATTTCCACTTGCATCTTGTGTCAAGTTAAGTAGTCCCTGACAAAGGGTTTTAGACTGGACCTCTCAATAATACAACACTGGATGCATTTATGGGGGTTCCTGTAGTTTTGGAGCCTGAAGCTTAGTGTCTGAGTTCATTGAGGAAGAGGAAGTTGCTTTAAGGAGAATGAAATCACGTGATTCCATTTGTACTTTAGTGAGACAAAAATAGATTACCTTCTACTCAAGTCTTCGTGGATTGGGTGGTAATTCATTTCATTACTGCCTGAGACATCCCTATTTTGGGAACAGTAATTGTATTCTTCAGTCTGCTCAGGCAAGATGTTTATAGAATTGAGACATTCTGCCAACAGGACTGTTACCTGCATGACACAGTCATGTTTTGGAGTAGAGGGGAAAATTCATCATTTCTGAAAAGGTGTTCAAAGGACAGCTGTCAAAAACATGCCCAGAGTCACTCAGAGGAGAAAAGAATGCCTTTTTCACAGGTCATTGTTTAAAAAAATAATTATTCACTTAATCAGGAGGAGTGGTTGGTCTTTGGTCTTTGAAAGATCAAACTGACTCTGAATGCAATTATCTAGGGTTTTTATAAAGTTATGTTTCCAAAGAGGTGGTTGATACATCCTGTTGGTTCTGTGAATGTGACTTGGATTATTGTAAAATGTACTCCTAAGTAAAACTTCATGCAATGAATTGTGAATTTATTTTTCAAGTTAAAAATGTTAAGTGTATAAGTTGTTTTGTATAGAGAAGAAGAAAAATAATACTGTATTCAAAAAGTGGTATTTCTTATTTTCAGGCTACTACAAGTCGCTTTATTTGTTAATTAACAATAAGCTTCCCTCAAGTATTGAGTATTCCGATGTTTCTCGAGTCCCTATTGCAAAAATACTTCTGGAGAATGTTCTGAAGCCATTGCACTTTACATATAGCTCCTGTCCAGAAGGTGCAAGGTAAATAAAGCTAATACAGGCTAGTTGTATATTTTTTTGTTACTGTCCAAGGTGCACAGTTTGTTGTTGAGTGTCTAGGTATTCTTCCGGTGTAGTTTGTTGATTTATTTGCAGTGTTAATGATTTTTTTTTTGGTAATCTCTTCATGGTTGAAACAATGTAGTTTCAGGTGTGTTTAAGAAAAAGGCAACAAAATGCTGAAGACAACAAGAAACAGCACAGGGAACAGCAGGTATCATAATATGCAGGAACATAGGTGTGGAAAAAATGAGATGAGAGTGGAGTTGCAGCTAAGGGCAGATGAAAAGAATTTTACAAATAAGAATTTTGTGACAAAAGAGCTGAGGTTTATGAAGAGAAAGAACTATGTCATAGCGTTTTCTTTCAAGAAGAAAGAGTCAGGTAGAAAGATGAACAAAAATCAAACTGGTTGTGTCACGTGCTAGAGTTTTGTGTTAAAGTAGTATTTTTGAGGATAAAGACTTACTGTGGTTTTTTAATTTATTTCTTATTTCAAGAAATTTAACTTCAGAATAGCTTTTTGTGAGTTCCTGAAAACTTTAAGGATAAAATTGCATATAAGGTTGTCAGAAAAAGTAGTGTAAGAAGTTCTTTTTTGGGAACTCCGCTACATTTGGGTTATTAGCACAGGATTAATGGAGCACATCTTTGCTGTCTTCTTGATGGACGTCTTCAGCCTTGCAAATTGATCTATTATTCTGTGGATATAAATGTGAGAAATTGTGTCTATATTTTCTATAAAGACAATTTGTCTTCATTTCAGGCAGCAGATTTTTGCAGCCTTCACAGAGGAGTTTCTGGCAGCACCTTTTACAGATCAGATACTCAGTTTCATCATTCCAGCGCTTGCTGATGTGCAGACCATTTTCCCTTACGAACTCTTTCTGAATGCACTATTACTAGCAGAGGGCGGATGTTCGAGACGGCGTGATCAAGCCCCGTGGCTTTTTTACTTTGTGTTAACAGTTGGAGAAACGTACTTAGGTGAGAAAGCTGAATGGCCAACTGGCTGGTTTCTTTATATTTGAGTTAATATATTACGTATTTCCACAATGTGGCTCATTGCCAAGCAAAAAGGACAGTTTGTGGATACAATATTGGAGACGACTATTTTATTAGATATTCTTACCCTTTTCAGTGAAAAGTACACTTCATTTGGGAAGATTTGGCATAATGTGTTTTGGTCAAGTGTTTCTGGTAAAATGTATTTCATAGTACAGTGTGATCTGACTAATGGTCTTTTATTTCAATGCATGTGTCTATAGGATCCCTTTCAGAGGAAGGACTTCTTGTGTATCTGAGGGTACTCCAGACTTTCCTCTCTCAGCTGCCCGTGTCTGCTGCTGGTACAAATTGTCAAGATGCAAACAGTGATTCTGAAGATGAGGATGAAGAGATCAGTAAAATGACAACTACACCAGTAAGCAGTTCAAAATTTCTTTGAATGAATTAATATTATAGCAGCAGCAACAAATAGAGGCAAAAACATGATTACCCATTATTTTCTTACCTAACTGTAGAAGAACATGTTTGCTTCTTAAAAATAGGCGGAACGGGTGCTTACATTAAAAATGAAACAGAACAAAAAATCAACAAGCAAATTCTTACTATTGTAAGAAATGTTAAAATACAAGTAGCGTGTTTTTTGAAGGACAGAGCTTTTATTGAACAAAAAAAAGTTTAAACTTCTCTGCCTTAAATTTGTATTTTACAGAGGCGGTATTTCACTCTGTATTCTTTAAGTCCATGATGATGATGCTAAGATACCATAAAACATACTAATCTTAGCTTCCAACTTAGATGGTTTTATTTTTCTGCTTATGGAAATATTTTAACTTCAATTACAGTTTTTTCTCTGTAGAATTAGGTTTGTATTTAAATATGTCCACTATCTTGAAAGCCCTCAAAGAGAGAGCACCTGCTTTCTATAGTCATGTATAGAGACTGTAGTATAAATAGAACTTTTCACTATAGTTTAAACTTCCACCAGTAAAATGAATCTGTGCTAATTTCAACCTCCCAGCGCTCGAAGTAAGGCTTTGGACAACCAAAGTTGGAGAGATGTAAATGCAACAGTTTCTTGCTGGCCTTTATATAATCTCTCAAAAGACACCACCATTTGAAGGACTTACTCAGTGTGCAGTATTTCATTGTGGAATATGTGAAGTTTGTCCACATTTAGAGTTAAAAAAAAAAAAGTCTAATAGATTATTTTACCTTACCACCCTGAGCCAGGAATTCTGACTTTCTTGTCTCGCTCTGGCACTCTCAGGCTTCCTGGCCTTTTAACCGTTGAAAGCAAAAGCATACCAGCTGTAGAATGCCTACTTACATTTTGTGTAAGGTAATGTACTTTTCTGAAAGGTGCAGGTTTTTAAAGGCCTAGATACTGAGAGTAACCGCTTACTAAGAGCCATACCGTTGGGGAATACATGCAACCACTCACGTGTGCATTTTTAGATGTGTTACTGTTACCCTGAAATCTTTATCAAGATAGTGGGAATAAAATACATCATTTGTCAGCCACACACACAATATAATGTAAGTGCTGGTGGATTCTACTTGTGGCTTAGAGAAACTGGTGATGTTTAATAGGCGATTAAGTGAAAACAAAATAGAAATACATTTCTATTTACAGGTAACAAAATAATTTGTAAATTGGAGAGAATCTGCTCTGAGAAAGCTTTAATGCATAATACTAGTTATTGCAATAGATTTTTCTTGTGTTTTTCTTCTGAGTTACTTATGTATTCTAGATTCTGATGCATACCTGTCTAAAAAAAAAAAAAAGGGTAGAGTGAAAGGGGAAGCCCTCTCTTTTAAAAATTAATAATTGGATAACTTGTGTCCTTCAATGAGCCAGACTGCTTTGCTCTGTTGGGGCCAAGATAAAGAGAGGGAATAAAGAAAAGAAAAGGTTGAGCTCCACTCAGTTCTATGCTAAGAGAAATCATTCCTCTTCCTACACTTCTGGTACTACCCAAACGTGTATTGGCCACCCTGAAGGGTTTTGTTGTTTGTTAACCCATGGGTTATGAACGTGAAAACACTGGCTGTAAAAGGACTTAGACATCCATTTCTGGATTTCACGTCCAACACTGACTGATGCCAGAGGGGAAGAGATGGCTGTTCGCACATTTTGTGTTAGTAAATGATCCAAGTGTTGCAGAATGGGCCGACTCTAAAGGGAATCTTTTTCCACTGGCCTAACTGGAAAGATTGATACCACAACCAAGCAGTTTCCTGCCTTGAAATTTGAATTGGCTCTTGGGTCTGATGCTTTTAATAATGGTACTGTGATATACATATATGCATATGTTTTAATTATCGTACAAGAAAACTTTTAAGTTCTAGTAACATTCTGAAGTTTGTTTTTTTTTTTAGAAAGGGGATACTCAATTATTAAAAAGACTTCAATTTTTCTTTAATATGTTTTAGGGAGATGGAAGAATATCAATTCAGTATATAACTGAGGAGTGTCTAAAGAAATTGGATACAAAGCAGCAGACAAACACTCTACTGAATATGGTTTGGAGAGATTCAGCTAGTGAAGAGGTCTTTACCTTGATGGCATCAATCTGCCACACGCTGATGGTACAACACCGAATGATGGTGCCAAAAGTCAGGCAAGTATAAATAATAGTAAAGTTGAATTGCAGTACATCTAAAATTTTTTAATACTGTTTTTTTTCCTGTTTTCTTTTATGATCAGCTGATTATAAATAATACTCATTTATGATTATAAATATTATAAATATTTCTGAAATAACTGCTTCAGAATTGAAATAATAATTCCAGGTAAACCAAAGAGTGGGTTCATTCTGTTTCTAATTTTTTTTTTCTTGTTTATTGTGCTCTCTCTGGAGTGATCACCGAATCCAAAAGTGTAATGTCTTGGTTTCTTTAGTGAGTTGCAAATAAGTTAGTATTCTGTCACCATCTGGAGGACTATGGAACAGGTTATCTTGGCGATCAGAAAAGCACACACAAATAGGGATTGCAAAGATTCTTGAAAGGAGTTTATCCATCCACTTGCTCAGAGGCAGTGTTAAGCATCATTCTAGCAGAAGTTTGTCAAGGTTGCTTTTTAAAACTTTCAGTGATATGAATTCCCAGTGTCTATAACTGGCTGAGCACTGAAACCAACGTGTTCTCTACCCCCTTTAATATATAGCTAAAATCTCTCCTGCTACAAATGGAAACGATCCCTAACTCTTGAAACCCACTGTTGTTGTTCAGGAAGGGCTTGGGCTCCTGAGATGGAGATAAAAGACTTGTGCATTTGTACAGCATTCTTTTACAAAGGCTGCAAATGGCAAATGTCAGTAACAGTGGAGGAAGATTTGTGACCTTTTTATCATCAAGTGAAGAGCCATAAGTATTAACACTGTTCTGGTGCAAGTAGTTTTGAATAAGTCTGTAGTTTCTGGTAGTAAAGTAAGTATTTAGGGAATGTTGTAAACGTAATCAATTCAAACTGCATTGTAAATAGTGGTACAGAAAACTAATTAGGTGCTATCTTAGCCCAATGGTGTTTATAGCTGTTAGAGGAAGTAAGATGTCAGTGAAACTGTGATCGCTCGATTAGGGTAATTAGTTCTTTGTAGACTAATTGCATTAGAGCAGGATGTGAGAGCTGAAGATCATAGCAGCAGTTGAATTAGTTATGCCCGCTTTATTGTTGCAAGTAGTACATTGCCTTGGATAGTAATTACTGAGTTGAAATGCACCACTGCTTTTACTTGAGGTTTGCTGGTGAACTGTGTGGAACGGGGTGTTTAACGAGTAAAGAAGTCACACAGGACTTTAATTGTACGAGTGTGGCATCTGTTTCCTCTGAGAAGCAGTGTTGGGTCTTTGCAATTATCTGTGGTACCAGGAGAGTTAGATGTGGGATGAACTCAGGAGTTGGGAAAGCTCTACTCATCATCTTGTCATGGAAAGCCATTTACAAATTTTAACTTTTGAAAAGCTCCAAAATAGTTGAATTTACTAATTTTAGAAGTAAATAATAGAGATACTGAGATTTGTGTCAGTAATACTAGTGTAATTAACTTCATTTTGAATATGAAAGTAATTCATAAAGGTATTTGGTAAATGAAAGTAGACATTTAAGTAGTAGTTCTGATTTCCAAGTCAGTCATAACCCAGTCCCCTGGCATCGTTGTGCCAGGAGTTCTCTATCTTTTGCCCTGTTCTCTCTGCGTTTTCGACCTGGCCTAAGTTATCAAGCAGCTTCGCTAAATGTTCTTTCCGGGTGTTTTTCAAGGTGCATTTGTTGTTGTTTTAAAGGTACTAACCATGTACCATTTCAAAAGAGAATGAAAAGATACTTCATCATTAATTTCCACCTTTTTTTAATTGCTTAGTGATTTTTTTTAAATGCCCAAATGATTTTGTCACATTCAGTGCTAGTCTCTTGAAAGATGCTTCACTTGTTTAGAAACTAACTTTTAAATTACTCAATGTTCAGAGTAAAGTGTATCTATTTAATTAAAGCATGTAGAAATAGTTAAGCAGAAATGTATTTATTTAAAATTACTGTATTTTAAGAGCTCAAAAATGCTCCTTTATTTTCTGTTTGGAAACATACTGGGTCAAATGGTTTACAAGATAGAAAAGGTTGCTACAAAAAAGTTGCTTATTTAACAGCATTTACAAGTGTAATAGAAAATAATGATAATTGAAAACTTGAAGGCTGCAAATCAAAGTGGGATGTTAAATAGAGTAATAACTCAAAATAACTTTCCAATAACTGTAAAGAGAATTAGGGAAAGGGTAACATGGGCTTTGGAGGGGAGGAAACAATAAATATCTCTGTATTGTTTTTAGAGTTTGAGGTTTTTTTCCATATTGAAAAAAGATAAAGTACAGACTTTTGTCACTCCATTAAAGCTGAATGCCTTTCTTCTTGTGGTTCCTCAGTACATCTTTGATTTGACTGATGATTGTATTATATGGTGTTAGGAATGTCAGTGTCTCTGCTTTAGCTCCGTAGTTTCTTTGGTTTTGCAACTGAGACCGAGAGAACAGAACACAATAGTAAAAAGTGCAACATCCATTTGAACAGAAGGAGCAAGGCTCTGAAATTCCTTTCTGATTCTTTATGGAGACTGAAGCCCAGCTGGTGGGATTCAGAAGTGGATTAATTGGAAAAGCAAATTGCTTTGGATTACTCATTAGGAATTTTGATAAATTCTGAGTAAGTTCTGGAAAGATGTAATCCAGCCCGATTAAAAACCTGGCTGTAGCTGCTGTTCAGGAAGCCGCATGAGAGGTGTAGAATAAAATCCTAATTGTAATGATGCCATTGGGAATTCTACTTGTTTTCAGAGGGGCAGGGCTTTCATCTTTTCACTGTCAAGTTGATAAAGTATTGAATACAGTTAAACAAAACCAGAATAAATGAGCCTTGGAGTGTAGTTCTCATTATAAAGAGATTTGCAGGGCTTCTGTACGTGAAAACTATACTTTAAATAACTAGTAAATTCTGTTTCTGCAAAATATTTGGGGATGTAATTTAGTACCATAGACTTCAGGTCATCATGGCAGCTTAATATTAAGCAGTGATGGGAACTCTACTTGTATTGGGACCTCAGTCACTGTTACCTGCCTGGTTTAGTGCCCCAGAGTAATTGCTAATCCTGGTTCAACAGTTTCATAGTGACCGTACATTACTAGTATTTAATTAATACAGCATTGCAAAACTTAACCTGGGGTTGAAAATTGTTTGGAAAACTGATATTCTGGGGTCGTATTAGCAGCCTGTGTTCATCGGTGTGCTGGGGGTACTTGACATGAGTCTAGTTTAGTAATTCTTTAGGGAATGTTCTTACACTGTTGTGTTTTCCTCAAAACCAGAATCATTGTGCAGGAAGTTTTAATTAATTTATTTATTTTAACTAAGCTTCGCTTTACATTCCTGGTCCAATACAAAGAGAGGCAGAAGCATAAAGCATCCTAAAGAGCAGTATAGTTCATGTAAGGGTGGCTTTGCCTGCTCTCTCTTACCTGTGACACCTTGCAGTTTGGAAGTGTCAACATCCACTGCCCCGGCAGCAGTGACCTTTCGCAGGCTGTATGAGCTCCTCTCATTCCAGTGTATTCTCTTCATTAACTTAAATGGTCTCAGTGGGAAACTGGGCCCAATTTATGACCTAGACTGAAAATCTTGCCTTTAACTAATTAACTTGTAGTGGTGCCTCAGCTAAATTAAGCTTAATGGGTCATTTAATCTGTCCCATTGCGCAGGAGGAATTTGACGCTTTTTTAACCAGAGGTGCCCAAAATACTGTTGTGGCAAGTACACATAAATCATGTAGCCTTTGTGGACAATTAGATACCTATGGAGAGAAACAAGGTTCTAAATAAATGATCGTTATGTACTCACTTTTAGGAGCAGATAATTTAATTTGGTATGATTAAAATAGATACTTAACAGAAATCCCTGGAGTGAATTTAATTCTATCATAGCCTGTGGCTGAGACAGTGTGCCTTTTCCCACTTGGAAGGAACTTATCATTTCTGGTAGTAGAAAAATGTTTCTTCTCCCAGACTGCAGTGCTAAACCTGAATATTGAATGAACTTTACAGAAAAATTTTAATTAATTCATTCTATAAAACCATGTATAATGATCTCATAATAAAGAAGGTGGTGCATGCAGTGAGATTTTCATGAAAATGCAGAACCACTAGATGGGAAGGGTAAAACAGTTTAAAATTTATCTGCCTCGTTTGTTCTTAGAAGAGTACAAATTCTGAAAATGAAACCCTAGAGTTAGATTAGAAAAAATTACAGGAAAAAGAAATAATGTGTAATCTTTTTGATTTCTAGTGCTTGTGTGTGTGTTGCTTTTTTTTGTTTTTCTTGAAAGGAAAAAGTAATCAAGATTGTATAGACACTTAAGCTTTAGATTAACTGATTTCTAAAGTTTGTGGATTGATAATGCTTTGTCTTCAGGGTATAGAAGTGATCCCTGTAACATTCTGCAGTTTATCAGGAATTATTATCTTGTGTTATGGCGTTTTAATGTAGTTCTATCTGGGAATACTGGTTTTCAGCAGATACACGTCTTGTCTGTCAGAGAAAAAGACCAGAGAAGGCAGATTTTGTCCTATTTTAATTATCAAAGCTTTTCTTTTTTTTACTTTTATTTTTAAAATTATTTTTTTAGGCTTTTTCATAGGTCTTTTTATAATGTGAAGCCAAACATTTTGAAACTTCTCAGTACAGCCAATTTCTTGAACTTTGGTAGAGCTATGACTTTTCAAGGCCATCCTTGCATTGTGGATGGGTTGTTGGTGGGTTTTTTTTGGTTTTTTAGTTTTTTTTTCAGTTACAGATGTTACTTTCTACTTTGAAAGCTAATTTCTAAACTTGGAGTATGAGGGTAGTAGGTTGTTCCTACTGTCATTCTTTTTGCAATAGATTATATTTGAGGTGAATCTAGTGATGTAAAATTTTTGTAACACAAAGCCTAATTCACCCTTCTGTGATTAGTTTATAGTTTCGTGTTTATTTTCTGGTACCAGTATGGAAACTTGTGACTTAATTCATCTGCCTCATATTTCATAGGCATTTCATATTGATAAATTAGGCTGTGTGGTAACATCTTCTACCAAATTTGCATTTTTGTATTTAACCAGATTTTCAGGGAAGGGAAATGTGAAAATTGAATGCATTCAGCATTTCTGGAATTGGGCCATGAAATAGAGCAGTTGCTACAATTGACTGCCTGAATCATGGATGTGGAATAAAAATGGTTAAAACTTAGACAAAGGTTATTATTATAAGCTCTTAAGGTTTGTCCTTTTTTTCCCTTCATTATTGCTGAATATTGCTAGAATGAAAAAATGAATTACATTATGATAGGTTCAGTGTCCATAATGTTTGTTCATTTCTGCTAAAACTATTACATAATTTCCAGGGATGATTGTAAAATTAATAAGTTTTTACTTGGAAGCCCTATGAGACCTGTGGGCACTGTGCCAAATTACTTTTCATTTCAAATACAAGGCTGAAAACTGAAGGTCACTGAGGAAATTTCTCATTTCAGAAACTGAGACATCTGAGCTATCGTGCAGATATTCAAACATTAAAATACAAATCCTTGTTCTAAATCAGCTAGATATAATAAGCCCTTTCTTACATGATAATGCATAATTTCCACCCAAATGTCAGAATAATGTGACTTTAGAAGGAAGTAAAATTCCCATCTATTAAATTCAGGTTCCGTTTTTTAACGAAATTTCACGTTTTTAAAGTAGAACCTCATTTTACAATAAGACTTATCCTAAACGGGCATTAGCTGCAGTTGCTTCAAATTTGACTCATAATTAGTAATGATCACCAAGATGAAACTTCCCTGGAATACATGAAGTTCCCAACTCTTTCTAAGGGTGCTGATCTACGTATTTAAAATTCAATGTTTTTGAAACAAGAGGGGTGATAATTTAGCAAAGAGGCACCGCAGGCCAGAGGATGCTTCTATTTCATTCTTCTGTCTCCAAAACTCCCTGCACCTGTGAAACATTGTCCTTTCTAATGCCACTTGATCCTCGCCCAGTTCCTTGTCTGTGCGAATGGCTTTGGGTGAGTTGGTGGCAGTTGACAGAGCCTGAAGAAGGGTCCAGCCAGGTTGGATGCATGAAGGAGGCTGTACTTTGGGGAGGGCAGCAAAAAAAGCCTGCAGGGCTTCAGCAGCCAGTCAGCCAGGACCCAGAGGCACATGGCACTAAGCAGCATTTGTCAGTGGGTGTGTAGGTTTTCTTCTGGTTGTGGGGTTTATTTTGTTTGTTTGGTTTAATGTCTTTAAATGAATTGCCACTTAAACCATTCGCAAATGTTTTTAAGTGTTTACTGATACTTTACTTTTTTTCCTTAATTAAATGTGCGCTTCCTTTCTTTTTGCCATCTGGCAAATTTTAATTTATCCATGTGATCTGCAATAAATACTGTTTTTTTTCAGGCAGTCAGGCAGCAGCAAGTCTATACCCTTCTCACTCCTGTTTCCCAGCCTCCTACTTGTTGTATACAGGGGACTTTGCTATTGTGAGACTGTTGATCTCTGAGAGGATATGTGGACCCGAGTGTCTGTTTTACCTTATTTATCCTAATAGTAATTAGGAGAATTAGCATTTAGGATAACTGAATCTAGTTCTGCAATATCTGAAAACTGGTAGTTCAGTCAGTCAAATCGTGTTTGGTTTCCTAGAAGACATTAATTGTTCTGGTTTTCATTCCGTAATCGTGTCAAATAATATAGTTAAAGTTGGGCCTGTATTATACAGACTTGTGAACATACACGTTTATTTTTACAGGTATGTAAACCATTTTCTATCTACAGATGGTTTAGTGTATGTGAATGGGTGGCTCTCCTGACATTCATGTTGTTATATTTACATCTGCCATGCAGAATATACCAGTAAATCAATAGCAGCTTCTAGCATAAATGAAGTATTTGAATCTGTTTTTCACAAAAACTCCTATATTTCTTAATGTCAGAAGAGCCACAGAAATGACCTGTTAACTAGTTGGTGTGGTTTCACATACTAGAATTTTAAGAAATCACAGATAAATAACTTGGAGCATGTGTTATTTTTATTTCATGTGTGTTTAATTCTGTGGAATACTGCAAACTTGGGTGTGAATCATGTATTTAGTTGCTGAGTTAATAAAAAATGTGTATTTTAGGTGTAAGGTTATATATACTTGTTTTTCACCTTTGAGGTTTTCACCAGATTTGATTAGAGTAAGAACCTTCATCTTGAAAAAACAAATTTCAATCGTTAATGTTTGAGAAATGCTTGACAGAAAAGTTCTTATAGAAACATTGTGTTTTGTAAATATTGTATTTTAGAAGACATCATTTATTTGAACTTCCTTTTGCAGGCTTCTTTATAGTTTAGCCTTTAATGCCAGATTCCTGAGGCATCTTTGGTATTTGATATCTTCAATGACTACACGAATGATTACAGGGTATGTATTACATCACTTCTGAAACAGAGTCTTTGTTAAAATACAGCATATCTGGTGATAAGAGAATGAGAGAATTAGTGTATGTTCTACCTTCTTAAAGTACACCAGTGTAACAGAGCTCGTGGAAGATGGTTGAAAACAAAACCGTAGTGATTACGTAGCTTCTATGACTTTATAAAACTTAGCAAAACTGAAGAAACAGGCAGTTGTAAATAATTACAAGTAAATAAATCTTTATTTAAAATAAGGTGACTATCTTGTAGTTTTTGGAGTGCTTAGTCAAACACTGAAGCTCCAAATACTTCATCCCAAGTGTGTGAGTTTTATCTCGTATACTTTGACCGGCCCAGAAATTGATGGTAGCAGAAGCATGTTCCCGGGAACTGTGGGATTGGACCTACAGATTTGTTCTACAGATTTGACACTTGGATGAATTACTCTCTTTGCTTTGAGTCTCTGTTCTTAACCAGAAAGTATATGTATGCTGCAGTTAATGCCACAGTTCGTGTATCATCAGGCGCTGAGATCCTATAGTGACAGAAACTTACAGAGGGTAACCTTATTTTGCAAGAATGGGAAATAGTAGTTATTTAACTGGGAGTGCTGCCTTTATTTTGCTGTAGGAACTGCTACTAAATATTTTTAATAAAATGCTGAAGTTAATTAGAATATTTAATTAACCATCTCTATAATTTATATTGTATATTTTAAGGTCAATGGTGCCACTCCTTCAAGTAATTTCAAGAGGCTCTCCAATGTCTTTAGAAGACTCAAGTCGAATTATCCCTCTCTTCTACCTTTTTAGTTCTTTATTTAGTCATTCACTTATTTCTATTCATGATAATGAATTCTTTGGTGATCCAATAGAAGGTGAGTTTCAAGCATAATAAATGGCAGTGCTTTGCAAAATGTTTTTTTTTAGTTTTTTTAAAGCTAGAGAGTTCCTTGGGCAATGATCTGCTGACATCTGTGGGGAAGGCTCTTCTGGGCTGGCTTGCTGATAGTCCCCTGAGCACTCAGCTGTCAGCTGGCTCTTTTGTGGTGATTACATGTAGGAAAAAAAAAAAAAGAGGGACGAAAAATTATGGTCTGCACCTTGGGAACCCTAGCTTTACAGGGTCTGATATGGAAGTTCTTAATTGTGATTAGTTTTTTTAATGAGGTAGTATAGAGAGTGAGGTTATTCTGGGCTGAACCTGCAGTCTAACGTGAAAATTTTACATAGCAGCAATCAAAAAAGAGCATAGGAGAATATTGTAATTACAGCTGCATTGTGACTGCAAGCAATTACAAGACCTGATTGCCTTTATAACTGTATACGCATTCTCTTTTTGGGTGATTTTTTTCTCTGTTTTTAGACTTTGTGTGGGAATATTAAAGTTCTTTAGTGTTTTTTAATAAGAAAATGATTAATAAAGTCATTTAAAGAAACTTAAGCTTGTGTTTTATGTAGTTGTAGGTCAAAGACAATCATCAATGATGCCTTTTACACTAGAAGAGCTTGTAATATTATCACGCTGCCTTCGAGATGCATGTTTAGGAATCATAAAGTTGGCTTACCCAGAAACAAAACCAGAGGTTCGTGAGGAATATATTGCAGCATTTAGAAGTGTTGGAGTAACAAAAAACACAGAAATGCAGCAGTGTATACAGACGGAACAAAAAAAGTGGATTCAATTATTCAAGGTAAATTGTGTCAATTTTCAGAACATACTTAGATAAAGTTTTCAGGCTTCTGCTGACAATATGAGATGAGGTAATTTCCTTACCCCTCTCCCCCCAATTATACTTTTAACACCGTTGTTACGAGGAAGATGGATTCAGGAAGGTGGCTTTTTGGCTAACTTTGGCTCAACTTTGAGTAATTAAATTCTGACAACTGTAAATGGTTTGGGTTTTGCCTGTTTGGTTTTTTTATTTTTTTTCTTTTAGCCACTCTTGATTTTCACGCTTATTCTGTTGATAAAAGAAGTTACTGTATAGAATTTAGGTTGTAACTTGGACTCCCATTCAACAAGGTGCTTAAACATGTCATTGGAACTTTATGCAGGTGTGAATTTCTAATTGAATCGTACAAATTTTCAAGTAGTTCTTTTTTTGGAAGCTTCACCAATCTGGTGCCATGCTGCATTGGCTTTGTTGGTGTTCAGCTGAAATACGTTGGCATTACTCTTTTTGGCTTGGCTGGGATACTAATGGGGTGGTGGATCTGGCTTAGCCAAACGTAAACTTAAAGTGCATTATTTCTGGATATCTACCAATGTATTTCTGCTGGTTTTATCCATGGCATCCTACCGAAGACATGAGTTAAGAGAAGCTGAAAACGTTGGCAGGAAAAAACCTAATATAGCTGTTGCCGAAAAAAAAGGAGTGCTTGACTTGTCATGAAAATTCTGCAGCAAACACATCTAGTCAGCTAAAATTGCTCATTAAAGAAGTGGGAGCAGAAGAAATGCATTTTCCAAATTGAATGCTAGATTTACAGTCTGTTTAATACTGGCGACCTCTCGCACACTAATGTTCAGTTCGAGTCATCAGCTGTCCCTTCAGGTCTTTTATCACTGCTTTTGTCAAGCTATCTATTTAATTGAAAGAAGTTAATTGAATGAAAATGATCAACTAAGCTTGTATTAATATTGCTAATGGAACTTTCTTCTTGGCCATGTTTGGAGAAAGATGTCATGCTAGACTTTAGGAAAGGCCCATTAAGGCTTGCACTTAACCTGATGGGCTAATTAAGGAATGCTTATTCATTCTACAAGTCTAAGATAGGCTCTATCCAGCCTATTCTGCCTGATTTTACAACACATTTCACTTATGAGCATAAGCATTAATAGCAGTGAGAGTAACTGAATACAGTCCTAATGCACCACTGAATCTGTAATTTGCAAGGATTGATCTAATATATGTTTGCACAATTTAATTTAATTACTTGTCTTTAAATTGCCAAATAAACTTTCGATTTAAAGGTCACAAGTGCAAACCCCAATATGTCTATTTTTCTAAGGAGGGAGGCACAAACGGGGTATTTTTATGTATGCAGCTTATATCACACCATCTTCTATTTCTTCTCTTTAGTTTGTTATACTTATTTTTTTTATATATATTTCAGATGTAGTTGATAATAGTTTGTTGTCAGAAAATGGTAAAATCCTAAGTTATTCTGCCTCAGTTTGGCAGTCAGGAACTCATAGTGGAACTGTGTAAACATGGTGTGCTCTTACTACTTTCAGGAGTCAGAGTTGTCTTTCATAAGCTGAATTACAAACGTAAATCTTGAGGTTATCTTGAAGGCTCTGGGTCTACCCAAAAGGTAGCCAGTAATAAAGCTTCTCATGTTTGATACTTCTTGAAGTAAGCAGCAGCAATAGCTTCTTCCAAACCATTAAAACAAAGCTGAAGTACTTTGTCATAAATCCAGGGTGTTCAAGTAGAAAATCCTTTCCCTTCTTTTACGCTTTGTCAAATACACAAGAGGTTTTTTTTTTCCTAAAGTTTTTGGAAGCTGACTGCAGAGAACAAGGCACATTCATTCCCTATCTGTGCTTTTAATTTTTTTTCTTTTCTCGCCCTTGTTTTGCATATTTTCTGTGCCACTGTTATCTAATGAAACACATTCCTTTATATAGACACAAATACAGCCTTTCCTTTTGCCAAGTGATGATAAATCTGAATACAGTGAGGCTGCTAACGATGACGTGCTTATTTACTAGCAGAGTGGAGGTCTTTGAAATGTTAAGATTTACATGTGAAAACATTTTTATTCAGAGGAATCTGCCCTTTTTAGCTTGGTATAATATTGAATAGTGTAGTCTACCGTTACAGATTTCCATAGAAGCACTTAAGTTAGAGTACACAAAAATGGGGTCTTGTGAAAGAAAAGAATATATTTGACTACCCTGAGTTAATTCTATAAAATTAAGTTGATAATTCTGATGAATTTTAGCATTTAATCTTACTTGTACTTGGTGCTGTATTGGCAGGAAATCCCAATTTTAATATTATTTATTGAAGTGGGTCTTTCAATAAAATATATACTTAACAAAAATTTTACAAAGGAGTCGTGAGTTTGGAATGATGGTGTTCTCAGTACCCAGTTGTTACATAGAAGGAAGTCCAATCTCTCCTAATTTGATTCACCTTCCTTTAAGGATTCTTTAACTGCTTGTAAAATTCTTCATTAGCATTATCTTCATGTGGATAGGTTTTTTTCTGAGACTTGCCGCCTCCCCCCCCTTTCTTAAGTAATGGGACCACAGAGCTTCAGTGACTCATCTAACCCGCACTGAATTTTATAAGGGCAAGGTGATGAAAATTCCTGTGTAATCAGACAGTTCCCTTAATAGCATTCTTCTTTGTTCTGTCTTTATTCAAGACGTTACTTTACAGACTGGATCTTAAAAGGTCTTTTGTGTGGTATCTAGACACAGAATCCTTTAGAATGTCCATTAAACTCTTTGTTACTCTTGACACCTGCCATTAAGACTTTTAGCAAGATTACTGCAGAAAAGCTTTGTGTATTGTTTTTTTTCCTATTAATTTTTCAAGTGCTAGAGTTCTACCTTGCAAAGCAGATGCCTCTTCACTGTAGCAGTGATAATGTCTTTTAAGCTAGAAATTTAATGTTCTGGTTATTCCACTTAATTATGTTTTGTATAGTGTTAGGCTAATGTGGTTCTGCTTTGGAGAGAAGACATGCAGCGAAGTAAGACAATTGTGCTTGAACTGATCTAGTTGTTAGTTTGGTATAGCTTGATATCTCTGCTTGGGGTTTTTTTTTGGTTGGTTGAGGTTTTTTTTCACTAGATTGGAGGAAACTGCTAAGAAAAATCTTAAAATTGCGAAGACACTCTGGTGACCATGATAACCATTTTTTTCAGCCTCACAATTTTGTTATGAAGATATGCATAAAATAGTTATCCATTCGTTTTTTCTCGTTCACTCTGTGGTTGTCATAATGACAGAATCTCATCATTTGAGTTTCTGGTGAGTAAAAGTGAATTAGAGGTAGTTGTTGAAGCTGATGTGCTTGTGGTTGGGTGAAGTGTGGGTGTGTATGTCCTCACCCACAGTTGTTCAGCTGATAAGCAATGGTGTAGTGGGTGATGAAAGCAATGATAGTGGGTGATAATGACCACTATTACGAGGTGATTTTCAGGTGAAAAACTACCTTCTGTTGGAGAATGACTTACTGACTTAACATACTAAGGGGTTTTTACCTAACCCACTGTAGTTTGTAAATAACATTATGATAATGCAGTATATATGTGATATTAAATGAAAATTACAACCAGCCACCCCATACCTGTATTTTTAGGTCTGTAGGTGGTTTTTGTGCTTGTTAACGGTGATCACCAGAAAGAGTATTTGGGAAGCATCCTTTTTCTGGAATTGGTAATTTTGTAATCTGCTTTCAGGCGTGTGAGCTATAGGCCCTTCCCAGGAGTGATTTTACTTTCTGATCTGGTATGTTGGGTCTTTTAACGATCTTACAGTAGGGTTTACTGTGCAGTCTAAACAACTGAGTCACACTGGGATTTAATAGAGACAAGAACTTTGAGAGTACAGTTCATTTGACAAGTGGGTAGCTACTTCTGGATAAGATGATTTTTTTTTTTTTCCTCTGCCAGCTTTGAAAATGCTAACAAGATATTAATTGACAAGAAAAGGAGCCCGCAGTGTCTCTACAGGTGTAAACCTTTACCCTTAAAAGTACCAGCATTAGTGTTTTCACGTAGGGATAATTACCTCAGTGTTTGATGAGGTGATACCATCAGCAGATACTCAGGGTTTTTCTGAGGCAGCATTAGCTGGAAATGTTTTAGTTTGTTAATGCAGCAACCAGAAGTAATCAATCTTTCATGTTCTTCAGAAATGAAACTTTTGCTGTTACGTTTTGCTGCCAATTTGATGTTTCTGCCCTCTCTACTTTCTGGAGTTGATGTTGGTTTTTGTAGTTTGGCCATTGAGAAGCACATCACATGATCTTGTGTTGACTGTAGGCAGAAACACCTACCGTTTATTAGTTGATCTCTCAGATTTGCTTAGAGTGGAGTGATACATGAGATGTTTGTTGTGAGATGGCAAGCAAAAGTTCCATTCTTGTGTGGATCATTTTCCTTGAACAATAATGCACTTAAGAAATTCAAGAATCCTCCTCCTTGTGGGCAAACAAAACCTACAAATGAGCCAAATTGCTTGAAAACTCAGTTTTGGAATGAGTAGTAGTGAGGAATAGCTGTCTTCTTGCTCTTCTAAACTACACATCTATTCACATGTTTAATGGTTCTGAGAACCTATATAAACAAAAAACCAAAACAAAAACTCAACAAAAAACCCCATTGTCTAATTGACCTGTTAGGTGTTACTTTCTTTAAATAAGTAACTTTATATTGGTAATGATTTGATTAGGCTTCTGTGAACTGGCATACAACTTTTTAGGTGTGCAGGGTAGTCCTAGGATTACCTGGTCCTCTGTAGTCCTAGTTCTTAGGTTTTGGAATGAGACTTCAATAAGCCAATTTTTTTTTGACAATGAGTGAACCACAATAAGGTATCGATGTATAAGAACAAGGTTTTTAAGTTAAAAATAAGGAACAATTTCATACCTTACTGAAAGACTTTCCTAAGTTTTTGCTTGTGGCTATATACAATATTTTATATTAAAATGTATGTGTTTCTGTCACCTAGGTCATCACAAACTTAGTGAAAATGTTGAAATCTAGAGATACCAGGAGAAATTTCTGCCCACCAAATCACTGGCTCTCAGAACAAGAGAACATTAAAGCAGATAAGGTAAGAGTAATATCCTTTTCCCCCATAGCCTTACAGGTGCCACAGTTTCGATGGTAAAGTGTTTGATTCCTGACTGTATTAACGATGTTGACACTGTGCAGATTTAGGGTGTTGCAAAACCTGGAGTAATGCTGCTTCCCTCTAATGCAAATGTCTTCCATCTCTTAAGCAACTTTTATCTTAAGTTACATGTCCAGGCTATAAAGTAGAACCTACGCTGCAGTGCAACGACATAAGTTATAGCAGAGGAAAACTGAATATTTGGTAGCATTTTGTAGCACTTTATTTTCTAGTTATTTTAAGTGCTTCTCATAATAAAAAAATAAAAATAAAATATTTTTTCTATAGTGGGGAAAAACTGCTCAAGATTCTCTTCCCAAATAAAGAAAAATTAAGTATAGCATTTTCTGAACTTTTGAATTCTAATATTCTTTTTTACTAAGAGCTCTTGAAAAAAAAAGACGTTGTTTGGGCTTGTGTATGTGTGTGCAAAGAAGAGACTAGTATGAACGTGCAAGTACATCCTTGGAATCACTGAAAACTCAGACGTGACAATTTCATGTATTTCCTAGATATGTATATGTCAGGAAATGGTAATATTTAATTAGATCATGTTTAACTGTAAAAAAACCTGTTAATTTATTAGGTTACCCAGCTGTATGTGCCATCTGCTAGACACGTCTGGAGAGTCAGAAGAATGGGAAGAATAGGACCATTGCAATCTACTTTGGATGGTGAGATACTGCCTGTGCGGTTTTTGCTTTACTAAGGCAAAATAGCAGTTTGACTTATGCAACCAAAATCTTTTACAGAGCTCAGTTGAGTATTTTGTATAAGAGTCTTAACGATAGCCAAAAGCAAGGCAATCTTTCTTAATTTTGTTTCAGATACTTTTAAAAAAATGTGTTTGTATACACCTGTGGGCATGTCTTTAGAATATTTAATGTATAACAGCCTTCCCCAAACTTCTACTGGCATTGAGGGGGGAAGTGATGAGGGGGACAAATGATACATGTTAAAAATATATGTATTATAGTTGCATAAGGTAGAAAGAATTGTATCTTATTAATATAGTTGCAGAAGACACAAAGTATTTACGTTTTGCTTTTATTATATACTATAGAGAAACTTCTTTATTATATATTAAACTGTAACAAAAAAGCTTTAGGCACCATGATAAGTATTAATTACAGTTTATAAATATTGTCTCTAATTAGATAAGGCAGCCACTTAACCCCTTAAATTACTGAAAATATCTGAACTTTATGGATAATTTCTAAAGAAAAAATGAGACAATTGGTTCAACTTAGCAATCAGGGTAAATTTACACTACTTTAGTTGTGCCAATCTACTTTCTTGTATAGACACTCTGTTTCTTTCTGCTTTTCATACCTTTGTATCTTCACTATTCTAGAATTTTACCTTGCTATGCTCAGGTAAAATAATCATTAAATCAGTAATACATGTGAAGATTTCATAATGAATGAAAAATGGAGCCTTTTAGCAGCAAAATGATTCATCTATGAGAGTCCATGCTCTCTTTCAAGGTGATGTAATCTGCTTGAATATCTTAGCCAGATAGAGTAGATCATTTAGAGAAGACTGTAGCTTTTGAATGCTGCCATAGAGTTGTACAGAATTAAGGGCTTTGACCAGGGCTGAAACTGAAGAACTTCTTCTTAAGAAGATACTTTTTAGTTGAATAGCTATGATGGTGTAAGTTTACATGGATTACCTTATTAGTCTAGTTGCCAGGTAACAATTTGTTAGTCCAGTGTAGCTACTTCTCAGAATTTTGAATCTAATGTTTTTTGAATTTAGTTTCTCGCTTTGGAAATGGTCTATTCTAAGTGATTGATAATATGAAATCTTAAAAGCAGGTGTTACAGCAAAAGTTGCCAGGCCTCAACAGACCTGTGTCCTATGTGCATTATGGACTCCATGTCATTAATCCTTGTTTCTTCCATTGACTCCTGACACCTATACTGTCTTGATGCTCTCCACTGTCAGACCTGTTCCACAGCTATTACTCCCAGATTCTCCCCCATGCTACTGGTCTCCTTCCCCTCACACATATGTACTATTTGTGCTTTCCTTTGTCCTCCTTCCCCTAATAACACCGGATTCCTGGTTTTCATTAGCTGCCTTGGTCTGGGCAATGGGTAGATAAGGAATTCGTGTGCTGGGGCTGGTGCGGAGCAGCTCCATGCCCTCATTTTGCTGGCTGGCAGTCAGACGAGTTGACACACTGAACGGAGCAGATACTGAGCTCTCCTTGCTGTTTCTGGAATCAGGTCACTAAAGGAATTTCTCTTCTCTATCCAGTTGAACATTTTCACTAAGTTTAGTATTTTTGAATCTCCTATTCTCTGTCACAGTTAAAATTCAGCTGGTTAGCTCAAAAGGTGGGAGGCAAGCCAGTGGGGAAAAATGATACAGACTGTTCATGTAAACCTTGTTTTCATGTGAAATTTGGATTAAAAAAGTGGAGTCAACATGAATGTGTGAAAACAAGCAGGTAACAACGTGCACCTGACTTGTTTAATCCCTCTTGACTCCATATGGGTTAAAGCCAATTAGCATGAAAGTACTGCTGAATCACATATGGTTGTGTTTATTTGTGCTTTTTCATTTACTTAAATGGCAGACTCGTGAGTTCTAAATGCCCTCTGTATTGATGACTCCATCCCATATTTCTCTTTAAAGAACGAAGCTGTGATGGAGAAATGCAGATAAAATTGACTAATTGACTGGAATAATTGAACTGTCGAAGTCATGTAGTAGTTTACCTTTGCTGTACATGCACTTTTTATTTAAAATGCTTTTAACCCTTAGCTTAATAGGCTTCATACATTGACTTTAATTAAAAATGTTTACTAAGTAAACTAAGAGTAGTCACAGATAAGCATTTTATCAGAAATTCCAAAGGCTTGCAATGTTGAAACCTGCCCCAAATGGACATACATCAAGTATAGTGATGTTTTGGGTCATGTCATGTTAAATTGGTGCTTAAAATATGCCTACTTAAAGTGCTTTGAGGAGAAGAAAAAGAAAGAAAAAGAAAAAAAACCCAACAAGTGATGTCCAGTCGCAGAAAGGCAGCAAGATGCAATTTACTGCAGGTGGGAGCCAAAGGAAGAACTTGAAACTGTCATCATAAACTTCCAGACATGAAGCATTTTCCTCAGTTTTGTAATGTGGTCTATAAATAGTCTACACTCTGGAGTCTTTTTTCAGAAGGTGATTATTAAACATGAAAATTAAACAAGAGTTGTTTCCTCTGTAGAGTGAAGCTAGGTAGATCTTTAACGACAGTGTCTAATCTGTGAGCAATTTTTATTGCTGCAGTTAATTACAGTCAGATAACTGTAACTCAGTAACTGAGTTTCTCCCCATGAAGTTGGAGCAGGATTATCGCTCTGTCGCATCTACTGTGCATCCCTCAAAGTTGAGTTGTTTCCTAAGAACATCCTCAGTGGGTATAGGAGGGTTCAAAGGAACTTGGGAACTGCACGCCATTGAGTTTCTCTGTTGTGGCTTCCTGAATTATTTTAAAACCTTTTTTTCTTAAGCACTTCATACAATTTCCTGATGGTTTTTTCACTAATTCTGCAGTGACTAGGAGTTAATGTGATCACTGTGACCTTGCTGTTGGGAGAGAAAACCCATTGAAATACGTGTTATCTTTCTCTTGGGTTCATTAGATTTGCTTTAATTTTTAGTTTTTATGCCTAAAACGATTTAATTGGAAGTAGGTGTTGTAGCTGAGAGCACAGTACCTTTAAACTCTTTTGATCACTGGTATGGGAATATTTTGTATGCCTGCAATGAAAATTCTAATTATCTTTTATCATGTATATTTTTCTTAATTGAAAACTTAATGTCAGCCATAAGAAAATGACTTTATTTTTTCTTCTGAATAAAACAAAAAATACAGGAGTACTTCTTTTTATACACACTTTGCTTTCCGTTTGTTTTCACTACTTAAATTTCAGTTTGTCTGTAGAAACTAATGTTTAAAGAAAGGTAAGGCTTTGTGTGACTTAAGTAAATAAAATATTTTAATATATGTATGTTTATATAAAGGAAATGGAGTCACTTGATATAGAATAAACTGTTTAAAAAAAAGTTCTTTCCAAAATTTTAAAAATTATTATTTCTATTTTAAGTGGGTTTGGAACCAGCACCTCTTTCTGTATCTGAAGAACGACAACTTGCAATTCTGACAGAGCTACCTTTTGTAGTTCCTTTTGAAGAAAGAGTAAAGGTACCTAATTTCTAATTTAATATGCAATTGGGTTTTTAGTTTTCTTTTTTTTTTGTTTTCATTAAGTGGAAAAAGAGCACTTTGCTAAGTAGAAACTGGATTGTTTCCCCATAGAAGGATAAGACAGGCCATACTGTTTTTCTGTAGTACTCATGTCACAAGTGAACATTTGAAGTTAATTACTTTTTTCTTACTTTACTAGTTCTATTGCTCTTGGTAATGACTGCATTAAAATTAGAATCATGTATTCCAAGTTAAACGAGAGCAGTTGTATGTTGATAATAAACTGCGATCCTGATTCAATGATTGATTTACGTGATTGCACCCTCTTGTGGTAAGCAGAGCACTAACTAGTTGTGTATCTGTAATAAACAGATTGCAAGGTCAAGACTGGAGACTTTTGTGCAGTGGGTGGATTTACTCAGAATGAGATGATGGATGTCCATTTTGGGAAAGTAACGCCTAGAGATTAAAATTCTGCATTCATAGCTGAGTAGCTGAACTTTAATAGAGTATGTAGCTTAAAACTTGCAAGATTCTTGTATTACTGGATTTGCTTTTGAATGTTTTATGGATTTTAACTATGTAATTGTTAGTTCCATTACCTATTTCAATTTGCAACATTTTTTTTTTTAAAGCTATTACTCTGTTACTCACAATTTCTTTCCTGAACTGCCTTTATTGTTATCAATTACTTAAAACCTGCTTCCTGAACTGTCTTGGAAACATTAAGGTGCAGGACACCATCAAGGGAATGGTTCCATAGGGAAAATAAATTGGTATTTGTCAAAAAATACAATGACAGCTTTGGTAGAAAAGTAGGGTTTTTTTCTGGTCTTCTATGAAACCTGTTCCAACAAAACAGCTCAGTCCCATATGGCATTATTGCGGTAGGGTTACAGGGAAACAATTGGAAGTGAGCTCAACCAGGGATCTCTATGTCATGATGTAGTCACTGTCTACATCCTTCATAAAGCTATGTTGAGGTACCTGTGTGTTAAGTTTCTGGAATTCATAAAACCTGGTTTGGTTTTACCGCAAAAACTGAAATAACAATTGGATAAGAGCTTGGAGAAAAGGATAAAGCTACAGGCTGAACTTTTATTCTGCTTTTTGGACACAAAGTATGGTTCTTTTTATCTAATAGTGGGACTCAACATCCTTTTGGAGTCTCCCACTGCCACTGCAGAACAACTTGCAGTAAGGGAAGAAGATCCCTTCTCATGGCCCTGTTGTTTTGGTTGTTTGGCTTTATTTTTTTCCTTTCAACTAACGAGTTGCCGTCTATTATGGTGTAATTTACTGTGGTAGTACAGCTCAGTGCTGTTTGCATGTGTGGGTTGTTCCATGTGTCCTTTAATTTTTAGACTTCAGACTTTAGACTTTTAGACTAGAGATTTTTACCTTGAATTACCAGACACTAGACATGTTTACGGGCAATTACTGAGTCCAGTTTCATGGTGGGCTCTGCAGGACTAACATATGCACGAGCATTGAATTCTGTAGGAGTCGAGACTATCAAAAAGAATTTTGAGATATACCTCCAAGCAATTCCTCGTGTTTTGTAGCAATAGTTACCACACTGTATCTCGCCATGCTGCAGGAGAGAGAACAGTGGTGAGCATATTCTCTTGCCCTGTAAAAAGGCATGTGTGGCTCTGTGTTTTGATGCTGTACAACTGTCAAAAAATTTAGGTCAGAAGGGACCTTTGGAGATACCGTAGTCCACATCCTTCCTCATACAGGAATAACTTCAGAGCTGGATCAGGATGCACAAGGACTTTTCCATATGAGTTTTGACTGTCTCCAAAGATGGAGATTTCACAGACTCTTCACATAACCTCTTCTGATACTTAATCTCTCTCACTATGAATTCTTTTTTTCTTTAAATCCATTTAGTATTTCTCTTTCTGCAGCTTATGACTCTTTTTTGCCACCTTCCTGTGTATTCTAGGGAAGAATCTGGCTTTGTCTGTGCCATAATCTTCCCGCTTGGAGAACATGTCCTCTACTAGCTACAGTTGACCATTTTAACAGTAGATTTGAGACCTTAGTCTAGCTTTGTCTGCTCTTGTCAGATGTTCCTCTTTCATGGTAAATTTGTTGTTTTTAAATGTCCCTGGAGACTCCTACTTAAACTTGTTAATAAATCGAGCAGTCTGTACTATTATTGGGAGAATACATCCCTTGGAAGATGTACTGGACTGTTTATTGAATGTGGGAAAGATGCTAGAGAGGATGCAGTTAGTGGGCACTCCCTGGATTTGAGGGTATATTGAACAGTATTATGTATTAGGTGCTGTATCTTGGCATAGAAGCATTAGCTACAGTAGCTCTTCAGGGGAACTATTAACTGGTTCCTTTTGTGAAGACTTACAAGGGGACAATGTGTGAAGTTTGATTTGTACTTCATCTGGCATTCTTTTTTTTTGAATTGCTGTGATGCGGTGGTTCTTAGTTTAATATGGCAGTGCTAGCCACTGTTGTGCTTTGAACTACTTGTTTACTGCTCCTGAGAGAACTAATACCTAATTGCTAGTTACTGGGAATGTTCGTAAGCATTACAAAAAATGACCAAAAAAAAATCATTTAATAGTATTGAGGATTGTCTCTTTGTGTGCAAATACTGATGTGACTTTTCCCTTTTGTTTTTGAATACTTTGCATTTCAGAACCCTAAATATTAGGGAGAGGAAACTGGAATTGCTGACACGATGTCTGTAGATGTGCCTCTCTGTGTAGAAAGAACTCAGGATGACAGCTTAGCACAAAACAGTTTTTAGCATGTCTATCCCCTCTCCTTCCCTCCCTTGGCACTTGGCTCTGTGTTATGTTTTCTCAGTTCAGTGAGAGAGAAGGCAAATCACTTGAAAGTGAGTGCCCAGAAGCAACTCAAAGGACAGTAACAGTAGTGAATAACCATCTTTCATTGACTGTTTAGGTTTGCACATTGACATTATTGCTCTTTTTGCGCATTTTAACAGATTTTTCAAAGACTGATCTATGCTGATAAACAAGAGGTTCAAGGAGATGGACCATTTCTGGATGGAATTAATGTCACTATCAGAAGAAATTATATATATGAAGATGCTTACGATAAACTTTCTCCTGAAAACGGTAGGTTTACAATAGATGTTTATAACACTTAACCATTCTTACTGTGTAGATCAATATTTGCTTATTTGGGTAGGATGTTAAAAGTATATCAGCTCTGAGGTGAGAAAGTTTTTATAAAGTTAAATCTCCTCGTTTTTATGTAAAGCAATTCTCATCCACGTTCTTTCTGATTATTGCAGTCTCGTTATCTTTAACACACCCTTCCTTTGTTCATACCTACTTTTACGGGGTTTTTCTTCCCATTTACTTGTCCAAGTAACTGTACTTTGTATATTTACTCATACAGTTAATTATATATTATCTACTTTGATAATCCGTGTCAACAAAATACCTAGATTGCACAGGATTTTCTAGGTGCAGTGTGGCTAATGAGGACAATGCAGTGCACTTTGTAGTCACAGTATGTGGTACTATATATTTACCACATTGATTTAAATCATACTTTAGTGTGAATTTGTGTGAAAGTGACTGCTCTACTAGGTAAAATTCCAACACAGGTAAAACCTGCCAAAATAAAGTCCTTATTAGTTCTAAGGTGGTTTTGCACATGAAAAGAATATTTGTCAAATACTTGAGGATTGCAAAGTGAATCTCACCTGCTGTGCCACGTAATTTCCTTCCTGAAGAACTGCTTATTTTAGAGAGGAAGAAGAAGAGGTGTTGGTATTCTCAGTTAGTATAAAATTACTGGAGAGCATGCCTTTTCTTAATTTCCTCTACTTTGCTAGTATTAAAGATACTATGTTCTTTATAAATAGGAATTTGTATTTCAATACCAGTGTTTAAAACTGTAGCTGCCTAAAAGAGATACATTTAGACTATTGTTCTTCTGATTTTTTAAAAATTTATTTGCCAATTAATTCCTCCTGGTTTTGAAAGGTTTTAAAGGCTAATCAGGAGATGTTACAGTATAATCATGTGGAGATTATATGTGCAATTAACTGTTTCGCCTCTTCCCTGCTGGCTGGGAGTGCTGTCATTGTACTAAGTTTTGTATGAATCATTAACTGATTTCTTAAAAAGAGAAAGATGAAATGGAATTGGAAAATAGAAAACGTTGAGTCTGTCGTGTATCCCTTTTCACTCCCCCAGATGGATGAAAATACAATTCAGAAACTGCAGTCTAGGCTTTTGAGTAAAGCAGCGTTAAGTAACAGGCAAGTCAACCTGTTTGTTCAATAAGAAGATAGCTTTCAATGAGAAACACATTTTCTTTGAAGACTACGTTTTCACTTACTGCAGTTTTATTAAGCTCTGAAAGCAGTTTCAGAGCCCAAGTTTCCTGAACTTACCTACAGTCGGACATTGTGGGTACTGGCATGTATTCCAGCTTTAGGGAGGTCACAGCCAATATGAAATTGAGGGGAACAATCAATAGACAGGAATGTCAGGTTGTCACTTAGGTGGCCCTCAACAGATTGAAGAAAAGGGCTTACTGAAGCCTCATGAAGTTTAGGAAAGACCAAAGCAAAATCCTGTACCTGGGCTGTAATAACGCCACAGAGCAGCGTGGATTGAGCACTGATTGAGCAAAGAAACTCCAGGCTTCTGAGTGGACAATGAGTTGAACAAATAGAGGTCCCCTTGAGGAGATGAAAGCTAATGGCCTACTGGGCTGTATTAGCAGGACCAGCATCTGTTAGCTGTGTCCAGCTTTGGGCTTTCCAGTGCAAAAATTCCGTGCTCACAGGAATTACACGACATAGCAACGAGTCCAAAGTATCAAAAATACTAAGTTCACTTTTAAAGAATTTTATTTAATGTTGTACCGTTAACAGTCAGCCCCTCTAAGGGAACGAAGTGCTTATTGATGGTTCCTTCAGACAGGGGAAAATGGAACCTTGCATTCACAATATTTTAGATAAATAGAATTTTTCAATTATTCTTGGGCCTCTGAAATATTTTGCAGGGATTTTGTCTTCCCCTACCTAATGTCTTTCCACTCCATCTTTTGATGAGTCTTAAAGCAAGATCTTTTGTACAAAGTGAGTTTCACATACTGAATATTCCAAAATTCAAGGCGGTAACAGATTTTTGCTGCAGCGCTGTTTACGAGTTCAGGGGTTTTTATGTAAAGTTAGTGTAGATGTTTGTGTGTGTAGTTACATCTGGTTTTATCCAAAGAAAATTCAAGCAGATAGTTTTATGTGAGTTTGTCTCTTTGTTTTTCCTACAGAACCCGACCTAAAAAAGCGCATTCGTGTTCACTTACTTAATGCACATGGTCTCGATGAAGCCGGTATCGATGGTGGTGGAATTTTCAGAGAATTTCTGAATGAACTGCTTAAATCAGGATTTAACCCTAACCAGGGATTTTTTAAGACCACCAATGAGGGACTTCTTTACCCTAACCCTGCTGCACAGATGCTTGTTGGAGACTCTTACGCCCGACATTACTACTTTCTTGGAAGAATGCTTGGGAAGGTAAAACCAGTGTTGTATTCTGTAAAGCTGTAGCAGTACTGAAATTAACCAGTAATGTTTCTTTGTTTCTTTTTAGATAGAGGTAGATTGTAAAAAAAATGATGATTTTTCTAGAGATGAGGAAAATAACTTTCAGATGTTGGATTTCAACATTATTTCCTCGTATCACCCAAATTTCTGGTTCATTTTAATAAGTTACATACTTGAGAAGTACAGAGAATTTGAGGTGCTCTGGCTTGCCAGTTGAGCAAAGTGCGCTTATCTCTGCTTCTGTGTTTATCCTCTTGCTTAGAGTTAAGTTGGTTGAAGCCAGTAAATCTACTCCACTTATGGTAATTTTTAACCTGGAGCTATCTTGAATTTGACTGTAGTTACATTGTCATCATTTGGCATATATGAAATTAGTATTTTCAGACACAAAGTTGCTAATTGTATGAAGTATGCAGTTCTTGCTAGTATTTAACATTTGCTGTAAACATTTCCCGTACTGAAGAGCCATAAACAAATTAACTTGCACTTATTCTGCTTGGTCTTTTTGTACATTTTGCATCGTTCTTGAGTTTTAGTGCGATTTTCATGTTGTGGGTGTTCAAAGACTGATCCACGCTGGTTGAGCTAGGTAAAAAATTCCTCCTTGAGGGGGAGGAGAAAAAAGAAAAAAAACCATTACAAACATGCGTTTAATTCAGTACATTTTCTTTTATGGTCTGGTGTAGTAATGAGGCTATTTCCTTCTAAGCCCTTGAAATAATTTTTGTAAAGATAATACTTGTGTAACAGAGTTTGGAATACAAATTCCATTTCAGAAAAAAATGTATTGATTGCTACACAGCTGTCAAAACCTGAAAGTGTTTAAGACGTAAAAGTCACATTTAACTGCCTGAGTTATTTTGGAGGCTAAAATCCTGCTGACATGCAGTGAGATTTAACCTATAGCTGGATGTCCTTTCAGTGTAGAAGCAGTTTAAGGGGTTGTTGTTGGCGAAGTCCAGTTGTTGAAACAGAGTGCTGTTCTTTAGAGTTGCCAGTCGACTGATTCAGATTAAATGGTCAATTTGTAGGCAAATTTTCTGCTAATGCATCCTAGCTATTGCAATATCCCAACTTGTTAAATAATGAATATTTCAAGTCAGCCATTTCAATAAAGTAACCTTTGAAGGATGTTCCTGCTCTTAATGGGAGATGGATTCAGTACGAATGCAATAATTTGTAATTATGACCTGTGTTACATATCCAAGGCTTCATTTTCTGTATGCAGCTATAGATTTTTGGAGTGGGGAAGCGAATACTGCTGTGGTATCGTGAGGAAGTTACTTCAAATTTACCTAAGAATGGGGCAGGGCTCAATACTCAAGGGAAAGTTTGAAATGTTATTTCACAAAAAAGGTCGTCATTTTGAACCTTTAATTTCCTCTGTCAAAACAACACGTTGCCTTCTGTAGTTGGATTTCAAATATTAGCAGAAAGACAGAAGTTGCAAAATGTGTTTAATCTCCCATAGAGTGCTACAGGTATAGTTTGGGTTTTGTCTTCTTAAAATCAGAGGATCTATTATTTAGCAGTTTGAAAACATAAATTGTTTTTGTATTTGCAGTACGTTTACATAAGGCAAGAATTGACAGTGCTACTTAATAATTACCCCTACCCAGGTGCACAGACACCTTTTTAGGAGTGTATTTAGAGACTTGATGAATTAAACAGAAAGATAAGGCACGACCATACTATTCAAAACCTGCCAGTATTGTGATCTTGGTTCAGTTATTGAATACTCACTCACCCGTTTGCAAAAATGCTTCCATTTTATGCTTTGCACAGGGCTATTTGAGAGCAATAGTGGATTATTAAAAGCCCCTTTGTAAACAAAATAGCTATAATGCAAAGGAAGCAATCAGGCATCCACAGCAATTTCTTATTTGTGGAAACCAGTATGTAAAGAGCCACCAGAAACTCTCACGTAAGAAGTTTCAATGTTATCAGAAAACAAATACATTAAAATATAATAATTTATAGAAATTCTCTGTCTCTTGGTGACCATTTCATACTAATATCCAAATGCATTTGACTTTCAGTACCATAGATTTATACCCAATTCAGTTGTTCTTCTCATCCTGAAGTTTCTAACAACTCAACATCTGTGTTAATTGGTCAGTTCAGAGGTAGAAACATCCGAAAATTTAAAGCTTACGTTTGAGAATGGTCTGTCTAAAAATGTAAGTTATTTTAACCCTAGATAAATTATTGACTATTTTGGGGTGTATTTTTGTACTCAGTGAAGAAATTGAACTGTGTATGCGATACAAACTGCCTGGCTGTCCGTGCAGCTTCTAGTGATCACTGACTGAGCAAAACACCCTGTAGAAATAATACCACGCGATCATGTAATTGCATGTTGTCTGCAGTCATTCTTGAAAAAAAAAAAGGCAGAAATGAGTTTGCTTAAACAACAGCTACTCAAACACTTCCAAGGTTTACATTTCTCAACTTTCAGTGACTTTACTCTGTAATGTAAATATTATTTTAACATTATTAGCTTTTAAGCTTTTTCCTTTCTCTTCCTTAAAAGTAAAAGCTCAGTGTGCACCTCTGGCAGCAGTTGCCTACCACTGCCAGGGTCTGAAACTGGAACCTTGCTGTTCTCCCTACTGGAAGTGTAGCAGTGACTTTCTGAGCCCAAGGCTGCCTTACCACATGGAGTAGTTCTGTAAGAGTTAAGAATCTTTTCATGTGCAGACCTTCCTGCTGCAGCTTTGGCAGCGTGTAGTGGACTTGGCTCACAAGAACACGAAAGTTTGCTCCCTTGGCAGGCCACCAAAATGGTGAGCAGCGTAACCAGAGAATGGAAGTTTGGAAGCAACACCTGAGAATCTGACGTGAGGATTTTCTGAGTGCTGATTCTTGAATGGTCTGTTGCAAATCTGGGAAGAGGGAAACACTGGTTAACCATTTCAACAGAAACGGTGATGGTAGAACAGTGGCAGGTACAGAATTAAAACCTGAACTTCCCTGTGTTCAAACCTACACTCAGATTTGTATAGCGTGTTATCTCTGTCCATTTCCAGCTTACATTTGCATTTATTACATGATGGTAATGTGGCAGACGTGGAAAAAGACTTTCTTTGCATTTGGAGTTATTTGACATCAAGTAGATAATTCTTACGATAATGTACTTAAATTTCATGAAATACTAGCATTAGTTTAAGAATATGGCAGGAAGTCCATAGAAAGATTAGAGTGATAATTTTTATGGTTTCCTCCTCTCCCTTTTTGATATAAACCTGCCAGCTCTTGCATGTATTATGTTTTGCAATGATTGTCTTTGCACTGTTAAAAATGGACTCTTTCTAGACATTTTTGTCTAATAGACTCAGCATCTTTGGTTATACTGACTTCAACCATCTCCATTTCTCATCTCACTCCAGCAGACTGAAGAATGCTACTGAGTCATGTGCTCATGTTGCTGAAGCACGTATGCATCTTTGAAATAAAATATTAAGTCTCTTTTCCTAAGCAATAGGTTCTGTTGTCCTTGGAAGAAACTGGAGATTCCTGAAAAGATTTAGATTGATTTTGCCAAGAGTTACCTTTTGTCTTAAATGGTTGGGAAGGTGATATAAAGAACAAAAAGTTGGATTTTGAGTTGTTGTTTTGAACTGAGTCCTTCTTATGTGGATCAAATTAAGAACTTGGATAGTAGAAGTGGTAGCAAGGACTGAACAAAAATAATGTGTTTTGATGACATGAGATAATCTAGGTTTAGTCTTTGATCATTAATACTTAATGTTATATCAGAGGTCAGTAATTTGCATGGCCTGGTGGGTATTATATTGATGAAGGTTGAAGTTGTTTATTTTCATATGACTTTTTATAGATCACTGATTTAAAACAGTCTGTTCTGTGTACATACCTAAATGTTGTTAAAAGTGCATATTTAAAAAAAAAATTATACTTCTTTTGGTAAAATTAAACATTAGCAGGGTAATAGTAGAACAAATATAACTTTTATTACCTTATTAGTGAATTTGAGACTGTTAATTATAGATCAGATTATTTTTCTCTAAGTTAGAGTGTGTGCCTTGTGGTTCCAGTTGGTAACTTTGCATAGAGCTGTGATAGATTATTTGTTGTCTGAGATATTCTTCCTGGCTAGAAGGTGCAATTCTAAGATTATTAGCATCTACAATATCCATTTTGCAGAAAAACTAAAGTAGTCCTTAATCACCTGGGGGCCTCATCTAAAATGGATTGAATTGGTGGGAGTCTTTTCACAGCAAGATCTGGATCAGATCCTAAACTCCTAAGTCATTAATAAACTGCATATACAGTTAAAACCTTCAACCTGTTTCTGGTAACGTATTTGTGTGCCCTTTTTGCACCAAAAGCCTGTGGAGAGAAAACAAACTGACGAAAGTGTATGATGAGAAGAACTGGGGTTTGTGGACATGAATATTTGATAGGCTGGGGCAGCGAGCACTGGGCTGCTGCTCTTCCTGTTTTTCTGACTGGTGAAGGGTTGGTTTGGGCTTTTTTTTTTTTTTAGTTTTTTTGTTTGTTTGTTTTGCTTTCTGATATTTAGGCTACCCTTTCCCTTTGCTTATTGTCCATTTAATTAAGATCCACTTTGTCTTAGCTTAAATCAGTACCCTCTTAATTGATTTGTGCCATAGCCACGATTGATGCTGCCAGTACCTAGAAAGGTAGGTGTGGAACTAGTGATACTGATACAAAGAGTAGGTAATTTGGATAATTTTTTTGCTTTATTTATTTCAGTTGCCCTACACATGACTTTGTGGACTCAGCAGTTTGCTTCAAAGCAAGTTAACCGATGATTTGTTTCAGAAAATCCTGAATCATCTGAAATAGAATCAAAACAGGAATTTACCATGTAACATGGCGTGCTCTTTCAATTATACGCTTGGAGTGCAGAAACACAATCATAAGAGAGTGAAATTGATACCTTACGGAAGCTATTTCGTGATTTATGAGTGTAGATGTAAACTAATCTGAATCTATTTTCTGACACTGTTATTCAGTCTGACAATTCCTTTGTGTACTGGTTCATTTAACATAACCAATTACCTTTTGATTACAAATAGCTACGTTAGTACTAACCCTGTAAATATATGTCTACCACTAAAAGACTACTGAAATGCGGTATTTTAACCCTAAATCTTTAGGAAGGAAAAGTGTGCATTGATGGATTGTGATATTTATTGGGTCATAATGTATTTAAATTTTCTTTAATGCATATGTTAGTGATTGTTTACCGTGATGAAGTGCATAGAGGTCTCTGCGAGGAGTTTCTGCATGGAAAGAATTACCTCATGTCAGTGGTCACTCCTCAATTAAAAGTTCCATTAGCAGATGATTCCTGCTTCTGGTTTGTGTACTGATTGCATTTTATTGCCTCTAAATCAGGTTCCTAGACAGGGAATAAATAAACAGTTAAGAGCGTGTGGTAATGGTATCCTGATCTTTTTTCACAGTTGGGAACACCTACATCCATTTCAATCAATTAGGTTTCAAATATTTACTGAAATTCTTTCTTCTGTTTGAACTGTCTTCAAAAATGACTAGTTTCACTGCTATTAAAATACAGATTTATTTTAGAAGCGTATCCAGAGGTGAGTTATAGAGCAGTAAGTGTTTCGGTCTTTCAGAAGATTAAAACTTAAATAAGGAGATGTCTTCCTTTTATCTTCAGTTCTTACTAAATTATGTTTAAATTTGAGACCAAAAAAAAAAAAAAATCTATTAAGCCTTTACTGTAACTTCAGTAGTAAATGGTAACTATCAGTTATCCCTTGCACCCACAGGTACCTCTAGTCCTTCCCTCTCCTGTCCCTCAAAACCTCCCAAATGACATTGACAGCAATTTATATCACAGAAGTGGCATCAGTTACAGAGATAACTGTTCCTATTAAAGCAGAAAGGAAACACCAGGCTGGTGAAATGGTCATTTTTTGCAGGTACCAACATTTCTGAAGCGCTCTTTTTTGGTAATAAGAACTCTCATAATATAATTAAATACATCCTGAGTTCATAGAAGAAAAGTAGTAGCGTGGTTCTCCATTTTTAAATGAAAAAATTAACTCAAGGTCATTCTACTTGTTAGGCTCCGATGTATTCTTTGGAAACGGATCCCTACATTTTTATGGTAATGTGTTCCTGAGTCAGTTATGAGTTCGTTTGGTGCTTATCACATCCTTGCAGCCGGTTCAGGTATTTTGCACTGACTTCACCAGATTTGAGAGGCTGACCCTTTGCATCCAAGTCTTGCTGCCCTAAATCTCCAGAGTTTCTATGAACTTGTACTTCCTGACCTTCAAATTCCCAGTGAATGGAAAATGAGAAGTAAAAACAATTTTTAAAAGGCTTTATTTTTTCTGATTTTTTTTTTTTTTATCTGAGGATACTAGCACTGCAACAAGGACTGTTAATAAAGTGCTCTCAGAAGCCTAATTGCAGGCACCTGGCTGTAGAATTTTGGACTCCTGCTTTTTTAAAAGGTGGAAAAGGCAATCAGTATATGAACAGAAAGCGCACCATGAATGTTTGCAGTCATAGAGGGAAACTGTTGTACCAGATTTCCCATTACTATGGTTGGGCGAAGGCATCTAGAGGTCTCTGCTCTTGTAGAGCTCAGGGAACTGAGAAGCGGTGACTTGAAGCTACCAGGTAGCAGACTTAGTCCCTTGTGACACCTACCTGGTAGAATTAGTATTATTTTATCATATTGGTATTTGGAACATTATTAATTTGTTTCTGTTCACTTTTTAACTTTATCTGTAAGAAATTATTTTATCTTAAAATTACTGAATTCCTGCTTTAAAAAAGCTTCAAAAGTATGAGTACATGTTAATTTTAATGTAACTTATATTTTCAGTTTTATCATTTTAATTAGGGTAGAAAAGGCTTTGCTGGCCCCAAAAGCTTTGTGAGCGTGATGAGTTATTTGAAGGATATAAATAATAAGGTAGAAGGAAGTTCTAATGGTTTTGCTATTTTTCTATCATTTTTATTAATGGTTCTGTACAGCTTTGAAGATCTATTGCACTCTGTAAGTGCTAAGTATTATTTAATAGTAACTGTTTAAAATGACTGAAATAGAAAGGGTTATGGTCTTGGGGGCTGATTAGGGAAATAACTGAATTTAAGCCCAGTCATTTAGTGCCTCGGCCCATAAGCCATGTGTCTTTCTAGGGCTGTGACTTTAGCATTGTTTAGGTTTTAAAATACAGTTCTGGGTTGTAAAGAATGAATGGAAATTAGGAGCAATGACTGATTAAATGTTTTTCTTAAGAAAGATTTTAGTTGAAATAATAAATGAGATAATTAATTGTAGACCTGAAAGTGTAAGCAAAGGCACTAAAGCTGCCTCACCATCAGGGAGGTTTCGTTGGTTCATCTGTGGATTTGTTTACACAATTTGAACCTTACTCAGCGTGTTGTAATGCTCATGTAACCCCTACTATATCTAACTCATTTATCTGAAATGACTAGGCTAGCTTAAATTTTGTCGGGTTTTAAAATACGGCACAAAGTCTGCTATTTCTGAAGAGCTCTTACCTAAATCATGGGGTCATACCTGAACAAAACCTCGTGTGACTGTGCAGTGATTAAATAATCTTGTAGTAGTTACCATCAGCAGTCACATATTATTCTTGTGATGTTGAAAACCTCCTTGCCCAGAGAACTGTGTCATTTTACTTCCTCTCTCTACTGTATACGGCTGTCCTTCAAGCTGAGATCCTTCTTCCATGATCATGTTAGAGCTACTAATTGCATGCCTATATTCTGAAAGTTGCTTGCCTTAAAGAACCATTCCTTGTTCATCACAACACAGGTGTTTAATGAACACAGTCAGTATATGCTTAAGTATCTGAACATAATATTTTTTGCTTTAGATGACCAAGTTGCGATCTCTGTCACTGAATTGAGTAAAGGCATTTGTAGGTAGTTCATGTTGGAGTCAGTTATAGTTGAACTCTACTGTAATAGCAGTTAGCTAATATTACTTTGAAGAGAAACAGTAGACTTCAGACTGTGTGTTGTGTGTGAAGTCAAAACCTATTAACCACAGTAGGCTTTCTGTTGGCTTCCTTGGGTTTTATTCTGTTGTGTTCTACAGGCATTCACACGCAGGGGTGGGTGAGGTGTATGAAGTTCCTTTTACTGAATGCTGCTTCTTCCACAGTGAAATAATTGCTCTTGGCCTTTTAACGAGAAAAAAACCCAAACCTTCTTTTAACCATTGGGAAAAGAATAAAAAGAGAAAAATACAGACAGACAGACCAGCAAGGTATCTTGAGATAACTGGCAAAACACTGTGATGAAGAGTACAGAAAATAATTTGTTACAGAAAACCAGCTTTGTTTGCTTCGTTTTGTTTAGTTTTTAAATCTTCTATTTCAGAAGTTACTTTCATGGTTATCTAGAGATGTCATAACTTTGCCTAACCGTACGTGAGTTTGAAATAGTGCTGGGAAATCCAGATTGGACCTTTCAGCAGATGTACCGTTTTAGCTCCTGGAAATGTGTCACCCCTGTGATGTTTGTGCGATTGCCCTCGATGTAGACATCCCTCCCGCTGCTTCAGACCAGCCTCTTGCCCCAGGCTGCCATCTGCAAATGGCTCTTTGGTGAAAGAGGAATCTTCATACTCCCATCTGGCAGCTGGTTACCTCTCCAAGAAGTGGTCGGCATTCCCTTGCCTGACGCTGATGCTGATGTTGAAGAAGGCCAGTTCATAGAGTTCAGGAGGCAGAAAACTAAGCTTAAAATTGGGTGTCATATAGCTCCCCAAGACACTTTGCTAAGGGAGAAGAGTAGTGAATCTCCCTTTTTGGCTGTTAGATCAGCTGCAGTAAGAAAAATACCCGCTGGGGTGGACTCCCATGGACACTTGGCAAATCCAAGGCTGTGCTTCCGTTGAAACAAATGGTCTTGCTGTTCCTACCTAGTTTCAGCTGTAGCTGTCAGCTGGATCTGATTTGCATTTGAAAGAAACATCAACTTCAGTGTCTGTGCTGTGTCCACCAACACCCAACCCAACACCCCAAACTGAGCACAACACAAATTATCTGCAAAGTTTGACCCTTACTCAGCATGTCGAAATGCTCGTGTAACTTCTGCTGTACAACTGCTCTACATGCAAACAAACCCAGGTGATCAGCAACCTGATTTTTTGTTTTCATTGCCCTGGCAGGAATGGATGGAATCGCATCTTTTGGCAGCGAGAGGTAGTTTGATCAGTTTATGGTGACTGCGGAACAGGGAAGTTAGATGGAAAGCAAATAATAACGTTTCAGTTATTTAGTCATATTCAATTGTACACAGTATTTCTCAGCATCTCCGCACAAGTGCTGGAGCAATGGTGTCATTTACCTCTTTGAAAGAAAACCAAAGTTTATAATGATAATATTTACACGGTCTGAGTGTATTTTTTATTAAACTTCATTAGGACAGCTTGACTTTCAAACTAATTAAAAGACTACTGTTTGTCTTGTTTCCAAAAATACTTTGTTTGTAATGTCGCAATCACTTAGCTAAGAGAAGAAAGGGTAATTAAAGTTATTCTCAAGTTGCACAATTTAGTTTATTTAAAAATGCTTTATATAGTTTTTAGATGAAGTTATAAATGTTCACTTTGGAACTACCTGAAGATTAATAGTGATGCATTTGAAATGCATTATTTTTTTATTGATTCTTAATGTAGTAAATTACTGAAGTTATTTGGCAGCAAACAGAAATAGCCAGTGATGTTGTTCACATTTATTTTCCTGATAGCGTCACAATTTGCATTAATTGCATTGCAGCTGCACTCACTTATATTAAAAAGCTTCTACTATAATTAATCCTTTTTATTTCAAATCATTTTGGCACAATTTCTAGCAATAAACACTCATAAAAGACAGACACTTGAAAAATAACATACAAGTTTCTTCAATATACCTATTGCTGTTTTTTCCTGACAAGGGATTATTGATAGGCTTCTAGGATCAAGTGTTGCAAGTGGCGAAGACTTAAGACCAGTTTGAAAAATGCTAAGTGGATTATTTTGCATAAAAAATAGACAGGTTTTGAATTTGTGTAATTAACCTGTGTTTAGAAAATACCTTGATTTATGTCTACATTTGTATTTCAGTTGCATACATTATGGAAATTTAATTTATAATCCATTTAGCTGATGTGATCATAGTTTTTAGTGCTATCATTTATTAGTCCTTGTATATTAAATGCTCTAAAGGCTTAAACCTGCCTCCCGTAAAAAATTACACCTCTGCATTTACATTTTATGAGTCATAGATGGAATTCCATTTTAAATTCGGGTAGCTTTGATATATTTAAGGAATTACAATGGCTTTATTGTTACTAATGCAGGAACAGCAAACACTGACCTTATACATTGCAAATTAATGATTTATCCCTCTAGTTTGCTTTTAAAGTCAACTATACAAATGAGGATTTCGACTTCTACACCTTGAATAAATCATAGAGCTCTAAATATAATGCACCCTTTGGCTTTGAACTCGTTATTCTCAATTCTTTCTGCAAGGTTTAACTCACCTCATGGAAATGTTCTTTCAAAAGTTTAAGGAATTGTGTATGTGTTTGGTAGCGTCTTTGTTGGAGTATTATGGAGTGATTACAGCTATTTTTTGTTTTTGCTTTTCTATTTTCCTCCTCATTGTGCTTCCTTTTCTAAATTTGCAGCAGATTATAGTGGAATTACTGCTAAAACATTGCTCTTGAAGAGTAGAAAGAGAACAAACAATAATGTTCCGTGGACGATGCCTCTTCTGATCAGCCTGGCAGTGACATTAACGATACTGTAAAGATTTAAAGATTTGGTTGTCATTGTTAGAGATGCTGATGGGGCAAACAGACCGGACAATGGGAGAGGCCACGTGCAGGCAGTGTGTTTCAGGAATGTTTTCTTTAAAGGCAACAGTCTTTTCTCTTGCCATTTACTCCTACAGGCTTTCTCCAAGTGATGTCGTGCTTTCTCATTCTAGTTTTGAACTTTCTATCTCTCTCCTCCTTCTGAGAGCTCCCATAAGTTCTTCTTTCTTCCAAGCAAGAAGTTGTTACCTATTGTGTGAAAAATACAGAAAGTTGCTTGGCATTGCATGGAAATGTGGTCATACAGTGGATCAACTGGGAGTGGTATTGCTGGAGTTTGGAGCGTTGTTTGAAAATTCTACAGGGAACTCAGTATACAGGGAACTCTTTTTTCACGTATACTGCATATTGGGGTCAGGCTTGTTTTTGGTTCAGTAATCTTTTGATACTTTTAAGTGTTAGGCACAGGAAGGATTAGGCATATGATACAGGCATAGCTGGTAAACCCTCCCCTTGGAAATGAGGGTGGCTTGATTATGCATTAAGCAGTAGAACTCACCAAAAGTATGCAGCGATGTATCAGTATAACATACAAGACAAATAGTTTATTTGGGTTAGTTTAAAGTGTACTGCTTTTACATAGTTATTTTAAAGGGGCAGACTATTTTACACTTAGCAATTGATATGAAAGGAGGAATGTTGCTTGTGGTGATGCTCACTTTTTTTGGGAGACATTCTTGATGCCGTTGCATTGTCCTTGAGTAAACTTTCCTTTTCTTGCCAATCTATGTAATTGATGTGCTTCCTGTTTGCTGTCATGCTTCGGACAAGAAGATTAGTGATAGATAAGCAGTTCCCTTACCCTTTAAATCCCCACGTACTTAATTTGTAAAATTTTGGAACTTGGTGCTTAACAGGAATACTCAAATATCAAATTTTGGATGAGTATTTTTAAATTCATGCAATACCTGGGCTGTTGCCATACCGGAAGATCCTATTCAGGCATGAAATTAAGAAGGAATTACCACAGAGTTGAGAAAAAGACAGTAGCCTTCATAATTCCTACATGTCCAACAATAAAAATCTAATGTCCTTTTAATTACTTTCTTTTTCAGGCTCTGTATGAAAATATGCTGGTGGAGCTGCCATTTGCTAGTTTCTTCCTCTCAAAATTACTGGGGACAAGTGCTGATGTTGACATTCACCATTTAGCTTCACTGGATCCAGAAATGTACAAAAATTTGCTTTTTCTCAAGAGCTACGAAGGGGATGTGGAAGAACTTGGACTAAACTTCACTGTGGTAAATAATGACCTCGGGGAAGCACAGGTAAGAATGGCTTTCACTTCTTTTATTTTTATGTATGTCTGATGAATCATTACTACCCCTACTAACTAATTTTTTAATTTAAAAAAGGAACTGTTAAAGGTGCTGTGAGGCATCATAGGGATTCTGACTCGATATTTGAAGTAGACCGTAATTGTGTGCGTAAAAGGAATTAACTTTTGATGATGACTTAAAGCTCTGGTCTTCTAAGAAGTAAACTGTAGTGATTCTTTTCTAACAGTCGTATGTGAAAAGTTGTATTGCCTGAGGTAATTCCTTAAACAAAATACATAATGGTGTTTCTTCGGGTGCAATTCAAATAATTGCAATAGTTAGTTGACAGGTAAACTATAGAAATACTGTCTGATTTTGGAATCAGAAATCAGAATGGTTTTAACTAATGACTCTTTATTGTGAGATAAGTGTTTTCTCCTTTTGCTGTACTTTTTAAAGTAGGCAGCCTGAAGTTAAATTTTCTTTTTTTTTCAATTCTTTTTTTTTTTTTTTTTTTTTTTTTTTTTT
>VXBJ01001557.1:110861-167533 GCA_013400055.1 Nycticryphes semicollaris
TTTTCTGAGGGGCTGAGACAGCAGGTGAATTGGGTGTGAGAGCTGGGTGTTCGGTGCATCTAAAAATGAATCCAGTTAGTTAGGTCCTTAAGTATGAGTTTTTAACACGATTATACTATCAAATTAGATTATGGGTTTTCTTTGCTGTGTTGTGAGTACTCTGGATCACTTGTGCTCAAAGTAGAGAATCAACACCGCCAGAGCTTGGAATGTGTGCCTTTACTTACGAAAAGGGTTAACCTCCTTCATTAAATTCTTGTCGTGCTTCCTCTTTTGTTTTTGAGGATTTAAAGTTGTGCACTACTCATGGCCTACTTAGACTTGCTTGTGGTGTTTAATTAATAATTGGATCAAAAAGGTAGACCTGACAACACTGTGACGTGCAGCCGCATCCGAATTCAGCCTTGTTTCCTTGTGGAGGAAGCAGAGGCTGTAGAAGGGAGGCGTGAGCAATTCTCTTGGCTTTGCCTGTTGGTCAGGGAAGCCTGGGACCATGCACACCTCGCAGAGCAGCACCACTGGAGGCCTGGAAATTGTTAGGTTGTTGAGACTCGAACTTTATTTTCAATCTTCTGTCTTCCATTTCCTGTCATTTTGGAAGATCCTGAAACCTGGATTGCATTACAGTTTTATAATAGTATCCTCAGATTTGGGGTTCCTGAATCATATTGATGGGGAGAGTCAACAATTGTGTGATAGAAATAATGTTTTCTATTAAACATAGGCCATGTGTAATTTTTTTTGCCAGGGTTAGTAACACTCCCTTTATGAAAACTTCTGACCTGTGCTGTCCTTATCGAAACCTTGAAATAAAGGCATGTGGTACAGATGTATGTTCTTAGAGCACCTTCTCAGCTGTACAATATTGTACAGTTCAGCCCGTGCTCTGTTCTAGCATGTGCTTTTAAGTGACCCATACTGAATCGAGTTCTGTAGTATCCATCTATTTGGTTACTAGGATGCAAAACACACAAGATCACAGTTTCCAAGATAACCCAGAATTTTCTGAGTGAAAAAGTCTGTTGTTTCTCTTCCAAAGCCATTCATTTTCACTTAAATAATAGCTTTGTTTATTGCAGCTAATACAAATGCAGTTTAGTCTCTAATTAAAAATGAGAAGTAGCTAACATTTTTCTGGAGAGCTTGTGGTTTCCATACTTTATACATCTACTCTGTATGTCCTCAAAATTCAGCCACTTGAGTTAGAACCTACCTCAACATGGAAGGTAGAAGGTCACAGAAAAGAGAAATAGTCAGAAATAACGGATACCAAAATCCAAGTTAGAGATGTGTCCAGCTCTACCTGCTGCAACAAAAACTTGCAAAAAGTGCTTTCTTGCTGAGAAGCCTAATTTGTTTGTTAACATTCTCTGAGGGCTATGGCTAGTGTTATCAAGAATTGATTTTAATGGTTTGGCATAAATGTAAAAGGATGATTAAATATAATAGCAAGTTTCTGAGTAACTCCATGGAATGTAAGTTAATTAAATATTCTGATCCCATATTGCTGTTTATGCTTAGAGAGAGAACACTATACAAGTGAAGTATTAACCATCTTTTAATGAGACTGCATGTTAGTGTAGTTCAACAGAACTAATGGGTTCTTGTCACTGCCTTCTGTGTTTTAATGCAGCAACTTACTTTTTATATTTCATTTCATTTCATTATCTTAATAGACCTCCTAGGGATAAATACATTTTGTTGGGTATTTGACTTGTGTAACCATTGCATACTAATGAATTGTGTCAAGGTAAGGCTAATTCACTTTGGGAAAAGAGCTTAATTTGCACTCCTTATGTTGAATGTACATTATCTCTAGTTTTCAGCTAAACAACCACTTTAGCCTCTAATAAATTAGTGCCCAAGAAATGCATCATAAATCTATCATTGTAAATAGCTATCCTCATGACAGTGTCCATCCAGCAATTGTGGCACAAAAGCATTATCTGCAATGAAAGACACATTCAAAAGGGGCTCTATTACCTCTGTCAGTAATAGGAGGTAGAAATTCTATTATCAGTGTATTGATCTCAATCCTGTAATGTGCTTTTAGATCCCATTAAACTATTGTCAAAGTGCATTCACCAGAAGTTGAAAAAGGTACTTAATAATTTGCACATTAGACCTGCTAATTAGGGGAGCTATGCCATCAACCTTATCTTCCAACCCCAAATAGCTTTAGATTTTGATAAAGAACTATATAATGCCCGTGATGCCAGCCTAGACTTCAACAGTTGGATCTGCTGCATAAAGTGGTGGCCAGTAAAAAAATCTCAAAAGAATGTCAGCCTATAGGTACAGGTGCCTTCAGGTAGCTGTGTATATTGATTTTCTTTTCTTTTATCTTGTAATTTAGATAATGATAAAATGGTTATAAAACATTTATAATTAGTGTAAGGTTAAGAAATGAAAGACGATACCTCCTTTTTACAGACTTCCCTCCCTTCCTGCCCCCTCTTTCTCAGTGAGGAAGGTGAGTTTTATGGCTGCCCAAGGGAAGAGAGGAAGATTTGAATATGTGGTGTTCTTCCTTCAGAAGCGTTAGATTCTGTACTCCAGCAAATCTTCCCTAACATTGATTCTTGAGATTACGTGGATCAGAATGATTGAATACGAGATGACTCCATAAATGAAGTGTGGAAGCACAAATCCATAGAAAAGTGCTATAATATCTATATATTTAGCAGCAGTTTCTATGGAATCCCTGAAGTCTAAGAAGTTGGTGTCAGGACACCTTCTCTGGCTTTTTAAACCAGTTGTGAATGCCATTGCTATTACTGAAAATATGTTGGCTCTCTAAAAGATAGTACTTCGCCTTTAAATTTCCCTGAGAGAAAATTTTGAAGCCTTAAAAACAATTCTGAAAGTTTCTCTCTTGGCGACTTCTTCACTAGGATACAGTGGCTTAGATGAATGATTTTGGAGGTTTTTCAGAAGGAAGATACTTAAGTTGAGGCTGATCCTTCTCAGGCAGATTTATAACACTTAGGGCAAACGCATTCTTAGGCATTCAAACGCAATCTCCTACCTGGAACTCCTGCCTGAACATCTGGAAGGCAGATGACACGGAAATAAAGCAAGCCAGCCTTTATCTACTTGTTTTCAGAATGGGGAAAAACTTTGGGTCCGAGAGAGAATATAAAATATTTTAATCTGTCCTATAAACAAGTTTGTAAGAATTCTTGACGATCTCCAAGACTGCTTTTTGAAATTGCACTGGAGATATGTCTTATGTCTTCATACACACCAAAAAAGAATACCTAGATGATAGGTCTCTTACTCTTACCTAGAATATTTCCCACTTTACCCTCTAAATATTAGCCTTTCTCTGTTATCCTGGGAAGCAGCTGCCACTGCGTTATCCTGTGCGAGCAGCAGCTAGCACGGAGTTTGTCTGCCAACAGAGAGTTGCAGTTGTCTGCCCGTGATAATGTTAGAAAGCACCTTCGTGTGACAAATTATTATCACTAAACCAGAATATAAATCCCCTGAATTCTGCTTGACAAACACTACACTGTTCACTCTTTATTTATTTCATTATTATGCTAACATTCGAAGCTAATTGAAAATGATCGACTGAACTCTTCACTTGAACTGCAGCCATACATAATATAGAGATTTACTTTTTTTTACTTTTCCAAACTGTGGTGGTTTTCTTAAATAAGAATGTAAATGTAAGTTGAGCACATTTTGGTAGTATTGTACTTGCAGAAACATGTAGTTGAATTTATAGCCAAGAAAACAGTAAGTGTGTGCAGCTATACTTCCAAATACATCTAACCTGCAGTCAGAGCCCTACTGCAACATTTCTGTCCACATCATTGAAAAATGCAAAGCACTTTGTTGTGCAGATTTTTAAATCTGTGGGACTTCTGTATCCCATTTTGATAGTTCCCTTTCATTTTGAAGGCATACATCATGACTATGCAATCAAATTCAGTTTTCTGTAGGTATTGACCATAGGTATTGTCTAAATGATCTGAATACTTGTCTAATTAATATCTGTTATTTGATTGCTTTTAAAATAGGCGATTTTGACAAAGAATTCAGTTAAAATGTTGGTGGTTTTGGCTTTGTAGGCTTTTTTTAAACTTAGATCTGCAAAATAGATACTAAGGTGATACAAGATTGCACGTTTTGGGAAGTTTTCTAGTGTCACCCTGTGCAACTATCTGGCACCATCTAGTGGTGAATATTGGATGGATAAAAATAAAAATACAAGCTTAGAAATCTTTTTAGGTTTTGTTAATTGTGTTGTGGCCTTTTTGAAAAGAAACTCTTCAACAATCATTCCTGACATTTAGGATTAAGTGGGAGTTCCACAATTTCTTTAAAATCCCATGAAAACAAGGAATGAGTAAAAAGTGGACTTCGTCTCCATTTAGTATAGTGTTACTGCCAGCCCAAGTATTACCATTTTCTGTCTTGTGTTTTACATCCTTCTCAGCCTTTATGGCATCTTTNTTTAAAAAAATATATTTTCCTGTTTTATAAAACTAGTGATGAGAGAGAGTACACTGTGATATGGAACATGTCACATTCTTCTACTGATTCTCCTTCTGGACTTGACCAGGAAAATATCCTCACCCCCAGGCCAGCCAGTGGCACCAGATACTGGCCTGTACCCCTGACACTGGCTGCTTGCATTGCATACAAAGCTCCACAAGGCAGCCTCTCTCCCCAGAAGAAGCCATCCTGCCTCTGGGTACACGGTTCTGGTGAAAGAGGACTCCCTCAGAAAGGAACAAGCTCATGTGTGCAGAGCGTGAAAGAGTCTGCTAAACCAGCACCTTCATTTTACTTAATTCTTCGGGGAGTAGGATTTAAACATTGTCAGTACTACCTACACCCGGAGATGGTGGGGTATTGATGAGGGGTTTTGCTGTAGGTGTAACAAAATCAAGAAGATGCAGCTGAAGGATTAAAGTAGGAAGTAAGACACATTTTTAACACCTATTGTAATTCAGGTTGTTCTGGCTTATCAAGGGAAGTGGTAAATACTCCATCACATGGAAGCTTTACACCAGGATTGCCTTTCTCTCTAAAAAATGTGCTTTAACTCATCTATGGATTTATTGAGTTAAATACAGGAATCTCTAGACAGAATGCTCTGGCCCCTGTTATCTGGGAGGTCAGATTCACAGATCTTACTGTTCGCTTTTGGCCTCAAAAACCTATGGATCAAGTAAAAATCTGAATGCTCAGAAGCACTGTGATTTTTTTTTAAATCTTGACTCTTTGCATTTTGCTTAGTATTGAAGCAGCTGACATTATTAAGTAGGATGTTACAAGAGAAGCTCTTCACGTGCTTAATTCTCTGCTCTCTAAAGATGTGATTGTTATCACAAACTGAAATGCAGATATTTAATAAAATACAAATTAAAAAAACTCAACCAATTTGCAGTTTCCCAAGTGTAGAACAGACTTTTTTTTTTTTTTTGAAGGCTTCAGAAGGTCACCTGTCAGCTTTTCAGGTTGTTTTTATCTTCTTATTACTCAAATAATCCGTTTGGATTTGGCCACTCCTCAGCAAAGTTATCATCTTGCAATAATAAGTAGAATATGTCAAGGTCGGTAGTGTTTTAATAACAGCTACTGTTGATCCTGGGTTATATCTTAGTGCAATTCCAGTATCTTAGTTTAGTTTTTCTCATTAAGAATTCTTCTGTGCTGAGGTATCTCCGTGTGCTTGAAGGACAAAAGCTTCTCAATAGAAAAAAAGGGTGTAGGCTTGACTTTTTTGTTTGTTTTGTGCTTTTGTTGAAAGAAGTGCACATGTATAACTTGGGTTTTCAGCAGTAGGAATTGTGACTGTGTATTGTTCTATAAATTGGGTCTGTATCAGAATCTTAATTTTGACTCTGTTGACATTGCTTTTGCCATGGTGTGATCCTGCAGAATTCACCATCACCAAAGTTAGGGAAGAGCCTGGTCAGTCAAGCACAGCTTTCCCAGTCAAATTGGAAGAAAAGTGCTGTGTGTGAGGCCTGTGCTTACACAGGCTACTCCCTTTTCCAGGCACTAATCGGCATCAGTGAAGCCAGGGGTGGCCTTGCCAAGGGGTAGATTTTCACCTCGGTTTCTGTGTGATGTGCAGTGGGGAATTTAGTATCACAAACTGTCTCCTGTAGAAGAGCTCTGACTTTACTGAATCTGCTTTCTGGTATTAAACCACAGAGCCACGCAGTCAGCTCTATTAGCAGCTGGAGGTGTAGGTCTAAGAACTGTATGAGATCGAATGGGCTCTTAGACATAAACAAAAAAACCCCTTTCTCACTTGTCATAATATTTTATATAATTTTGAGGTGTATATTCTAGTAAACTTCAAATATATGCATCATTTACTAGAATGTTTGGCATTCTGGTGTTACGGTTACAGCACACAGAATTCAAGTTTACCAAGATGATGAAAATTATGTTTATAGGTGGTTGAGCTGAAGCCTGGTGGAAAAGACATTCCTGTTACCAGTGCTAACCGAATCGCGTACATCCATCTGGTGGCAGACTATAGGCTAAACAAGCAAATTCGACAGCATTGCCTTGCTTTCCGTCAGGGACTGGCCAACGTTGTGAATCTTGAATGGCTTCGAATGTTCGATCAACAGGAGATACAGGTAATTCTGCTTAAAACCACAGAAAGCAATTGCTTTAAACAGAACTAGATGCTAATGTTCACCTGTAATGTAATTGCCTAACTTCCTTCACTATTAGGTTCTGATCTCTGGTGCCCAGGTTCCCATTAGTTTGGATGACCTTAAATCTTTCACAAACTATTCAGGTGAGTATATTTTACTTAAATAAAAAGATGTATTGTGGCTGACTTGGGAATAAATAAACTTGCTTTTTTATTCTAGTTTTAAATAGAAGTTGTAGGGTCATTCTTGATAACTTTGACCAAACTCTGTACAGACCTGAATTGCAGAAGATTGGGTAAAATTACAACCTGATTTTATAAATGCTGGGAGATACAGGTATGTGGTTGATTTTATTTGTTCATTTAAATACAAGTTTATAGCCGGATAACTAGAGGACACGTAATTCCTTTTCTAAATGGATGTTAATCAATGCTGTATCTGGCTGCCCTGAAAATAAGTCTGCAGATGACTCAGGGATGGTTGTTTCTACCACTGTATTCAGATATTTAAAATTTCTCAGACAGCCTGAAGAAAGAGCTCATACTATTTTCCTTGTGAGAAATGCAAAGTGTCTTACTTAATTTTTCCCTGCATTTATTATGAATGTAATCAAAAAGTAGCTGCTGTATCTATCATCAGCTCACATCGGAGCTTACCTCAAGGTAAGTTGATTCATTAAATAACATCCTGAGTCTTGCAGGTTTTGCAGACTCTTGGAGTAAAAGACAGTAATCCAACGTTACCAGGTAAATGCTAAATAAATACGGTAATTTAAAATAAGCAAATAGGATTCAGTGAAAAAACCCTGCAGTTAGAAGCTGAGGGGAGTAGTGGCCATAGGTAAGTAATGAATGAGAAACTCAAAATGCAGTGATCAGAGATCTGTAGATACTGGCAGTCAGCAGCGTAAGCCTGATAGATTTAATATTTGCCCCAAGCTTTTCAGAATTGGTGCTTGCTTTCTGAAGAATTCATTCCTTATGTAGAACTGTTGTACCTATAAATAATTTAAATTTCATTATAGGTGGCTACACAGCGGACCATCCTGTAATTAAAATATTCTGGAGAGTTGTAGAAAGCTTCACTGATGAAGAGAAGCGCAAACTACTGAAGTTTGTAACAAGCTGCTCTCGGCCACCTCTTCTGGGGTTTAAGGTACACGTCAAGTTTATAGATTACCTTAGAAGCTTTTCTTGTCTGTAGGCATTTACAATTTGAGAGGACTGGTTCCTCTGTGACTACAGAAACGTCTTCAATGTTTGCACTTGCATGTACAATGAGTATAGTTTTTAAATATTTCATATTTCTATTTTAACTGCAAAATTTGATAACCCTAAAGCCCACGTTGGTTAGAGCGCGTACTCCTGGCTGTGAAAGATACTTGCTGCCATTTCACATTGCTGTGCAGAAGCAGCGCTGCTACCAGCTTCAAGGAACAGGTTGAGTTCAGAATAATGTCTTTTGAATCAGGCAAGAGAGGATTTAGGGTGTAAAGGCAGCTAATAAATTTAAACCTCTGAAATTAACCACTTGAAGCGGGAGATGTGTTGTTCCCCTTTAATTACCATTTATCTGCTTATAGGGTCACAGCTCGTTAACTTTTGAATCTAAATATTTTGGTGCTACCTTTAGATTGTTATTTACAGTAAAGCTTAAGTATAAAGGAAAACTTTCATGTACTGCTTAAAAAAATAAAGAGAGGACAAGGAAAGCAGAAGAAGTTTTGAAATTAACTTCTGGGGATGTTCTACCCATGAGTTTCAGTTGGGCTGCCAAATTCTGGCTAAGAACTGACCACGGGTTTCATTTCCCCTAAAATGTAGGAACATTCAGAGCGTTTTCTGTAAGAAAATAAAAGAATGAAGTGTTTCATGGCGACACCATCACCTTTAGTAGAGTGGTCAGCAGCACATTTACTGTTGCAAACAGGATGTACTGTTCAGTAAAGTGAATGCAAAGCTGTTTTGTTGTGGAACATAAATACAGGCTTCGCATCATCCAGTTGCTTACAAGTAAGAATAAGATTTGTTGCTAAACAAAATGTGAGTTACCTGTACTTAGTAAATTTTCACATTAGAAGCTACTGTGATACAATATTTAATTAGCAGTGGATAGTAACTAATTTCCTACATTTATTAGGTAACATATTAAGATGAACCTGTAAGAAATGAATGCAGATATTGTGTAAGTCCTGAAGGTTTATTAGCTGTTTTGTAAAATAAGTGGTGGTAATGAACATTTTGACATTGTAGAAGTACTTCAGGGATTGATACTTTGTATAGAAACAAGGAGTTCAGATACACCTGACAGTCTGGAGATGAAATATACATACTTGAAATTGTGCACAATTTCTTCTTTAATTGTACTGTGAAAGCTCACTCTGGTGGGGACTTTTTTTTTCTTTGCTTTTATTGTTTGGTTGGTTTGGGGTTTGTTGTTTTTGTTTTTGTTTTTTTTTAAGTTGGCATTTAAAAGAATACTTGGAAGGGAAATGCTAGAAGAACTTCTGGGTTCTAAAAATTGAGCCCTTTCCTGTGATGTGTCCTGGGTGTTGACATGTAGTAAAGACACCAGAATTAAACAATGAAACAACCCCCCACACCTTCCTCTTCCACATACACAACTGAGATGTTTGTGTTACCTATCCCTGTTTTTCTTCTTCAAGCTTTTGATGATTTACTTTTCTTGTAAAACCAGTTTTCCCCTGGAAAACAGGCGAGACAACACTCTGATACTGCAATCACACTGGTCTCCGTTGCACACCTTTACCACTTGAATGATTTAAAATATATGAAAGCATATGTGGGCTGTCATACAGTAGGATGTAGATCAGTTGCTACAGGTGAGGAAGGAATACTCCCAGTGCCTTCAGCAGTGGTGCTGTTAGTGTGTGGTACAGGCACTGTGTACTCTGAATCTCAGCTACGCTCCCTTTATAGGCACCCAGGAGAGGAATAAAGACTTTCAGTTGGTAATTTGTCTGTTTGTTCGATGCGTCTGCTTCACCTTGAAATGAATCGTGTCTTAGATTCCACAAAACCTAGTGGCTGGATCCCCGTGAAGAGCAGAGAGAGCCCTGGGGTGACTAGATGTGGGTATGGAGGCAGCGGAGATGGCTCCTATCACACGGCTCCCATCTAGGGCACTTGTCGGTTCATTCCTGTGATGAGTTATTTAAACACCTGCAAGCGTTGCTCTTACACTCTCCAACTCTGTGTGAACATCACTCTACTGTGCTCCAGCAGCAAACAGGATTTGGTGGGACAGTGGGAAGAACAATTGGAAACCCGTGGGAGGAGACCAAGAGAGAAGAGCCCACCTCACCTCAGGAGGGGGAGAACTGGGAAACAATTTTGTGGCAACAAAGTAAAGAGAAGTCTCCATTTGTTGTCATCCTTTTTAATTACAAGGGGAGAGCAGGAAATGCAAATAGCTTTGAGGTAGCCAGCCTGACATTTGAAGAGGTGGAGGAAATGAATCAAGTGTCTAAAAAAAAATAACAAAGGGTGACAGTGACACACTAGCAACAGGATGTAGCGAAGCTGAATGTGGAAAGTTGAAGTTTGTGGGTGTACTTGGGAGGTAGACCATAACCTGACTTGAACATGGTTGGTTAGGAAACAGTGGAAGTAAAATAGTCATCAGATTTTCAGCATGATAGCAATAAGTTAAAAGATTAATTTGCTGCACAACGGACTTGCAAACTCAGCTACATGCAACAGTCTTGGCACCAGACAGCAGAGTGAACAGGCCTTAGTGCTGTTTTGCTGGGCAGCAGCACCGAGTGGGAGTTAGGTCAGTGCTTGCCTGGTGCTTCCAGCAGTATCTTGTTAACATGGATTTACCAGCAAAGCAGGGGTTTGCCAGGAAACGTTTGCCAGAAAAGGAAGTGGGTAACTGGCCTTGTCATCAGTAACAACATCTGGGTAGCCTGTGACAGCGCGGTGGTTAGTGCTTTGAAGGTGAAGAGCACGGAGCCCCAGGAGTGCTGAATATTACCAGCCAAATAACTCTCTGGATGCGTTGATGGTAGATGTTAATGCAAGCTGTCCTCAAAATTTGTTTACAGTTTTAATACGGGTGCTCTATTTTTCTGAGAGGAGCACGATTTCTGGTTCTCATGCTGAAATCTTCCCTGTGTTCTCTATTGTGGAACCTTCATTTTAAGAAAAAGTTAGTGCACCTTAAGATAAGGAAATGTCTTCACATTCAGAGCTTATAGATAGCACAGTCTGCCCTTGCATCACTGAAAAATTTAAAACTCACTGACAGATTCAGACTTAGAATAACATTTCCGAAAGCTAATTAAAGTTTAATAAGTTTAATAAATGTGATTGTTACAGACAGAAAAAAAATCATTAAAGCATGGTTGAAAATTGTTAAGTTCCAATCAGGTCACATAATAAATTGATGATACTTTTCACTTCCAAACTATTGCAGTTTCCCACTGTGCGCTATTTAATTATGCAACAAATGGTGCCCTTGGCATGACATTTCAATTTAGAACTTCATTTTTCCATTTTTAAAGCTAAAGTAGGGGAATTCAATTAGCATTTTGAAAGGAACACTAAAAATGCAGCATTTTAGCCATGAAATACTTTCTGAGGCCTCCATTCGAACAATAATTTAGCTTAGAATCTAATTGACCTTCTGCCTTTGGAGCTGGGATTTTTTTCCCCCAGTTTCTAAAATCAGAGCTCTTTTACCTCAGGCAAGCATTTGATAAGATGGGTACTTTCCTGCCAGCAAAAGCAGTGCTTTAGACGTAGCAAATAAATATCTTTTTCACTATACTCTTTCTCAGAGGAAAGAAAAACCCCGGCCAACGCACATTTTACTGAAACAATTGCATACAAACTGTGTTTAAGATCCATTCCTCAGATCAGTAGTTATCACTTCAGAACAACAGTCAGGGTTTGACAAGTTTGCAGGGTCGCTGTGCACATCAGTATCCCAGTAACAGCTGAGTGACTTTATAATCACTCTTGGAAGAAGCACCAAATATAATTGCTTTAAATAAAAGTTAGATCTTTATTTGGAGAATATAAAGTACCTCTTATTAAAGTACCTGATTCGGAGTTGTAGACAACAGTGTGTAAATACTTGCTTAATCTTACACAGGAAGGAATCCACCGAAGTTGTCAGGACTGTTTGTCTTGAAATTCATAGGTTGTAGGATGGCTAAAAGATTAGACAGAAATCCCTTTAGGGCAAGAAATGCCTTCAGTGTTCTATCAGACAATTAATTTTAACAGAGAAATAAATGATCATTGTATATTGTGGTGAGCAGAAGGAAAATGATGGCTTGATATTTAACTGCTTGAATACTTTATTTTATATGTTGGGGTATTCTACCAAACTAAAGCTCTAGAAGGAAAACACTGAAAGGGTCTGTTGGATCACGGTTTGTTTGTTTATTTGGTTGGTTTTGGGTTGGGGTGGGTTTTTTTTTTTTGGCTATAAATAAATTGATGTATTGCTTACTATAATTTGTATTTGGATCTGGTCAGTCATTTATCATCTTTCTCCACAGAGTATCACTTTAACATGACAAAGAATTTGTATGTAAAATTGGCAGAGCACACCACTCCATTAGAGCAAAATTTGTCTTTGTTGGGATTTTTGTGTATGCAGCAATGTCTTCCCTGCCTGGAAAAGAAAAACCAGAAAGTATAATTCTCCAAAGAAGCCATGTCATTATACAATGACAGATACAGTATTTGTCATTCAAACAAGACAGAACATCCTTTTCCATCTACCCCTGTTACTGCTAGTGCTCTGTTAGTCCCCCGCGCTCAGCATGTATTCCACCAGCAGAAAACTGCAGTGTAGCAAGCTCCTGGCCTTTTCTTGTTCCTGGGGAATAAACACCACCCACGGGCACCTGGAAGGGTTTGTGAGAGGAGTCTGAAGTTGCAAATCTCAGTTGTTTCTCCCAAATACAACAAAAAAATTTCTCGCATGCTGCTTTTTCCATTTTGTGTTTCACTGTTTGTGCGGCATCATAAATTTGCAGAACAGAGTGCATGAACAATAACAAATTATTATTTTTTCCTTAGAACCAGACAAGTCAGTTTGTTTTGCAAATTATTTGGTGGAGGGAGACACTGTACGATTCAAGAGCGCTTTGCGGGCCACCAGGAATGAAAGAAAATGACATCTGAGTATGTCGTTGCGGCCGGTGTTAATCTAACAATTTATTTCTAGAAATCTGCGCCAGCTGTTACAGGGTAGGTTTTGGTTTGTATGTATTTTGTGATAACGTGTTTTCCTGTTGCGTTTTTCAGGAGTTGTATCCTGCCTTTTGCATTCACAACGGAGGATCTGATTTAGACAGGCTGCCCACTGCCAGTACCTGCATGAACTTGCTGAAGCTTCCCGAGTTTTATGATGAAAATCTTATGCGAAGCAAACTTCTTTATGCCATTGAATGTGCTGCTGGATTTGAACTCAGCTGAGTCGAACTGATGCTCGTTTGGATGATCTGCAGAGGAACTAACCAGTGCCTACTCTATAAGCAGCACCCAAACCCAAGCAGTTTTAAGGGAATTCTGTCTAGATTTCTGCAGTTCTTGTGTCTTATCAAATGTCCTCAAATAGGTTTCATTTTTCAACACGATTTCTTAGTTAGCTTTCATTAATGAATATTACATTGACACTGCTTTATGATTCAAAACAATGAATGCCGTGTGCAGTGTGGCTGTTTTCTGTGTTTATGCAAAGAAAGAGGACGTTTAAAAGAACAGCGACATCTCAGTGAAATGAACCAAAGATGAAGCTTTGGCTTTGTGCTGTTCAAACATAAATAATTTCGCAAACTGGCAATAAAGTTGTGTACCGTGCAGCACACTGGGACGAGACAGGGCTAACATCCTGTAATTAATCTTTTAGATGGAAGTGAAGCAGATGTTTGCAGATATCCCAGAACTGAGAGGAAGAAAATGTTCATTACGGATAACCCAACATCTTTACTTACGTTGTAGAATTGTTTACAGATCATAGTTATGCAGAACTGATTTTGTTTTATACCACCTTCCCTCAAGATGGTAGGCACTGAGATAAAACGTTCATAGTATTCCATTTGTGCTTTCTGAAATACCTTGGAGAAATTGAAATTGCGTTAAGTTCAGCTTTCAGCTGCATCATTACCACTTGAACAGTCGTAAATGGATGTGACTATCCATGTTTCCTCTCTTCTGTTTCTCTCTTTTGTGCCTGTACAGATATTTCTTTTTTTTTCAATGTATCAGACTCCTGTTGCATAAGCAGTACGTACAAAAGTAATCACTTTGGAAAAATCCACATGTAACAACTATTAAAATTATTTGAACCAAAGTTATCAGGCTTTATTTTTTATATTTGAAGCCTGTGGTGATCACATTCCTTTCCCCTGTCATTTCTGTTCAGCTGAAATACCATATCTGTGCCGTAGACACTAGGCACATTCAGAATTGTTTTTCTTTTTTTTGGTGATTAAACAGCTTCTATGTCCACCTGCCTGCGGTATTTCTGCTAAGAAAAGTAGGTGGGATTATGCTGCTTAATATAATTTGAGAAAAAGAATTGCTTACGTACGGAAGGAACAGATCCTCTAATAGTAGGCACATGGTTGGGTGTTCGTGTGCAAACTTGCAGTCAGTTTCAAAAAAGGAACTATAGTTCAAACCGTCTACAGTCATAAGTGCATCCCTCTGAACTTTAGTTTTATATTTTAAGTCATCAAAAGTTACAATCACATTTGTATTCCATCTCTTATGCAAAAAAAAAATAATATTTTGCTGTTACTGGAAACTGTTGGATTTAATATTTACTAATCGGTAACCAGCAATAGCCTTTTAAAGGTGGGGGAACTGAGTGATTTTGAGATGTTTACTAGTAACGCATAAAAATGTATAAATTCTTAATTTCTTAATTTGAGTATTAAATGAAGTGTTAAAATACTATTTGTAGTCGTGATGTACAGAAATAAAATGACTGGTTTTCTTTTTGGTTTTGCTTTAGGCTTTTTATTTATGTTAAATGTTACATACCCAACCTCTTCTTTATCCCCAAATTCTTTTCTTGTATATTTTTCTACGTAAATTATGGAACTTGTAAAGAAGTTGAAAAAGAGATGAGTAATAGTGGAACTGCCTCCTCCTAATTGCAAAACCTGAACACTTCTTTTAGATAGCATTATTTATTTTAGGACCTACTGTTTTAAATATTTTGAAATTTTATTTTTCAATCCCATTATTTTGCTACATTGGGTAGTATCTGTATTTTGTAAAATTAAATTTACATTTTCTATTGAATATTTGTATTTTAAAGATCCTGTTGGGAATCATGCCAAGTAGCCCTGACTGGTTAAGCAGGCGTTCTGCTTCGGGAAAAGGAGACGGTGCCCACTATTCCTGCCTGTCACCGGGAGCGCAACAGAGAGGGTAGGCTGGGCAGGGGGGGGAAGTGTGAGGTGTAGATCCAGGTGTAGTCATGTAAGAAAACTTCAGAAGAGAATTGGGTCTTTATTTCTTCAGTGTGTAGAACTCGGTGATCTTGGTTTGTATATTCTGCACGTTAAGTATGAAAGTCTGCCCTACTGGATTGTGGGATTGTAGCCGAGATTTCACTCTGCAGGCAGTGAGGTGGAGATCTCTGCTGCAGCGGCTTATACCACCTTCAGCAGCCAGACTGCAGTAAGTAGAGGGCAGGGCTTTCCTTTAGCAATGAGTGCTTTTAATTCTGACCCTCAGCTGTTTTCCCGTAGTGAGGATGAAGCACGAGTCCCTGCTTTTCAGTGATCTGTTGCTGGATATTTTAAGGAACAGGCGATAAAGCGTGTGACAAATAATACAGGTATAGTTAATTATGTCCAGAGGAGCTAAGGGGTCTAAATGATCTCTCGTAGCTCTTCCGTAGCAAGAATTGTTTAGATACGAAAGTGGATTTTCTGTTTTTTAAAAGCAGAGCGAACTCTCTCCCAGTTTGATGCTCCTGGAGTTTAGGTAGGCAGAGCCAGGCAGGACTCTGCATACAAGGAACCCAAAATGCTACTGTAAATTTTGATCCATCAAGATTACGGCAGTAAGAATTAGGGGTTTGGAGTTGTTTTCTGTGCAAGACAACCCTTCCTTAAAGTCAGTTTCCGTACTTCAATTTTTTGTCCTCCTAGTTCAGTACTTTTTAAAAACGACGGCATTTTCTGTTTGGTTTTTGTTTTCAAATAATTTTGTTTTATAATTCTGTAAACTAATGTTATAGAAACATTTTTGCGAAGGTTTATCTTTGTGATGTAAGAGGTCACAAGTTCTTCACCTCTCCAAAGTTAAAAGGCATCAAAGTGGAATAAAAAAAAAAAATAAAATTAGCATTTGGTCTGTTTATCTCGGTGACAATTTTTCTGGATGTGAGTTTAGTCCTACACTAGCTGGATGGACAAACCAAACCAGAAATGATTGGCCTTGTTCCTCGGTCTCAGTTGTCTTCCATCATGGCCCTGAAAGGCAAACTTGTATAAATTTCAAAGAACTCACTCATGGGAGAATTTATGTGTACAAAAGAGGAAAGATTTGGCTCCAAGTTTCACGCGTAAACACTGAGCCGACAGAAGTTTGATTTGAACAACAAAGAGATCTTCGGTTATTTTTGAGTGGGGTGCTCCATAATTTAAAAAAAAAAAAGAGCTTCCTGGTGCTCCTCCTGATGCTGTTCTGGCATCATTTGAGTAATCTAGCACAAACATCCTAATTTGATCTACAAAGGGGTTTGGAATTCAAAGAGAAGACATGAAGGACCGCAGTGAGCTCATGCCAAATTTCAGTTTGAAGCAAAAGCTATTTGTTAAATGCCAGTGAGACAACACGTGCTCTTTTTCACCACTGAAATACAGTACAGCACAGAAACGAGAAGGTAAAAAAAACAAGAGAGCTGTTTTTCTTGGAATGTTTTGTTGGACCTGTAATTTTATTTGTATTTATAATTATATGCAAAAACTTTAAAACATTTGCTCATTTACATGGGTCTGTTAATAATGGTTTGTGATGTAAATGCTTGTTACTATTTTTTTTTTCATGATGCTTTGCCTGTCAGTGAAGGAGAGAAGAAACGGTCTGTAAAACTGATCAGGATATCTATATTTTTATTGACTTCTGCTTTTGTGAATAAAATAATTTGAGTTTTCTTGAAACTTCGCAGAAACACTCTTTTCTTTCATTTTTCACAGTGAATTTGGCATTCTCTTGCTAAAGATTGATGGTACTGAATACATTCCAGTATCTATCAGGTAGTCTGGAAGGCTCATAAAATTTCTGATGTGTGCTCAGAGACAGCACAGGGCAAAAAGTGATGATGGAGTTACACCAGTTAAATCCATGTCAAAGACCATGGGATGGGTGAGGTCAGCAGGTGCGTCTGGAGATCACCTAGTCCTCAGATTAGGGTCACCTAGAGCAGGTTGCTCAGGACCTTGCCCCGTGGAGTTATGAACGTCTCTCTGCAACCTCTCTGGGCAACCTGTTCCAGTTTGCAGTTGCCTTCACAATAAAACACAATTTCTCATATTGGAGTCTGTGCCCATTGCCTCCTGTCCTGTCACTGGGCAGTACTAAGAGGAACTTGAGCCTACTCCAGCCTCTCCTCACATGATCGATGCTCCAAAACCCTGATAATTTTTGTGACCCTGCGCTGGACCCTCTCCAGCATCTCCATCTCTCTCTTGTACGGGAGAGCCCAGAACTGGACCCAGCACTCCAGATGTGCCTCACCAGTGCTGTGCAGAGAAGAATGACCTCCCTCAGCCTGCTGACAGTGCTCTTCCTCCTGGAGCGCAGGGTGCTGCTGCCCAACTTTGCTGCCAGGGCACCTTTTTAGCTCATCCTCAACTTGCTTCCCAGAAACCCCAGGTCATTTTCTGCTGAGCTGCTTTCAGCTGACCGGCCTCCAGCCTCCACTGCCGCAGGGGTTTACTCCTGTCCAGGTGTGGAATTCTGGACAGAATAAGCGGAGTACTGAAGTCTTAAATCATATTTCTTGGTTTCACAATTTTCTTCTTTACTGGGCTGTTTGCTGTAGAAGATGTTTGACTTTTCACTTTTGCTGTCTTGAGCCAGTACTGGTTTTGAAACCAAAGCTCTTGGCTCAGCTTCACTCCATCTCACTGTCAGTGACAGGGATTCATTCACACGGGCTATACGTCTTAGAAGAGCTGTGAATTTTGTGGTATATGGAAATTCATTCCAAGAATAATGCTGTCCTGTCTTTGAATAAATAATACAAGTAGAGAATTTCCCTGAGGAAAAAAAATAGAAGGCATTCAGCTCTGTTCTGTGTGGATGGGGCTTTGTTTTCCCTACACAGGTGGCTGGGTAAGACCCAAGTAAACAATTCACAGCATCAACAACTGTCCCTACAGATTTTTCCCCACATTTAACTACTTACGTATCTTGTTTCCCGTGCGGATTGTAATTAGAAACTGCTGTCTACAATTAAGTTTAATGTCCCTTGTAAGCACCCCATATAGCGTAGGACATTTATGACTGTTATACTAAATGAGTAGGGAAAAGATGGGAAGTAAGATGTTCAGGTATGTAGAGAACAATCTGGATAGCACAAAACCACCTAGCACTTAGAAGGGTGTCTAATTTTAATTTGGTAAAAGTACATTTTGAAGTTACTCTGACAGAGTGAGTTGACCTCAGGATTTTCAGACTTCAAAATGAAGTTCTTTTTTCCATTGGATGTGGACTGGCACCGCCACGCTGCCTTTGACTCCTCTCAGATGTAAACTCCTACAGCACTAATTTCTGATGTGCTTCTTCAGTGGACATGGTGGCATCTTCAAAACACCTTTTGTGGAATGCTATGACTGGGGACTGAGTGTACTACACTCCTCTCTTACTTGTTGAAGGCCTGTTGATGTCCATCATTGTTGATAAATGGCACTTTACCAGGTAAAGGTTAGATTTGAGAACGTGGCTTTCCTTTTTCAACTTCCAGCACTGCTTTGTCTTTTCAAGGATTTTGCGAATCTGTGGTCAACTATAAAAAAAAAGACTCAGTAAAAACTGAGGTCTCAATTATTTTCTCCACTTTTTATAGATGTGACGCTAAGCATTGATACAAACCCCATAGAACTAATCACAGAATCATTCAGGTTGGAAAAGACCCTTGGGATCATTGAGTCCAACCATCAACCCCACTCTACAAAGTCCTCCCCTACACCATATCCCCCCCCTCCCCATCTAAACGACGAATGCTCAATCTTAAGTCACCTCAATGTGTATTCACTTTTTCTGAAGGCGCAATGCGTTGGACAAACTCCTGTGAATTTGTCTCTCTTCTACCAAGGCTGGGGAGCCCAGGGCTTGGTGCGATCCAGCAAAGCATGTCAGACAGGAGGAATGTGGGAATTCTGACAGGTGCAACAGGACTGCTTGTCCATAAAAGCACGCACAGATTCCTACAGGCTTGATCTCAAGCTGCCAAGGGATGAACTTCTCTTGTGCGATGGTTAAATCATTGTTATGCTTTATTGCCAGAATAGCTGCTCTCCAGCCTGGGACTAAGTTTACCTGTCCACAGCTCTCTGAAGTCTTAATGTATTTATAGGGACAGCTTGCTCAAGTGTCCTACTATATTTCAGATCATTCTTTCCTGCGTTCCCAGAGCAGCTGTTAGGTCATTCTGTGTAACATTTGACTGAAAAGTAGTTTTGTGTTATTTCTGTTTTATTCTCTGTTTATAGTTACACATAGCTCTTGATTGCTGGAGAAGGAAACAGGCATTCACCAGATGGTGTTATTTCAGATCATCTTGCTACTTCTGCTTACCCAAATGTTAGATGTTGGAAAAGCATCTCTCCTCCGTTGCTGCGTAGTTTTGCTGCATGTTGTCAAACACACCTTCTGAAGGAATTAGTTCCTTGTATCCTTTGTGTCTTTAATTAAGAATAATTCTTTTCATTACAGCTCTGCTTACTGTTTCTCTTTTTCCTCTCTGCACTTTCAGGCAAACAGTAGCAGAGCTCAAAGTTTTGCAGAGATGTTTTAGATCTGATTATCTATTAGATCTATCTGGCTATTGATGAAAAATTACACAGAATGAACTAATATTTGGCACTGGCATACGGATAAGAAAGCATATCCCTGATCGAGTTAATGAACATAAGTGCTGATCAAGCTGTCCTTGCAAAGAATAAACACTTGCCATAAGCTGTGAGATCTTCTGTCAGCCCAGAACACTTGTTAGGTTGTTGCCTGCCCACCACAAATAACCAGTAAAATACACCTGATAGTTCACAAGGAATTGGCAAAACCCTCAACTATGCTGAAATATTTCATTCACTTTCAAAAGTATCCACTCAGCTCAAGCTTTTGGTGACAAAGAAAAGTCCAGATAAACTTGCAGCCTCTTGATTTACCTGAGAAGCTTCGTACCGAGGAAAACTGAGGTTGTGCTCAGCAGAAGAAAAACTCTGGAGAATGCTAATGAAAATGGGTTATTTTGTGCTTTTAATGCTTCTACTTAGAGTTTTAAACATTAGGTGTATTGCCCATATTTCACGTCTAATTGTTTCTGATAAGCTATCAGCAAAAAGTTAATGATTATATTTAATTAAGTGGCACTTTCCAGAATTACTTTGCCAGTAGTACTATAATTAAATGATATGAGAACAGTCTTTGATACATACGCTCATATTCTCTACAAATACCAAAAATAGAATCTGTAAATCTGTAAATAGAAAAACTGGATTCATTAAGCAGCAGGCCAGAGCAGCAGGCCAGGAAAGCTGCAAGCCATTACCACACGAAAGGGACTAATATTAATATCTCTCTAATGCAGCATTTTCAAGCATTTCTTGTGTTATGATAGGCTTTTCATAATTGACCTCCATAAGTCATAAAAAATGATTAAAAAAAAAAGGAATCTGGGAACTATGTGAATTGCTAATACCTCCTGGAATGCTGCCACATTATTTCCATCATTAGGTTACAGCTACCCGTTAGGTCTGAATTCATCTCACTTAACTTCATCCATCTGTAAGGTGGCTGTCGAGGCACTTCCGATGAAAGAGGCGACCCAGAGACAGAGCTCCAGAGGCTGGTTCTTTCTTTACTAAAATACATCTCCAAAGTGGGTGGAATAAATCATTCCCTGGAGGTGCCCCCTTCTTCTCTTTCTCTTCATAGATGTTTAACTTCGAGGCAGCTGAAGTTACCCGGAGTGAAACCAGACCTTTGTCTCGAGTTCCCAGGTGAGAGCTGACAGTTCTTGAACAATGAAGAGCCTTTGATAATGAGAGTTTATTCTGACTTATGACTCAGCGCTTGGAAACCAGCCCAGGTCTGCCTGGATCTTTGACACCAACTTCGACAGACCCACCAGCCTTTATCAGCTTCTGTTAGTGGAATGTAGGTCCTCTGCCAGCAACACCAGATCTAATGCTATTTAACACAATATTCCAGGCTTTTGCTGAAGGAACAAGCCATAAAAACATGGAATGCTTTTACTTTATACCTTTGCAAATACCTTTGAAGAAGGTTTTCTGAATCTAAAAGCTGTTCTATTAGTCCTACAAGTAGATCGGATTAAACGTGTTACCTCTTCATATGAGTCCTGCCTCTAAAATCCTTCTCCTGACATTACCTCTTATGAGGAGGAAGGTGGTTTTGGCTCTTTATGTTATGCAGTTCCTCCTCCTCCTCCTTTTGTTTATCAGCGTTAACTTTTTATACAGAGACTCCAAGATCCTTCTGTTGCATGGACATGGCACGGGCAGTTGTCAAGGATATTCAACCTATTTTAAGACATCTAAATATGATTAATGCTGAAGTTGAAAAACAATTCTGAGAAATCCTAACTGGAAAGAGCATGGCTGAATATACCGATCACATATAAATATGGGTCAGAAGAATATTAATGAATTTTGGGAAACCAGTCAGTCCTGTCCTGTGGTACCAGAATTATGTAACTTTAGGGAGAGAAAGTGGGGTAAAAGGTGGTTTAGCAGTATGAACATTGTTTAACAGAGTGCTACTCTGAAAAGCAAAGTAATCGTAGCCATGATATTTATTTTGAGCTTTGGGTGATGTGGGAGACCTTGCCTGGACACGTATAGATTAGATGACATTAGCCTGAAAAACCTTAGAGGCTGAGCTGACCTGCTGAAGACCCGTAAGGTGGTAAGAGGTAGGTCTGCTCCCAAACGGGGCTGAGGCAGCAGGTGCCCTGGGCAGAGTGGCACAACAGCAGCATTTTCTTCACTGCTCACCAGCAAGCTGCGTTCTTCTGATCAGAAAACAAACAGGAGCTGGGAAAACAAGACCATGAATGCATATGTTTTCAAAACTAGTCTTGAATTTATGTTTTTCTGTTAAATTCTATAGGAAGCTGAGCAAAAAAGATAGAAAGCTGTCACTGTGCATGTTTTCCTTTAGTCCTTTAGTCTTGTGCTCCCAAAATGATTGCTAACATGTAACCCACTTCCCTGCCTGAGAAAATGTGTAGGGTTGAACCTTGTCAAGATGACTTTTCGATGGAGTGCTCATTCGTTGACCAACAGAGGCACTGGCAGCACAGGTGGGAAGTAGAGACTTCTTCTTTGGGAGCAGCTGAGCAGTCTGAGGGATGCTGTGTTAGAGGCAACCTCAGCCTGGAGCTTCTGCAGTTACTTCTTTTCGCTCTCAAGACCTTGAAAAATAATTAGAATCCTGTAATTCCATACAGAATTACGCTTTTTTTGCCACTGTTATTCCACCTGTGTGGGTAAATTGAAGACTTTAAGGTCAGCATCCATAACTTTAATAAAAATATAAATTCTTCTCTGTAAACAATTAAAGCAAAGTGATTGCCTTGTGCTACTCACAGTATGTTTACCGCAGGTGAGACTTTTAAAAGACTGAAGACTTTTCATACTTTGTTCTCACCCATCATCAGTTATGAAAGGTTGAGGGAAAAAACTCTTCTCATCAAGAAATGTTTCAAGGATTAAATAAAAATGTTATACGATCTCCCAAGCTACGCAGTACTGACCCACTGCTTGCCTTTGCACTTGCTAAGCTGGGAATCCTTTGAGCTTTGCAGCCATACCTTTTAGAAAGAGCCAGTCTAACCTACTAGTTTTTTTTTTTTCCCAAGTGGATCAACAACTTGGACTTCACAGCTACTTGCTGATGAGAAACTAATAATAGTGCTAGGTGTCTCTTTGATCTAATTTTAAAGACTTCTTTCCATGACTGCAATTTAGCATTAAATCTCATGGAACAATATTTCTTTTGAAGCTTGTATTTCCCCCCAAGCACCAAGCTTCTTCTTTTCTTAGGGTTGTCCTTCTACTTGCCACGCTGATTTGTAGTAGGTTTTCCTCTGCCTTATTCCAAGCTTGCGTTTTTCTTTTTGAACTGATCCCACTCCCACACGAACACCTTCAAATTAATGAGTAGCTCGTTCAATTTGTTTGGGGAGCGCACGTTTTGGGTGTGGAAACTCTCTAATTTCACCACGGTGATCTATAAATCAATGCTTACTCAAACTTTTTAAATAAAGGGCAAGAAATGTAATTTTACAGCAATTTAAATCATGGACAAAGTCCAAATTTTTAAAATAGAATAATAACTTGGCTGCTTATGCTTTGCTCTCAGCCATGACACTCGGAAAACCACATACTCAAATATAACCCAAAGGATGCTTAAAATATACTGGAACAGCAGAAGGAATCTGTACAGGTGCCAGCTGGAAAAGGATGCCTCTGGCCTGAAGAGAATTATGTGAGAGGGTTACCATTTTTCAGACTAAAATAAAGGCGTAGGGCAGAGAAATTTTGTCTCCTCACTTCTAGCAGCCAAACTCACCCATTCAAAGACTGCTTTTTTAAATTATGATGATGTTTCTTCTCCTTTACCCTCAGCAGCACACTTGGATAATCACTCCTTTCCCTCCTTCCTTCCCCCCAGGCAAACACGGCGGGGTCTTTCACCCAACTGCCCCTCCGTGAGGACTTTGAAACCCTTGGACAACAGCAAGGACGGTGCTGGGAGCGGGACGGGCGCCGGGGAAACCTCCGCGGCCTAACACGGCCGGCGACCCTCCCCGCAGTCCCCGGAACCGCCGCAGGGCCGCTGGCCGCCGGCAGGGGACGCACTCCGCTTGCGGGCGGCCCGACAGCGGCGCGCTCTTCGAGAAACTTCCGGAAACAGCCGGGCGGAAGTGACGGCACGTGGCTGACGCAGCTTCCTGTTTGCGGCTGAGGTGAGCGGCCGCCGTTGCCGTCGTGCCGGGCTACTGGCGGGGAGAGTGGCGGCCGCGCTGTGGAGGCACCGGGGCGGGTGAGTGTCCCGGGACGGGCTTGACATCGTTGGGCCGTGTGAGGGGGTGAGGGAACGGGCGCAGGCGCTTGTTTCTGGGCCAGGCCTCGGCTCATAGCGACGGTGTTGCTGGTAACGGGGCCTGAGCTGGCGCTGCCGCCATGCTGCGCACTGGGCAATCGGCGCTGGGGCCTCCTCCGTGGGGAGCCCGGAGCTCTGCCGGCCTCGGGATCTCCTTTCCCGTGGGGAAGTGTGTCGCCGGTGCGGGCGGAGCGGGGTTTACGTTGGGAGCGGGGCAGGCGAGGGAGGGATTGTCGGTGCTTGGGGGCGGGCGGGGAAGGAGCCGCCCCCGGGCGCCGCGGCTGCCTTGGGCTTAGCACGTACCTCGGAATAGAGGCGATACGGCTGGGCCCGGGCCGTACGGTCCTCGGTTGGATTTGTCTCGGGTTTGCCGCAAGCAGAAAGAACCTGGGGGAAAAACCCCGGCATTTCCATTTTTGCTTGCGGAGGTTTCGGTTTCAAAAAGGTGAGGGAGAGCCTCAGTTTACTCTTTCCTCTTACGTGTCTTGAGTAGACCGTTTACTTAAAAGTCCTGTTATTCACAGCGTACCTTTTTTGGCACGCTTGTAAACTAAACGTGGTTTTTTTTCCCCCTCGATAGAAATAGTTCAGTTAAATTCTTTTCTGTGTTTATTAACTCTAGAGTAGGGTCAGTAGTAAGGTTTGTTTTGGGGGAAGGCAGTACTGATGAGGTGTTGAGAACCCACTGTTGCCACGTTCCAAGCTAAGTTGAAGACTGTCGCTGGCAGGTAAGGAACATAGTTTGTCGTCAGTATTTGCTGGATTTCTGAGAGGGTGGCAAGTTAGGGAGTTATTTATGAGCAACGTTCCTGTTTGTAGCAACTTTTTATGCAGCGTTACAGTTTTACTGATAAGAGTTCTTGGTGGCTGCAGAAAACCTGTGCTGCAGGCTTGAGCTTTTCTATTGAAGGCATTAGAAAAAGTTATTCAAAATACCGAGCAAATTTATTTTTAATTCTGGTAATAAACTGCTTGTTTGTTCTTCATTCGGACACAGTAGTGTCACAGAAGCTAAATTTATAACAATGCTAATGTGCAAATGGCCAAGCTTGTGACATTGCATAGTCAATTGGTGATCGAGCCCTGAGTTTTTAGGATGTAAAGTGTCCAAAAGTGATAAGAACAAAGTGTTGACACAGAGGGAACAGCTGTAATGAAACTAGGCGCTGCCTCTCTGTTCCTCTGAGGCTGCAGTTACTGCTGCCTGCTGACCTTAATTTTTGTTTAATCTTTGGAGATCCTTGTACTTTAGGAGGTATTTTATGTTCAGCTGATGATCAAGAGCCTGGTGGTTAAAGTACTGTTTAGTTTGCTGGATTATGTTGTCAAAGAAGATTTGTTTGGACCAGTGAGTAAATGTATTTACAGATCTTCTCTCTGATTACTTTTTGGTGCTTTTTATTTTAAACAACCAAAATGCTAACTAATTCTCAATCCTAGTCTAACTTTATGTCCCCCTCTTGGCTCTTGTGCAGCCTTTTCAGTGGAGAACAAGAAACTGTTTGAAATGGAAGTTAATTTGGGATTAAATTTTCTTAAATAATCTCAGACACTAGAGAAGAAATTTAAATTGTCACTTTTGCTGGCAATTCTGCTTAAACTACATTGTCGATAATAATTTGTCTGTCTGTAAACGGCAAAGTTTGCCTCGTTCTTCATCAGATTTGTCTTTTTAGCCACTTGCGCTTTCTGAATGTAGCACATTCTTACCAAAACAGCTTTTCTCTCTGGTATTTTCTTCTGTCTGTCCTAGACTGGTGCGGTTTACTAATTTATCTTGGCTGGACTTTGAGGGAGAGCATGCAAGTCTTCGCTCTTGTGTAACACAGCATTGTTAGTTGAAGGGATAATATGTTTTGTTTAGTTTTGTAATAGATACATGCATTTGTTGCTACTACCATATGCTTGCTTTATTGTAGTAGAAATTTTGGAATGTGCATGGAGAGGGGAAACAATTTGTGTTAAATCATTATCTCAGTAATGAGGATATATGAGTTCTTACTACTACTTGAGCTGTTCTGAGGAAAGAAATACCTGTTTTTTTGTTTTGTTTTTTTTTTTTTAACTTTAAGGACTCCTACATCTGTGTCACTGTGCTTAATGTGTTGGCGCAGTTAGACCTCTGATTTGAGGTCGTGTGGGATGAGGGTAATGACTGTTTTATTGTGAGTCCAGAGGCATTGAAGTTCTAGGCTGGAATTAGCTGAAATGTCACACTAAGTTGACCAGACTGAGTGCAGCCACCCGTGTTTAGGTTTGTTCAGCTCTTGTGCTGCTGCCTGTAGAAGATAGTGCATCTCAATCAGGTCAGTACACTGGACTGCCAGTCTTGAGCAGGCTGTTTCTTATTGTATTCTAATCCTATTTCTGTATCATATAAATTGTGGTATTTTGAAGGGAATGTATTGCCTTAATTTTCAATTTAGTTGTGAGGCTTAATGTTTCAGTGTTGTGCTCCTTAAGTAGGAAGCACTCCATTTGTCTAATAGCATCGATAAAGAACCTCATGATCTGCATCCTGAAAACATTTTGTGTCAACAGCTTTTCCTTTGTTTTGATTTATTTTCGGGAACGGAAGGATTAGTGAGAAATTACTTACCCTGGTCAAAACTTGTTGGGTCTTATATACGATGATTGTATATTTCAAGATAGATTTAGATTAAAACCGTAGTTGATGATATTTAGCAAATTACATTTTCCTTGCGTTAGAAGGAAATACTACTAGATTTGAATGGATGTTAGGTTGTTCTTAAGGTTAACAGAACCATTATTTTTGCTTCTGTTTTTTTTTAGCTGCTAGGGAGGAAATAATTCATGCATATGAATTTTCTACAGTTACTATTGTAGGTTTCATCTATATTTTCTATTTGTTCTGAATAAGTACTGAAATCCCACTGATACTAGTGAGGACCGAGCACTTAACAAGGGTCCTACAGCTCATGTAATAAGTCTGAAGCCATTCATAGCTACGTGGCAGCCAGTTTTTGTTAAAACTTGAATTGTTTGGATTAGAAGAAATTTTTTTGTCATAAAATGGGGTCTGAATCAATGACAACCTGTCATCATTGTTCTGAAAAAGAAATTGGCATTTGCTTTAATGTTTTTTTGTTTGTTTGTTTGCTGGTTGGCTTAAGTAGAATTATCATGACTCCAAAACTACTTCAGGGGAAGTGTGTAGGAACTTTAAACTAATTTCTTTTCCCTGAAGGAGCAGTTGGTTGCATGTGGTTATTTGGCTGAAACTTTCTGGACCTTATCTTTCCCAGTTGAGATTTTCATTGTTTTTAGTCAAACACAGATCATTTTTTCAAATGAATAAGGAATGTTTTTACTTTGTATAAAATAGCCTTTTATGGTTAGTTTTAGGAGGGTACTAGTATTCCATATATTTATATGACACAATTCTGAATTTGGACACCTGAGTTCTTGTGTTTTGGAAAAAAGCCCCTTTGCTTTAAGGAGAGATGGTGAATATGTACCTCTTGGTTTAAGGCACGCTCGTGGATCAGGTAGATAAGCAGCAGAATATCAGCCAAAGGTGTGAGGGCAGCCTATTCACTGCCCTACTTCCTTCCCAGTTTTTGTTAGCTAGTTCACATACCTTTCACGGGTGAAAATTTTCTATTTCTTCCGTTTCTATTGCCTTTTAGTAGTTTCTTACTTCTTGGCTTCTTTAGGCTTTCTGTGTGCCAGTAATATAGACAAATTCCTATAGTTCTTGCCAGAGTTGTGTCTTGCTCTCCTTGGGAAGGACAGGAATGGACAGGGCTCTTTGTAACTTATTGCCTTGAGGAAATGAGTGACCCCTGTACAGGTGGCTCCTTTTAGGTTGTGGAGTGGTTTTTTTTTTTTGATAGAACTCAAACTGCAAGGTAAAGCACTCATCCTGGCTACCTTTTCCCCTACATGGACTCCCTCCTTTCCTATAATAATCACTCTTTTCGAAGCCAGTCTGTTTTCTAACATAGAAACAGGATGTTTGGTGTAAACAGGAGATTAAACTAAGCTTTTTGGAATGTTCATTTTATTAGATTCATCTCATGGGGATGCTGTGGTAATATTAATGCAATGAGTGTAAACAGTGCTATTTAAGTACATTTATTAACTTTTAATTATATGGTAAATTTACATTTTTCCACAAAATAATACATTTCAGGAACCTGTGAAGTTAAACTTTCACAGCTTTTCTAAGACAGAGTAGGCAGAAGTTAAAAATACTGAAACTTTTGATAGACCCCAGTCTGTACCACGGTGTGCATATAGCGGCGGGAAGAACAATTCGATGTTGGTTCTTCGTTTATTTGTCAGATTAATTAATCACAAACTCTCTACAGGATTTCTTTCTCTGTATTACTGCACTGATCAGAATTAAGGTAACTTTCTTTCTGCTTTTTAGTGTTCTTGAACTTCTAAAGACTTTCTTACATAACTGTTATGAACTGGGTATAGTGCGGGTGTTCTTATGTTAGCACTTGTACGGTGGACCTTTGCTAGTGGAGCCAAGAGACTGCTCACAGTCTCAGCTCAGTTATGGCACATCCCAGATCCCCTTGCTAGAACTGGTGAAGATCTCTTCGTTTTATTTGTGATTGGGCCAAGGCTTTGGGACTTGTATAGCTTTCTGGGTTGCTGAGTTGCCCTAGGTAAAGTGCAGTTGATTGTTGCTCGAGTGGTGGTCTACTCTGAGGAGCTGTGGTGGGAGATTTGCCTTTTCTTTTTTCTTTAGGGCATAGGATGACACCAGAAGGCAGTTTCTATAACATCTCTGTGTTAAAGGCCTCTTCAAGCCAGTGAGAACTGCTTGAGCCACTGGTACAAATGTGTCTTGGAAACCTTGACCAATAGTCCTTTATGGCTGATCTTTATTTACCCTTCTTTTAGGCAGGTAATTTGGAGAGATATAGGCAAGTAGCTACGCTTCCTGGATTATATTTGAAATGCATAGTTTGTGAACAAATCAAGTGACTGAACTTCATCTGAAGTTTGTTACTTTAAGACTGAAAATATTTGTGTATGTCTCTGGATTTATGTTACTCTAAATAATAAAAAAATCTTAGCAGAGGTGTCTTAGCTGTATAAAAATCAAATGAAGAAATACTAGAAAACTTATAAAGTGTATGCGTGGCACTTACCATTTGCTGTATGGCCATGGATCCATAACATTCTTAATCCTACTGTAGCCTTGTTCATACTTCAAATTTGTGTAAAATTCCATCAGGTCCAGCTGACATACTAATTTCTATTAAAACTCTTGGAATGTGAAAAATCCTATTTCTTTTTAACCATAGGTTGCAATGCCCAAACATCCTCGAGTGTGTGTCATCTATTAACATACCAGAGACTCCTCTAAATCGCTCACTTGCTGTTGAGTAGGTCAGACGCAAGCTCAAGCTGGACTGGGATTCAGAACAGGGTATTCTTCCTGTGTTGCCAGCAGGATGCAGTCCTTTAGCTAAGTTCTTGGAAAGTGGGCAGGACCTAGGAACTGGGTGGCTGTGCATCTTGCTTCAGGATGTTGATGACTGGCTGCTCCTGTGAATTACGTGAATCAGGAATTTGAAACTCCATCTGCCTCTACCCAGGTGACTGCACCAGTCACTAAGCTTGAGCCATTCTGGCATGTTTCAGGACGCTCTGTGCCTGCCCTGTTGCTTCATGGCCAGAAATAGATAACTTTTTCTGACTAGGCTGACTGCAAAGGTTGCATGCCCCTTGCTGTCTGAATTCTGTCCTGACTGATTTAAAAATTTCTTGTTTGGATACCTTCCTCCCTTCCATACTTAGTTAGGCATGCTGCTTTGTCATCTCCACAGGTTGTGCATCTGATCCCGTTCTTTTCTTTGTCATCTGATCTTATAAAAGTTTATAGCTGTCTACATATTTGTCTTTTGTAATTCTTCTCATGCATTTTGTGTAGCTGAGGACTTTTCTGTAAAGAAAGTTTGAGCTGGGCTTCAAGGTAACTCTAAACTTGACCTGATTTTGGGCTGTGCTATAAGAGGGAGGTCCCAAGCCTGGTCATGTCATCCTGTCAGTTGTCTTGTGTCAGTATGAGCATTCGGGGCTTCTGCTTGGTATGCTGGAACAAAGCTGACTTCTCCTGTGGTGACTGAGAAATCTATTAAGCTACGGAAGCTTTTAGGTCACGTGAACATTTGGATGTTTGATTTGCTCATGCTCCAAAGGAGGAGTTAGAGTAGCTGATGGCATCCTATAAACATCGTGCAGTTTTGAACGGTATAGACTTTTGCAAGTGAACACAAAGGCTGTGTTTGCTCTTTCATCTGGAGTTTTTTGTGGTTTTTTTTTTTTTTTCTTCTGAGACTTTGAAGATTTTCTGTGGTTGGAGGTGGGAAATTAGCTAATGTGGGCTGGCTTCCTTGTGGCTTTGTAAAAAAAGAAGCCTTCATGAGTGCCTAGTTAATGGGCCTTTATTATGAATTTAGAGACAAATTGTTTGACATTTGGGGTTGGAATGAGATTTTTTGTCATGTCATTTTGATAAGGACAGTTGAGTGTTTCTGCTTTTCATTTTGCAGAAAAGCGTGTGCTTTGCTGCTTTGAATTATCTAGGCACTTTGATGCAGATTCTTATTAGCCTTTAAAAATGAAACTGAGTAGTTTTATCAGCTGTTTTCTGTTTTGTTCTAAGTTGTTGGGTTGTTTTGTTGTTGTTGGGTTTTTTGTTTGTTTTTTGTTTTTTCTTACTGGATGTTTAGCAAAAATCCAAGTATTTTTAAGGGGATAAATAGTAGCCAATGTTGTTTCATGGTTTTGGATGTTTTGCTTCAGTTAGACAAAAAAAAAAGGTGCAGATAAATTTTCTTCATGTATTTCATGTTGCTTCAACTGTTTTGCACAAGAAAAAAAGTCCTTTGCTACCTGAAATTGTGGCAGTGCAGTTTGTTTTATGGTAACTAACAGGCAGAAATAATTGTTTAATTGGGAATGAACTTTTCCTGTCACACAAATGTTTGATTAAGGGAAGGCAAATATAAACAGTTTCTTTTATTTGGAGAGCTGCTGGCTTGTCTTAATTCCGGAATTTATATTAGTGGCAAGTGAAAACTGAACAGTAACCCACTTGCAAAAGAATAGAATATTGCAACCATTTGGCATTTCTTTGAAACAAGAATTTCTCTGTTTTTTGGAGGAGCTATTCTTTAGGGTCAGAATAATCTAGTAAGCGCTAGACATGTAGTGCCAGTATTTGGTTTTGAGTCCAACTTCAGGCGTCTGTTATTTAGGATATATTGGTATTTGTGTTGAGTCTGAACTAAGAACACTGGAGCACTGTTTTTAAACAAACAGCTAAAGTGTTTAAAGAAATTTATGTTGAAATCAATATGACTACCAGTGTGCACAAAGTTCTCTTGGAAAAGACGAGACTTTTTACTTTTCATACCTGCTTTTTCCAGCTAGAAGCTTGAGCTTTGAGTGTTACCTGCCTAAACTGAGAGGAGTGCTAATGCAAGTCTTGAGTTTAAGAGAAAAAAAACAGGGGAATATTGAAAACCCCAGCAGTGTGGTATGTGCTCTTAACGTGCTGTGGCTTCCTGCTGTTGGCTCACTGGTTTTAGGGTAGTATCTCCTGTTAGGAGGGACTCTGACCTCTAGCCTTAAGCTTGGCTTATGCCTGACTTCCCCCTCTACCCCCTGATTTCTGTAAACTGTATGTTTCATATATGCTATTACTCATAAGGATTGGCTACAGGATTTGGTAACAGACTTAACCCATGCTAACCATACTCCTCACCTGTTTATTCCTAGAGCTGTCCACTTGGGCGTTGTTTGGGAAACAGCAAAACTAGCAAGGCTAGTTGATAGCAAATACTGTGGGGTATTTTTGGTAACTGTATACTTACATACTGTACCCTGCTATTACTACATCAGGATTGGCATTCTTAATGGTCATTTTAATGCATGTTTCCCAACATCCCTTGGTGTTGGTTACAATACTTACTATTATACTTACTATTTTGTCCAATGTAGAGGTTTCTTCAAAGGGCAAAGTTAATTAGAGGTCTGTTTACCTGCTATGCTTTAATTTGTAAGTGTTTGTGGGACCATATGGTTAACTAGATTGCTAAAACCACCCATTTAAAAAATGTGTAGCTTCTCAAATGCATTTTTTTCTTTGAGTAGTTTGGAGAGGAGAGGTAGCATGGCAGGGCTGGTTTTGCTATTTGAAGAAACGTGTGTGTAACCACATCCCTAATTAAAGTTAATTAGGCTTTAACCTACTACAGCAATGTATTTTCAAGATGTACCAATTTATTTTAGAAGGAAGTCTCTCTTTAATGTTTGTATCCACGGATGTTGAAAGATGTGTAGTACTAGTACAATGAACTGATTCCAGAATATTTCACTGGGGTATATCATGCTTGATTCTTTCAGCATTTGTGTGAAAGAACATGAAAATGAGAGTTTGCCTGGGCTGGAATGAAAAAGATTAAAAAGTGGGGGGGAAGTGATTTCAATTCATTTTTGTTTCTGATACCCAGGATAAGAAAATATGACATACAGTGCAGTATTGTTATGTTCCAAGTATATTTGGGTGACTTTGCCTGTAATGAGTTGATAACTCATTGAGAAGATCAGTGTTGCCTTATTCGTAAAGCTTGAAACAAACCAGAAGCAGTGGTAGGATGGAAAAGTGGTTGGAAGTTTTGCCAGAATGGAGACTTGCTCCAGTGGTGGGGAGAAGAAGCCTTTGCATGAAGAGATGAAATGTTCTTGAAATTGTTAGAAAGATTCTTTCATCTCAGTGATAATTTAGTTGAAGTAATGGTTAGTATAACTGTTCCTTCTAACTATTCTCTAACATTGACCAGAAACTGTCAGCTTTTAAATCGGGTCCGGCAAATGCTTTTTATTTTAACTTCTTTGTTTCTTTGGACTCTAGGGACAACTTTATTCTCTTGTACTGAGAAGCACAAGGTGCTTCTGTACTTGGTTGCTTAACCCTGTGGTTTGAGCAGTCTTGCTTGGCTACATACTTTATGTTGGTAAACATAAAGGAAATAAATGGAATTTGGTAGCTTTGGCAATATGTGAGTTTTCTGTCAAGGTCTGAGTACGAGAAAAGCTTATTGGAAACTAAAGGTGGAATTTTAAAATTTCTAAGACCTGCACATGCATTGCTTTTTTGAAGGGAGCATCTCAGTGGAAGTAATGCTCTGAGCAGCAGATGTGAAAGATGTGACCCTTTGTTTATGCTCATATATGCTTCGGAGATTACGTAAGTGTGAGAGATGACATAAAGTGAACATGATACATGGCTTCTTTTGCATTCAGAATTATTTATATATATACCAAAGTGGTGACATACAGTACATGCTCCTAATATACTGATTAAATCTAGCTTTTCAGTCTAATTTGTTTCAGGAACCTGCTGTTTACCGATGTCTCTGCACTGTGTTTCAGTGGGATTAAAGAAATTAAAGAACGTAAGCAAAAATCGGAATCAAAGTAATTGTTTGATTTATCAACCAAAAAGAAAGCTTTTGTTTGGAACATTGGAATTTCTAAAAACAAGAAGCTCTTTTGGATCAGTTTTGGTGCTGAAAGATACTAGGCTCCTACCTGACATCTGTGAAGTAGCACTATTGGACAAGCTTCATTTACCAGTTCTTTTTGTTACAGGACTTGAAAGACTCAGCTGTTGTTAACACAACAACTACTGAAACATGGTGGATTACTATGAAGTTCTGGGAGTGCAAAAGCATGCCTCAGCAGAAGATATTAAAAAAGCGTAAGTATCACTGGTGTGTGTGTGTGTGTGTGTTTTAAGGAATAAATACAATTGCATGGTTTCTGGATTCTCACTTTGTGAATATTAGGATGATTAGTAGTCGCCTGAGGTAGTACCTTCGCTAACAGGGAAACGTTCCGTGTTCTGAAGAAAACCATTTGCTTATTTTTATGGAATTGGGAAAAGAATCCTGAGTACTGCTGAAACGAAAGTGCCATCAGTCACTGGTTTTTAATCACTGTTAAATGTATTTCTGTCCAAGTTGCCTCCAAACTTGATATGGTCCAAGCAACGACAGCCCCCTCTTCTGTGGCTGAACTGCAGTAACTAGTTTTCCCCTCCATTTAGAGAGTTGCTTTTTCAAAGTTACTAACAAGTATTTGGCATGCTGCCTTTTTTGGATACTAGCTCTTTCTTAATGTAAGATCTGGTTTCTGTGCTTAGATTTTGATGGACTGAGCGTCTGTTACTATTAATAAAGACAAAACACTTCTAATTTAAAGTGTTTGGAAAAATTAATTACAGTTCTTTGTTTAGATTTACTGTTTGTGTACTGTTTTAAGATGAGTGGTTGTAACATTTTCGAAAGATACCATTTACTTTTCCAGAAACAATTGGGAGGAAACATTTCCGTAGGACACATTTCTAATATACCAGAATTGTTTGACAGTAGATTGCAGTTTCAAGTGACCTGGAAATAGTGTGTTTCTCTTGCCTTCTCCTAGGTGCCTGAACCTAATTAATGACGTTGCACTAGTGTGTGGAAGTCTGATTTATGGTTTTTTGCCCCTCTCCTTTGTTCTTTTGCCCATTCCTACACATGCTACTTGGTCAAGTCTAATGTTTGAACCGTGATCTTGTAAGAAAGACTCCGTGTAAAAGACTCTAACCTAAGTGCAAACTTAGCTTGGCCCCTCTAAATATTTATAAACACTTTGCCTAAAATATTTCATTTGAGGGTGGGAATTGTATGCAGGTGTAGCAGTCATAGAAACTACTGATGTTAGGATGCTGCCACAGTTTGATATCGGGGTACTATTGGAGCTTTATTGTATTTCTCTGTACCAGAAGAGTACTCTTGATGCTTCCCATGATTGTTGTGTTGAATAAATACGGAGCTCTAAGGAGAAGCCCGTAGCAGGAATGTTATGGAATGTTTTTCTTAGACCTGCCAGATGTTGGTCATCAGAAATGCACAGGAGCAATCTCAAAATAACTGAAGAACCTTAAACTCCCCCCCCTTTTTTTTTTCCTTAAAGCAAGTCTGAGTAAATGGGTCTTTGCATACCTGCAGAATGTGGTGGTACTGGTCTAGGCGCAAGATGCAAAGCACTGGAGAATTTCTAAATATTTTGATCAGTGACAACCTGTTTGACACATTTTGTATTTTTCTGTATAGCACATTCCTTCATTTCAGAGTAAAATGTCCTTTGTTTTCCTTCCATTTAGATACCGTAAATTGGCATTAAAATGGCACCCTGATAAAAATCCAGACAATAAAGAAGAGGCAGAACGGCAATTTAAACAAGTAGCTGAGGCCTATGAAGTTTTGTCAGATGGTATGTATTTTACAATGGCTCTTGAACTGTAGAGCTCTAGTTTGGGTATCAGACTGAAAATGCTGATGTATGGTGCTTTAAAAGGGATATTGTAACTTTTGGTTATCATCCGACTCAACTACTTCCTTTTCAAAAGAAAGGAGAGAAAAAGAAGCTTGTAGATAAGACAGAATAAGCAGAAATTTTGAAACAAAAATATTTGGGATCTCTTTAGATGAGTAACCAAACCAGTTTCCTTCTAGAAATTGAAATCCTGCTTGCCTGGCCCTCTTCAGAAACTTCTGAAGAGGGCAATGGTGAATACCAAGATTCATTTTATCTTCAGAGGTGAAGCCAATGCTACCATCACTATGGGGGAATTACTGTGTTCATCCAACAATTAAATCAGGCTAGCCAAACTCTGAAGTACCTGTTGCTGGTTCTGCTGCTTCTAGTTCTTACAACAGTAAACTAGTCCTGGCAAAGCCAAAGCACATTTTAAACCTTGCTGAACATTTGGGTTGCGTTTGGGTGAATTCCATCAATTCAGTCAACTGTGATAATGAGGTGAGCGTTTATATTTTGAATTGTTCTGAGGCGGTTGCTTGGTCTGACCCATGTGGTGCAGGAATTCAGCTTATATTCCACCCCTATCTTTTTCCTTGAGAAGTATCATTAACTTTTGCTAGTGTTCTGGCAAAAGCAATCTGAATCATAACAAAGTGAGCTACTTTGATTCTTTTTCGCTGTAATTGACTGCAGCTGTCTGTATGCTATTTCTGAAGTGTCCTTGATTTCACCTGAGACCAGTGAGCATGGTGAAGCTATATTTAAAGCACTAGCAGCATCTAGATTACCTTTCAGGATTTGGCCTGGTTTATCAAGCTGCAGTCTTGTACACCCTCTTTCTTTTGTTGGTTTTGGTACATGGGAGAAACAGAACTTGATTTATAGTTCATTTTATACTTCTAGAGTAATTGAACCTTCTTAAGCAAAAATTTTGAGCAAGATAAAAACAGGATACTGGTCTGGTTTTAATGCAGATCTTTAAGTTCTTCTGAATTGGTACACTGCTAGAATTTTACATGACGTGCTTCCTGGTTTTGGATCTAGACCAAATTCTAACTTAATGGTGTCTTAATAATAATTTGTGCAGCATGAGTATCTGAATCCTGAGCCCAGTGTTTGAGAGGCAATCAGCTGTTCTGCAGGCCTAATGAAATTTCCTGACACCATTACAGGCTTGAATGAAGAGAGATTTTATTTTTGTCAGAAGAATAGTTTTGTAAGGGATGATATAAGCAAAGAATGTTGAGACTGGGTGATCACAGAACATGCTTCCCTTGTAGTTTCAAGGATGGTATATTTTTCAAGATGAACTTTGGGCTTTGTAAGCCCTCAGTCATTGGTTGCTGTTTCCTGCTCCTTCTGACAATTTGTCTGCTTTACTGTGGTCATCTTTCACTGGTGGGTGGGCTAACCTTTCTTTAAAAATTGCTTTGTAGAAAGACAAAGTTGTGGGGATGTGTGTGTGAACCTGTTGCAACTTTCTGTTATTTGTAGGGTATATAAAATTTTAACTCCTTAGAAGTATTTTACTTTAAAGCAGCTGTTTGAGGTAACTGCATGTTATTTCAGTGATGCTATTTAAATTCAAAACCATTTTTCACCAAGGAGATTCCAGTGGGCATAGCATCTTAAGAGTCTAAAATCAAATGCCCTGGCTGGTTTTGGGCTGATGCTTCCGTTGCAGTGCATGCAAAATAAGCTGCCTGTCTCCCCCTTTAAGCTCTTCAGGTTCCCTTCTAGGACCAACAGTGCAGTCTGATCTTGGGTAGTAATGCAGAGTTCCTTTTCCTCTCCTTTTTCATGGATACTGGAAAGCTGGTCTGCACTGAAATCGAGTGAGCCATTCCATGTCTTCTAAAATACTAAAGAGCATGCAATTTGTGTCAAATCCTTCAATGGCATTTTTTTAACATCTCTTCATTGCAATCTATTAAACCACAAGTGACTACAACTAATTTGAGGTGCTTTGCTGTCAGTCATGCAGACACTGTCCTTCCTTTCTTGTAACTGTCACGATGGCTTTGGTCTTGTGCAATAAAAAGAGGCAGTGGTCATGGTTAGAAAATTCTGGTTGGATAGAAGGAAGAAAATGCTTCCAATGAGGATGCTTGAGCACTGATACTGTTTTCCAGGGAGACTGTGGAATATTTTTTTTTTCTTGGAGATTGATGAGATCAAGACTTAATCCAAGAAAGGTTTGAGCAACTTTTTGCTTAGAGCTGTTTGGAGGAGAAGATTTAATTCCAGCAGTGCTTTGCAACCTAAAGCTTTCTATGGTATCTGTGTAAAGGGGAAGACTGTAGTATTCTTTTTAAAGGCAAAAAACTTTCTTGTGAAGATTGTCCTTATACCAGAATTTTTTCTGATACGGCAGGACCTGAACTTCTACAGCGAAGTGATACTAAGTCTGAAGTTTAGTACCTGTTTTTTCTGAATCTAAACTGCTTTGGCAATTCTGAACAAAAATGTTCACCAGAACTGTCTTAAATAAACTAGCCTTGAAAAGATGTGTAGTTGAGACATTCAGCTGTGTCTTCTTAGTTTTCTCCAAATACAATGTGCCTATTTACTGACATGATGTAAAACTCTTCTCCTTGTAGATAAAAAACGTACCATCTATGACAGATATGGAAAAGAAGGCTTAATAAATGGAGGTGGAGGTATGTTGATAACCAGCAGTTCTTTGCTTGCTCTATTCGTTCTATTTTATACAGCTTTATTTTTAAGGCAGGAATCTGGAAATGCCTTAAAATGTGATCTTCTGAAAATTGAAATTACAATTGTTTTTACAATTTTTCTTGTTGTAAAAGGTATTACTGATATCTGGAAATAGAGGGAAGAGAATTAATTACAAAAAAGTATTGTGTGTACATAACTTGAGTGGTACTTGAAAAGAGAAATTTTAGAAATGTGCTTGTTTTTAAATTATTCAAATTCGATATAGACCTGAACTTTTTTGTAAGTAAGAATGTGTGATTTGAAATTTAACTTTTCTTTGTAGGTGGGAATCATCACGATAATCCATTTGAATTTGGATTTACATTCCGTAACCCAGAAGATGTCTTTAGGGAGTTTTTTGGTGAAAGGGACCCCGTTTCATTTGAATTCTTTGGTAAGTAATGTGTTAGCGTTATGTGTATCTAAAGTGGGGCTAAAACTTCACTCTTACAAAAGAAGCATAGCTAATGCAGCTTCATTAGACATAGCTGTGAAAATTGGCAGTAAACAATTGGTATTTTTGTGGTTATTTTTAAAATGTTTGTTTCCTACCTGTTTCTTCTTGGTTGATTTAACAGCACAGAACTGGTATGTCTTGCCAGTTCATGTTTTGTTGGAAGGCCTGGTTTTAAAAATCTCATAAAGTCGTGGCTGCTATGTCTCTGTAGGTTGGAAGGAACTGACATGTAACAGAAAAAGTACATGCTGGAATTCCCTCTGCAGAATTTGACTGGGCAAACTTAGTCTGTTGGATTTTATCTCTTTTGATCTGTAAATGTTCCTGTAGCTTTGAGAGCTTCTGAACTGGACAGGTTAACTGTAGCTGTTCCAACATGGCTCTTGGTCTGAACTTGTATCATAGCAGGAATGATTTTCTTGTATCAAAATAAGAACAGTGCATATGTAATCTAGGCATTTTCCCAAATTCTTGTCATGTGCTTGCTTGGGGGACACAGCCCCTGGAGCCTCAGATAACTTCAATAGTTCTTGAAGCTCAGATGCTTCATTTAGTTAAGGAAGCAGTATGTGATATGTTTGTCAAAGTAATCTTTTTATCATAGTGTTGATGGTCTTCTGGCTTATGATGTTGCTTGCTCTAATGTATTGAAGGTCTTTTCAAAGGTGCTGGAGTTTCTACTCAGCCTCTGTGTGTGTGTTCTACTGCATGAAATGCTAACCCATGGAACATCATTATAGGTCCTGTGTTCACTGTTTACTTAGAGAAAGTCAAAAGTGCCACATTGAAAACTGGAAGAAGCAGCTCTCTTCCTGTTCAGTGCCTTCATATAGATTAATCTCTATAATAACAACGTATATAGATGTTTTAACATCTTTAAAGATAATTTTTTATCTTTACTGACAGCGTTAAAGGCCTAATTCAGATCAGATGTTAATCATATCTTTCTTTAGTTTGCTATTCAGGGATTGTCAGTTGTTTGATGACTAATGAAGGATTAGAAGGAGGCCTAGAGATTAAATTCAGTAGAAGGTTAGTTGATTAATTAGGTGAGTAGCTAGAGGAAGAATTTGGTTGAGGGTAAACAGCAGAACTTGAGCAATCAGATCCAGTGGGAAATCAGCAGAAGTAGTAAAGGGTGGACCAGAGGAAGCATCTAGCAAAATACTGATGGGTGAAACGGGCTGAATGAGGAAGATGCAACTCCTTCAGTGTCCTGCGAGCAGCAGCAGGATCTTCAGGAATTCTAGACAAGGAATTCAGTTTAGGTGAGATGAGTGATCTCAGCTATCTGCCTTACAAATGGAGGTACCACTACTGCCAAAGGTTTCCTGGAACATTTCAGCTACTTTAGCTTACCCAGTAGAGGAATAGTGATGCATCTTACCATGTGGAAACAGTGCACTTTAAAGGATACCTCTGCACTGGTGACACCGAGCTGTGCTTCCAAAAACATTTTCCCACTACTTAATACCCCAATTTATTTCTGTATTCAAAAGCAGGTTATCTGCTTTGTGTATTGATCACCATCGCTGTCAGCTTTAAGAGATGAGCAATCTGGCCCTGTCAGCAGTGTTTTCCTGTGCTCCAGGTGATGAAAACTAATTGTTCCAAAGCTGCCTACGCTTTATGTGATAGTTGCAGTGTCGGTGACCAGAGTCCTAAAAGCTGTGTTGAGCTTTGGATTCAGAGTAAAAGCTCTTCTGATTTTTCTAGTCAGAAGGCTTCTAAGTGAGCAGTCTTTTCATTTTTATTTTTAATTTTTATTGTTTGGCTTTAAAGATGTTTAAGACATTTTGTAATATGGGGAAGTGTAACTCAAAACAGCTTTTCCACAGCTTTCTATGAAGAGAATTTGCAGCAATCTCTACAATAGTCACATGAAAGTTTAAGGTGGTACAGCATGCAAATATGAGTGCTTTCAATTGGATGTGGGGCATTTAATAATGCTGAAAGTGAGCAGTAGAATTGTATCTATAATATGAATATTTGCATTGGTGAATAGAGCCCTTCTATAGTCTGCTTTGTTGATGCACTGGTGGAACAGCTGTCCTGAAGAATCAGGGAATTTATCTTCCAAAAAATGAGCAACTTTTCGACTTGATGAGTTTTTTGTGTAGCTAGAGACTTTTTAAGGAGCCACTTAGCTTATAATTGGTTTTATAAGGAACTGAATAAGGACTGAGGTCATGCTTTCTAAAAATGTACTCTGGTAGAATCAAACATGAAATTGAATTAATACTTTGAAATGTTTGTACCTTTTATACATTTTGAAGTAGCATGTAGTGAAGCCCACAGAATGCAGGTGGGACTCTCTTATCCTGATGGCCATCGAATGTTTGTGAAGAACAGAATTCAGATGTATAATCCCTGTAAATTTATGAATGTGAAGAGTATCTAAAATTGTGCTATGAATTCATTCTGTGAAACTCCACTGAGCTGTGTTGCGCTGTTACAGTTACAGAAAGTTTTCTTTATGAACAGACATATTTATTCATCTGTAGAAAAAGGAAGAATGTATTACGACTTCAGCAGTGATTATTTTTTTTTTTTTTTAATTTTTTTAACTGATGAGCCCCTTCAGGCTTTTCAAATGAAAATTTAGACTATTGTTGAAGGCAGCTTTGAATGCTTCCAAATGGAGCAAAGCTAGTGTTACATGCTGTGTGTTGCACCGGAATTAGCTCAGCTAGTCACAGTTTCTCTTCACTGATTCACAGGCAAATTTATTGTAAAAATCAAGGTGCATCAGGGCTAGAAGTTTTTAAACCTTGATCTGATAATATGACAGAAGATTGACTTTTGTAACTTTTGAGACCTGTGTGCTTGCTTTCTGTGACGCCTCGTTGAAGCAGGATCTGCTTGTGCCTAGTGAGCTGTTCCAGCGATCATTTTCAGTCTCTTTGACATACAGATGGATGATAATCCTTATAAGGGGAAGGAAATAAAAGATGATGCTTCCTATGCAGTACTGCTCTTTGTATTGCAAAGCACTGCCCTGGAATATCAATGTCTGGTTAACTGGTATTCAGCACTCTCTACCATATACCTCTTCTGTTCTTTGACTGTCCTTTGACATTAGAACTGTTTACTGTTAATATAGGGGTTGATTTCTCATTTCAGGAAGTTTGTTTTGTACTTCTACTATATCCTGCTCCCTTTGTATGTGCTGCTTGACTTGATTTGGTTTATTTGCATTCCATGTAGTGTTCTGTTCATATTTTATTTGTAAAATTTTCAAGGATGTCCTTTTGCTGTATTTTAACAGTTCCTAGTGAGGGAAGGATCCACTGGTAATGGAGGTGTATTCATTAAAGACTGCTGCTCCAGGTATAGTGAGTGACAGAAACTGATGTGTTCTGATATAGGCAAAAATGCTTGATGCTGATTCTGGCCTGTTAAAGAATTGACTCCAGTTTTGATTTAGATGCTTTTCAGACTCTCACTTCAAGATCAGTGTATGTGTTGGAAGGGATTATCAGCGAGGAATTAATTGAAAGTTGGAGTGGCTGTCACAAGAACATAACATTACCTAGCAGGCAATTTAGTAGTTCAAATAATTGCTTAAGTAGTTAAGTCTTTCATCTACATTGAGCTTCATGTACATACCTGGTGACATTTGAGGTGTTTCAGGGCATCTGAGATGCCTAGAGTAATGTCTCTGTGAGCTGGAAGATACAATTCAGGATCTACAACAGACCAGTATCCTCCAACAGCAGTAGGCAGAAGCTAGGTAGGATGTTTCAGAGCATTTCAAGCAGTTTAGATGCCTTTATGCAAAGGAATCGCACACAGAACCATGTTTTTCTCCATGGTAGAATGTGTTAATAATGTGATATGATCAGGTGCTCCAGGTGGATCCCTCTCCAGGTTTTGTCAATCTTTTTCTACACAGTTTCTAAACACTTTAGTACTCTCAATGTACCTTCTGAAATGGTATTTAATAAATGTCTTAGATATATTTTTTTTAGTTTGTGAAGTAGAATTCAGAATGCATTTTAATCTAAATTTAATACCAGATAATCCATGTAAAGAGGAGTGGAGTTTTCCATTGAGAGTTCTGGTTATCTGGTTAATGTGGTATTTAAAAATTTGTACTGTTGGAAATGGGAAACAAAGGTAAAATTAAACTTAAAATCTTTATATGACAAGCTACATACAAGTATTTGTCACAGAGAATGCCAACCAGCTAGTTATATGGTATGTAGTTTGGTTCCATCAAACAACAGAATTACAGTAGATTGACCGCTGTAATATTGCTAACATAAAATGAGGCATCAAAGTTCTTGAAAAGTAGAGTGACTTACTTTAGGCATCCAGGCTAAAGAGTCTCTGCCTTGCAGGAAAGAGGAAAATCTATGTGCAGTAATCATTGCAAACTGTGTTTTACATGATCTGTGTTTTAGAATGTTGTTTAGAAATGGAATAGATCTATCAACCTTTTTGTCTGGAGGACAGAAGGTTGTCTCTTGGGGCAAAATGTTTGCATAAGAGTCAGATCATGATTTAAATGCACATGTAATCTCATTTCTGATAATTATGATGTTTAGGTGTTCTAATGAAAAATGTATTTGTTAGTCAAATAGGTTCTTAAAACTGAAAAATGGAAGAGGCTTTCAATTAAAGCTCTCTTGCACAACATTGTCCTCTTTTTAATTAATCTTTTTGTTGACATTAATTTGCAGCTTTTGGTATTATGAAGTGCTCAGAGATTTGCATGTGCATTCATTACTTTGGCGTGAATGTGTACAATTGCATTTTGTGAGCCCCAGTCTTAGATCATAATTATCCACTGAATGGTCTGAATCTAACTACCGTGGTTTTTTCAGAAATAACTTTGATAGGTTCAAAGATGGTCTTTGAAACATGGGAATTGCCTCAGTACCCAGACAGTATTATCAAATAGGAAGAGATGGAAGTAGTGCTTTGGGCTCTGTGGGTAGCTAAACTAATACATAGCCACTGCTGTTGAAAGAGAGGAGGCCTTGCTCTAAATTCTCATATCCATCCTAACGCTTAAATCTTTGACTAATGCCATTAGATGCATTGAGAAACTATTTGATAGCTCACTGCTTAAAGACGATGTTTGTCTCGGGCATCCCATCCCAAGCGAGATCAGGTTGTTGGTCCTCAAAGAAAATTGGGTTGGTTTTGTTTTGTTTTTCTTGGATGGCTAGCTGGTTAAATTGGTCAGAGGACAAATGCTGAACATAGAAGAAGGGAAGACAAGGAGAGTGGGTCATACGGTGAATAGTGGAAGATTCCTCCATTTTTAAGGTGTGCCTGAATATTTGGGCAGCACTTTAATAAATATGAGGCATGACAAGGGCAAGTACAAGGGCAGAGCAAGGTCCTGCACCTGCGCTGGGGCAACCCCTGGTATCAATACAGGCTGGGGGATGAAGAGGTTGAGAGCAGCCCTGCAGAGAAGGACTCGGGGGTACTAGTGGATGAAAAGCTGGGCATCAACCATTTCTTGGGCTGGATCAAAAGGAGTGTGGCCAGCAGGTCAAGGGAGGTGATTCTACCCCTCTACTCTGCTCTGATGAGACCCGACCTGGAGTCCTGCATACAGCTCTGGAGCCCTCAGCGCAGGAAGGACATGGACCTGTTGGAGTGGTTCTAGAGGAGGGCCACGAAAAGGATCAGAGGGATGTAATACCTCTCCTGTGGGGACAAGGCTGGTGGTGGTTGGCTTGATGTTTGAAGAGAAGTCTCTGGGAAGAGCTTATTGTGGCCTTTCAGTACTTAAGTTTTGAACATGAGAAAGACAAGGACAAACTTCTTAGCAGGACCTTTTGCAGTAGGACAAGGGATAATGGTTTTGAACTAAAAAAGGAAAGATTAAGGAGAAGCAAAAAAATTTTTTATGCTGAAGGTGGTGTGACAGCGGAACAGGTTGCCCAGAGGTGTGGTAGGTGCCCCATCTCTGGAAGCATTCAAGGTCAGGCTGGAGAGGGCTCTGAGCAACCTGATTTAGTTGAATTTGTCTTTGAAACTTTTTTCAAATAGTTGGCGAGATAGAAAGGCCTACTCCTAGAATTAAAATTTATTTTATGTGTTAAAGATGTATAGCCCTTGCATAAACACATTTTTCAGATGTGCATTTCAGACTCTTTTCTGGCATGATCTATAAAGTCACAACATGCTTTTTGATAGAACACGGTGGTGGCCTGCAGGCTGTGCTGCCACTGCTGGCTCAGACACTGCAGACTCTACTAGTCAATGCTCTTGAGTTCAATTGCCCCCTTCTGTTAGGGGCTCAGCAGCATTTCAACATTATTCTGCTTGGTGCCTTGGAGCTACTGTGTCATCCTCTTGCATCTGCAGTATGGACATTCTGCTTTTCCTCGGTGTCAGGTTTTGACAGAGGCGATAACGTGGCTGCAAAAGAATAAAGGAAAGAAAGTTGACTGGTTGGGGAACTAGTTCAGGGAGTGGTGACTGAGCAGTGATCCTGTTCTTACAGGGTAATGTCCGTTTGCGTACTGTCCCTGTAAGATTCTTGGTTTTTATTTTTTATTTTATTTTTTTGGAGGTGAATGATGGCAGTGAACTTGGAACGTGCACACTTTGATCAGGGGTAGCGTCCTACTGCGCCAAAGCATCTGCCTGTGCTGCTTTGACCTTCGGGCACTTCATCCTCCTGTCTTCCTTGGAACCAGCACAGTTGCTTTTATGGTCACACTGTGAACTCCAGCAAAGAATTAACGTGGCTGGACTCCTTTCATCTAGAGATGCTCTTTTCAGCTGATCAGTTCCCAATCTGGTTCCCCAAGCAGCTGCCAGGGTACAAGTGTCATGGTAGAAGTGACAGCCATAGAAAAACGTGGCACTTGTAGTTTAGAGTGTGTTGTGGTGATTTCGGCTAACAGCTTAGATTGTTTTAATGAACTTTATGAAATTTAACTGAATTGTGGACTGTGTCAACTGTAGATACTCTGATTTTTTTTTTTTGCTCCCTTTCCTCCCTTCCCCTATTGTATTGTGCTTCCCCGATCTTTTCTTTTGGATACACCAGTCTTGCTGGTATTCAGTCAGATGAGCTCATGGATACACCAGAAAGCTAACACACACACTCAGTGTTTTCTTTGATCGGTGAATTAATGCAAGTTGTCATTCAGTTCCATGATCCCAAGGAAAGAAGAGTACGTCTTTCAAGTAGTGTTCTTCAACTGGATTATATTGCTGAAAGTGAGGAAATCCTGGTTTTGTATATTGCAGCTGAGGACTTCTGAGGCAGGCAGGGATCATGACCTACCTCATTTTGTACTGCACAGAGAATATGCAGCACAGTTGTTCCTGTCTGACTTTTGAAGTTGAATTCTTTCTTTGTGACTACCGAAAAGCAAGGTAGTATTCTCTGGTTTTACCCAGAAGAATGAGACTGTAGCTGCATTTGAATTAGCAAAGATTTTTCTAAATAAATTACTTTGGAAACTTTAATGTCATTATTTTCAGGTGGGTTTGTTAGGATACAATCTTTTGTGTTACTGAGGATTTTGTGTTCCTACCATCAACCTTAACTTTTTGGCTTCTGTAACTGCAGGCTTCCTACCTAGTAATAGTATGAATCCTGATGTCCTGTGTTGCATCTGCTTTTGGTGGCACGTTACTGTGAGTTCTTTGCATAAGCATTTGCTTTTCCCCACAAAAGCTTCATGTCATCTCCTGTTATGGATAGACTAGAAGTTTCGAGTCTTGAAATTTCTTGTCTCTTGGTCTCTCTTGATCTTTGCTGTTTCGACAGCACCACAGGTTTTGTGTCAGGAGCGTCCTCCAAGATTTGTGTTGAAACTGAATCTGATATTCTCTCCTGCTGTAAACTTCTGATAATACCCAGATTAGAACAAATTGTGGATTTATTTCCCACAGGAGATAAATACTGATACTCGGAGGTAACGCCAGTATTTTGGTTTTCTGAAGCTTTAAAGTTTTATGTTATTTGTATAGTATTTTTCTGGTTTTGGAAAGATCTTCACTTGTGGTGATTATTATTATTATTATTATTTTTAACTGCTTAGTTTTGTTGATCTGGTACACCTCTAACATTCAATAAGAAATTTACATGGATTGTAAATTGCACTAAAAGGACTATTGTAAGAGGAATCAGTAAAAAACCCCACCACACTGACAGTGTGGTGCTCACTGCATTCGAACTGCTCAGAAAAAGCCATCTCTGTGAAAAGGTTATCGTGCATGGAGAGGTTCTGCTAAATCACAAAACCAGACCTACCAGGCTGAAATGTTATTATTTTGCTGAGTGGGACTATTAATCATCCTGATTTAGGGTCTAAAAGCATAAACAGGGTCTGAGTAGTTGTGAGGTTGCTGTATTGATGTGTTTGGTGGTGGATACAACAAATGATAACGCAGAAGCCTCCTGTTGCCTTCTCTCCTCAGTGATACTGGCCTTATTTTCCTCTGGTGCGTGCTCTGTCAGGATAGTAAGAAATACTCTCTCAGGAAAGCCTAACCCATTTTCCTGTCTCTGCATAATCCTTCTTGCTGAGCATTCCAAATTCCACTGCAGGAGACTGGTTTAAGTAAGACTCTCTTTTACTGGAGAGAGTTACTGGAAGAGCACTGGGGGATTATTAGCAGGGCTGCTAACATAAATCACCTGAGGCTAGAACACTTGTCAGTGTGGAGTGCTGACCTCTTTCTTTGGTGTGTTGGGTTGCCAAAGGCTAATAATGGAGGTCCAAGTCTTCATTAGGATTTTGTGGCCAGAAGTAGGCAATAATCCATTTAGAAGCGGGGTTGATAGTAGGGACCTTTGGAATATTCTGTGACCCTCCCTGAAAAACCTTTGTGTCTCTGCTGCTGTTTTGCCGAGGAGGAGAGATTTCACTTGCAGAATAGCCTGATCTACTGGGGAGGATTTAAAAACTCAAAGCTTACAGAGTAGGTTGGTTTGTTTTTATTTGAACTCCAGGTAACAAGAAAAATTGGACTATAAATAGAAAGCTTAACAGTGGGAGTAATATAATATAGATCGTTTGTACACGTGAGTGAATGACCTTCATAACTAACTCGTGAGTCAGTCTAGCGAGAATAAATTGGGCCACAAAACAATTAACTGCAGTGGTTTTACTTGCTAGCTGATACGCTGGGCTGAAAAAGAAATGGCCTTTCTTTAAATGGGCATAGTGCTTGTTTTAGAAATACTAATTTTGGCAGCAGGTTCCCATGCCCAAGTGTTTGTTTAATTTCTGTTGTTTTAAAGGTAATAACAGGCCATCTTTATATTGAAGAAAACTTGTTCTACGTTAAAGAAAAAGCATAAAACAAAAAAAGACCTGAGGTAGAAAAATCTTATCACTTGCTTGTCTAGTGTATGTAAGATAAAAGTTAAGTCCTACCTTGTTTTATCAATGGTGGAAGCTAGAGGAAAGATAGGGTTATTATTTTGTTTTTCTTGGTGTTTTATGTCTTGAAGTATATGTCTGAACCTCAGCAGCTGCCTTTGTTCCACATAAATACATTGTGATATTTCACTTTTCTTAAGTAATTGTGCATAAACCTGCTGGTAACTACGATGTTTTTGTTATCTTATGGTTGCTTTATATTGTCACTATTGCATTATCTGGGTGATTTATCATAAATCAACTTGGATTTTTGTTGGGGCTACCAGAGGGGGAATAAATACTGCGTTTCTGACCTTCATTTTCTTAGTTTATAGTTCAGCACAGTGGTATGGTTAAAAGATTCTTTCCTTGCTCTCATAATTTTGTTGCTGCTATCGCCAGGTTCTGCATTTTTTTCAGTAAGAGCTTATTCTGAGCATTTACTTCAAACTATTATCTTCTAGTGTTGAGTCCCTACTTGTAAAACTTGATAAAAATGTTGATACTGTACCACACTCTCTCTGGCAGAGTTGTGACTGATGGAGACTGTAGTTGAAGTCCCTAAACCTTTCTGATTTTAACACAAGTATTCTGTTTATTGACTGTGTGTTACATGGTTACAATTTTCTATGTTGCTCTTTGTTTTAACAGCAAGTAAAAACTAGCTTTCAGATAATTCTAGTAGTAACTATTTTTTAATGTGCTAAATTTAAATAAGTTGCCTTGTCTTCTCCCACCCCCTTTTATTTTTTTTATTTATTTATTTTTTTTTTTAAATTTTTAAAAAGACCCTTGTCTTCTGGATGAGGATGGAACAATAGCTCTTCTGAATTCCAGAACAGTTATACTTGAATTTGAAATAGCATTTTATCCATGGCCCCTTTTCTAGATTTCTCCTTCCTCTTCCTGCTTGTTAAGGCCTGAATGCCCTTTTGGGACACTGTGTGTAAACCCCTGTACTTTGCTGCCTAAATGTGCATCAGAATGAAGTACCTGATGTGGCATGTGCTAAAAAAACCACTTTGAACACTTTAAGAGTCCCTGGCTGCTGTTTTTATACTTCAGTAATTGATAGAACCTATCTGAAAGTTACTTTCAGAGCCCTTATCACGGTGATCCACAGTAAAGCTTGACTAGAAATACGCTAGAAAGATCAGGTACCTGTGTGTAATACAAGAGTTGTTAAATTCTAAGAGTTTAATTTGTCTGTAGTGCTGCTCGTTGCTCTGTACCTTGGAAAACCTGCCTAACAACAGGGACTTCATGGAACAGCTGAAGGATTTGCCTTATGGTGCCTTGGTGTGCAGAGATCATGATTATGCATCTGGAGAGTGTTAGGTCTGTCATACGTAGGTAGCTTCAAATAAATACTGATCTCATATTTAACACACCTCCACTATACTATGCTATATGAGCATGTGGTGGAAGTAATGCTATTTCTGTAGCTCTTGCCACTTCCATTATATTGAAAAATGTAAGAGCATTTACGTTGAGTTTTAACAGGTGGTAATGCTAAACAGCCAAAATAAGGAAATCAGCTACTTGTTACAACTATTTTTAGGTCCAAGCGTAAGGCAGAATTTAGTCTAGAAGGAGCATAGGAATTGCGTTTTTGGTAGACAGTTCAGTAGCATCAAATATTTCAAAGGAAGACTCTTATCTGTAACAGGAAAGTTCTTTTTTTTAATGAAGAATCCCTAATGATTACATACAGAGCCACTCAGTAATACTGGCTTCTTAAATGTTGTCTTCTGTTTTGTAGAAGATCCTTTTGAAGACTTCTTCGGGGGCAGGCGGGGTCCAAGGGGAAGCAGAAGCAGAGGTGGTGGATCATTTTTCTCTGCCTTTGGTGGATTCCCTGCTTTTGGAAGTGGTTTTTCTTCATTTGACACAGGTAACTATCACAGCATTTAACAAGGAATGCAGTTTTGGTTCACAAAAGATCTCAATAAAAAGTATTTATCGGCTTATTATAAAGTTGTTTACTTCATTCAGGAAATCCTGAGACTGCCTTTTTTGAATTAAGCTGTTTGCTATAAAGTCTAAATGTAAATAAAGTTATAGTTAAAATATTTAAATATTTAAATATTTTAAAGTGAGGAGACCTCTAAGAGTTCAAACTTGATGTGTTCTTAATTTTGGTGCTACAATTTCTTTATAGCTTTAGAACTGTTTTCGTACTGTTTGCTTTCAGGTGATGGGGCTGTGATGGCTTTTACTTAGGGTCCTGAAAACACCCTGGAAAAGTGTGTGCCTAAAGCCCATAGTACTAGTTAGTATTGGTTCTGGGGTAGTCAGGTTGAATGCAAATGTCTCTATCTCAGAGGCTGCTGAGCAGTGCTGATAGTCAGCATCCTTTCATGTGTCAAGATTTTGGGTGTTAGTTGGATGTTAGTGATACGAAACTTGTTCTGTCTGCTAACTCAGGGCATCCCAACGTCTACATTAAAGCAAAACATCGGACTCCAAGTTACTAGCTTTACTTTGAGTGGAGAGAATGATGCAATGGTTGAGTTCAGCAAATAGGCTTGAACGCCTTTTCTTCAGGGGAGGAGGTCACAAAAGTTTTTTGGCCAATGCTATGCATTTGGAATTTGAACTATGAGTCCCTATGGAAGAAGTTGGTGGGTTTGGAGCCATCGTTTCATTCTTACACTGTTGTTTAATGCCATCAAGTCACTGTATTGATGCAGACAGCTAAGGGTATCCTGAAGTGAGGGTGTAATGAATTAATTTGCATCCTACAGTCACGCAAAAATACATTTTTAGTCAAATACCTTCTATCCCAATAGGTTTTACTTCATTTGGTTCACTGGGCCATGGAGGCCTTACTTCGTTCTCCTCTACATCGTTTGGTGGCAGTGGGATGGGTAACTTCAAATCAGTATCAACCTCAACTAAAATAGTTAACGGCAGAAAAATTACTACGAAGAGGTAAGTGATATATTTGTATGTTTTGTGATATAAAACTACAGGTAGAGACAGATATAGCTAAAACACATGCATATAGATATACAATATGCATACATAAAAATATAGTGATACATGTATATATGTGTATTTTTACCTCTGATGTTGTGGGTCATCACTTCACTTGGATTTCACTGAATACTTTAAAAAATTTGAAAAGTTTTACTGGGTCCTCTGATTCTTCTTGGCATTGCTGAGTTTACATAAAGCTGTACCATGTGAAAATGGGGAAGATGATGTTTTTTTCTAAACTCTTGATAGTCGAGGAGGGTTCAGATGTGCGAGACGTTCTTTTGCAACTGCCTTGATGAAAAAATAGAGGTTGTAACTTCTTTGTTGTTTGAAGGAGACCTGATGATGGAGCTCTTCCAGGCCTTCAGAACCTGGCTTCAGTGTGTAGTGATACATCTCTTATTATGTTCCTTGACCACTGTCTGCCAAATCAGCTTGAGTTTCTGGAGGAGGAAAGCGTGCTTGGTTCCTGTCCGTTATGAAGCTTTTAATGTTATGGAACCATTTTCCTGAGCATCTGCTCTGGTTTGCTTTCTCAGGCAGTGTTTGAGAGAAGTGTTTGTGCAAAGAGTAGTTGTCTTTTTTCTGTGAAGTGAAATAAGTAAGTGAAACCTGCTTTGGAGGAAACTTCTCCTGTTTGTTGGGAAGTGGATTTTCAAACACTATACACAGCGTACCTTCCCACTATTTCGTGCTTGTGATGGGGAAATCACTGCATTTTGGAAGCCCAAATATTACTTAGCTACAGAGTAACCTACATGGAACATCATGATCAATAAGGTACTGGACAGTAATAAAATGTAATGTCAGTACCTAAAGCAATTTATTTTGTTTGGTAACTTGTGTCCTGCACTTCAAAGTGCAAGGTTCTTCTGTGTCCTGTTATACTGGAGAGCTCCTGTCACCCTGACCACTTAAATACAGCCTTTGCCATCACATGGTGGTGTGGTCACAATATTTTTCTGTGAGTGTGTTCCAGACAAACCTGAAAACTGCCCACTTTTGAGGGAATTGTACTAGGTGAGAGAGACCAAAGAAAGTATTTATGCAGAAGAAGATAAGGCATTATGTTTGTTTTAATATTAAAAAGTAGGCTAAGTCAGGTATTCAGCTATCATATCTTTTGTTGTCTTATTTAGAAAGCAGGCAGAGAAGCAAGAAATAGGGTTAACCACATCCAGGAAGGTACATTCACTATCTCTGAGAAGTCCTGTTACTTTTTAGAATGTCTGCCAAACAGGGTAGCTAAGGCTAAAGAAGAATCATATCCCAGGATACCCAACGAGAATATTCTCTGAGTACTATTTTGCTCTTCCCTCTGGTTTTAATTTGGGTGTATTCTTTTAATAAGTCTGATCTCCAGAAAAATTTATATTAATCCGTGTGGTTTTCTTATTTGAATAGTGAGGGGAGAATTCCCAGATAATTAAAATTTAGGCATAAATTTTAACTGTTATAAAATTAATTTAAACATTCGTTATCTTCCAATTTCTAAAAAAAGCTAAAGAAAAAAACCCAATCAAACCCACAGAGGTCTTTAATAATCTCTGCTTCCATTCAGGGATGCTTAGATTTTGCAACATATATGCTAGTCATTAACTTGGTGTACAATAGGTCTCCACGTTAATTGCTCTAATCAAAAGTGGATAAAGACTGTCTTGTGTGCCTTACGTCATGAAAAATTATGATTAGATCTAGAATATTATGCATTTAACAAATGAGATAAGTACTAATTGCAACATCAAGATTGCACGCTTGATCTGTCAGAAGACATTTGGTTGTAGATAATAGTGCTTAGTGTCAGTACAGCTGTGACAATGGGTAAAGTGACAACTCTGTGAACTCCACAAACTGGAGGATTCAAACTTCCAGAAAGCAATTTTCCTGCTATAAATAAGCAGTATCAGCAGCTTCTGCCCTGTTAAATATAGAAGCTTGCCGACTATGTTTGCATCAAGCAAGCAGTGCTCCCTTACCATTTGTTATCTAAAAACCTAGGCCTGGTGTGTATTTTCAGACTGCTTCCAGTGCTTTGAAACGGCTAACTGTGGTTTTTGTCCTACAGAATTGTTGAGAATGGACAAGAGAGAGTAGAAGTCGAAGAAGATGGCCAGTTAAGGTCGCTAACAATAAATGGTAAGGAGCAGCTGCTACGCTTGGATAACAAGTAATTCAACGCACGCATTTAACAGAAATTTTAAGCTCTAACAGCCACCATTTGAGGATTGACAGGAACATTTTTTGAAGATTTCAAACGAACTCAACTTTCTGTATATCCGTACTTAATCTTAAGTAGTATAAATAGCTCACCGAAGCTCGTATTTGTCATAGACTTTTGAGTTAATTGTTGGGACCACATCAATTGGACCATTTTTGTCCTTAAAATTGTTGTAAATTTCTGTATGCACTTTTCTTTTTATTATATATTATCAAGGTGAACCATGATCCTTCAGTAGTGTTAGGGCAAGATGTACACTAACACTAGCATGAATCTTGCTTTTTCCATTTTGTTTGAAATGTGAGCCAACTAGTAGTTTAAGTCTGCTGTGAAGTTAACATTTCCAGGATAATCTTTTTAATAATTTCAACTTTTTTTTTTTTTTAAATGTTTAGTAGTGAACAATGTTAATACATTTCTGGTAACGCATTTCTGGTTTAAATAAATTAAGGATGTTTTCTAGTTGTGCATGAATGCAGACGACTTAGTAAGTTTTGACAAATGTTTAAATGTGTAATGTAAGCAAAAGGTACACAAAAGTGAAGCCAGTGAGCTGGGTCTTTTGTCATTTGCTACAAAAAAAAAATTCAAAATGAATAAATGCTGATGTTTGTGGTGCATTCTTTCATGAATGGCATTTGTAACCTTCCTGTGTCTGTGTGTGATTTGGGCAACTTGGGAGAACAGTGCTAACAGTGCTCTTTTTTTTCTTTTTTTTTTCTTTTTTTTTTTTTCTTTTTTTCTTCCCCCTACAACCTTTTTCTTCAATCTTAAGGACGAGGGCCTTTTTTCTTTGCAGATGTTTTCTTCAATGTGACTGAAAACATGATACTTAATTTCTTTTCTAAACCTGCATCTGAAGCACCTCTTTTCAAGAAGCATTCAGAGGCTGTCTCTCTAACTCCATCTTTCACCCTAATACATAATATTTTGTGTGTTTAGGCCTGAAGTAACTCCCTCTGTTTAAAAATAATAAAGTTTTTTAAAGCTTAAAGTTCTGAGATTGCTTCAAAAAAAAAAAAAAAAAAACCAAAAACCCAATGAACTCTGTAGTGAACATAAACACACAGGAAAATATTTCATAATTAAAAAAGACTTTCTGAACAACGAGGGTTTTTTTGCTTATTTTGAGAACAAGCATAATTGTTTTGGAGAAGACTTCCACAAAATTATTAGGCTTAAAATACCTCATTCTTATTTCTACTCATCAACCAAAAATCTAAGGATGCCTTTTGTTAATGCACTGGTGTGAAGCAAAGTGTTAATTTGAAAATCTGGCCTTAGCTACAAAGTTTAGTGAAAGATGACTTGATTTCTGTGTGTCATAGAGAAAGCATGCAAATTGGTATTGGCATATGTTAACACCTGCCAGGCTTGGAGTAATTTCATACATAAATCACAGATGCGCAGTTTTTATCAGTGCACCAGCTTTGAACATCTGGCTTTCACCAAATTCTTCAGGGTGGCTTCCTGTTTGGAGAAAAAAAAAAAAAAAGAAAAAAAAGCATGGTGTTTTCAAATGATCACTGAATGTTTTCTGGCTGAACACCACCTGCTTTGTACTAACAAATGCGTTGATTGTTAAACACATCGAGAAGATTTGCTCTTACTTACCGTGCAGGAAAACCCAAGTCAACTTAGGCCAAAGCAACAAACCGTAACAACAGACTTGATACGTGCAGCAAAGTTAGTGTATCTCACACTTAGCCCTCTAACGCTAACTTCATAGAAAGAACCAAACAAAATAAGGGGTAGAAGAAGAAATAAACACGTACTTTGGTTTTGGGACTACAGAAGTTATGTACCTTTTCAAGTTCTTTGCAGAGTTCTTGTTACTTCAGTGTTGTGGTTTTGGTGTAGAAGCACAAACTCAGTTTAGAACTGAACCGTGTATTCTTGTCAGCGCTGGTTTTGCCTTCCCTGTGTATGTTATTTCTTGATCCAGATAACTAAACAGACAATTTATTTCAAAATCTGGCTTTGTTGTGATGTTTTGAGTTATTAAAAATGTTAATTTATATTTTATAGGACACAGTGTGCTCCTTTAAGTTATGTAAACTGTAAAAAGTGCTTCAAAATTGGTTAACCAACTCAAATAAAACTAGGACAATGTGGAGTTGAGTTTGAATTCCTTCCTGTGACCACCCATAGGTTTTACATTAAGCTCTCAAACTTCACCTTCTATTTTAATCCCAGGTAATCTTCTTTAACCTTTAAATTGCCTAGCTTGAGTTAAGAACACAGTTATGACAGCATAGCTGCCAGTGGCAAATCTGTTGCCACATGCTTGCCTTGGAGCTTCTTACCCAGAAAAGTGTGGTCCTTCTCACAGTGTTATATACAAACCATTCACTCCAGGGTTCTGTCATGACATCTTTTAACACTCTAAATTTACTGAAGATCCAGTGTTTTAGGTACTCTCTCTTTTGCCCTCACACACCTGATGTGTGGGTTATTGGCAGAGCTGGAGAAGATGCAGCATTTAATGGCAGCGCTGCGTTTTCTTGGTAGAAAGAGGAATTGGTGAAACACAAAACCAGTCAAGGAGAAGTGAGTCAGCAGAAGGCAGAATTCATGGGTACAGATTTCTGCCGTAGTCAGCAGGTCCCCATCCTCCAGCATTTGAATAGGGTGGTGATTGAACTGGGTGGATACATGGGCTTGGTCCAGGTATACAATTGGACTGGCAGTTCCAGATGTAAGAAGTGGTCACCTTAATACACTTGGCCTAAGCCTGACAGTCCCCACCTGTTTCAATATGTAGAACATTTTTTTAAAGAATACTGTTCCTTATTCTTATATCCAGCTTAATTTTTACACAAAACAAGCCCTCATTCTGTTTACCGTGGATCCAATTTAATTTCTTCCTACTATGAATTAGATAGTTCTTAATTGTGCTGCTGAAATGAGTTTATTTTCTGTTGAAAAAGACATTTATTAGGTTGCTCTGAAAACTTCTATATCGTTCCTTACTAATACGTAGTTTGCAATGTACAAACCCAACTCACTAGAAGTAACGGATCATCAAGGGCAGCATATTTTCTTAAACTTCAATTTAGGCCAAAATGTAAAAAAACCCATCTCTTAATAACAAAATATTCCTCATTCTAGCAAATGCTGAGTATAAAATGTGCCATGGGATGAGGTAGCTGTCAGAAACAGGTGCTATTTGATGAAAAGTACTATTTCTTCATACAGGAGGGATTAATTTTGAATGCTTCGGGACACTGTCCAGTTTAAATTTTAAATTTCCCAGTGGTTTGGGAAAACTAAGATGGAGTTTTTGAACCTGCTCAATCACTTAACTCTTTCATCCTCTGCCTCAAAGTTCATTGGTAGAATACAATAACTTTGCCATGCTGTTTTTTTGTTTTGTTTTGTTTTTTCTTGATGCAAGCTCTCTTTGGTCTCCTGTGCATGGCAGTAATCTCAATGCAATACACTGTAACACAAGTTTCTCCTTGGGTTGCATGGCACCTCCCCCTGTCACTTGGCTTTACTGAAGAAGTTTGGGACTTTGCCTTAGAATGCTTCACACTTCAAAAATTTCGGAAGCTGTTGGTGCTCTCGGTGCTTACAATAATATCTCCT
>VXBJ01001557.1:170800-311974 GCA_013400055.1 Nycticryphes semicollaris
CTCGGTCTGCTTTGGTTTTGCAAGAAAAAAACAAAACCCAACCTTGACAAGAGTTGTTTTTTGAGTGAAGGGGTGCTCCTGAAAAGTTAAAGCAGCAGATGGCTGGTTTGTACCACAGGCCCCGCGTTCTCAGAAGAGCCAGCCTCGCTTTTGAGATGCTGCTGTTAGATCAGAGAAAGAAAAGTAAACCATGAAAAAGCTGTGCCCATCCAAGCCGTAACCCTGAACCTACGCAAGCTGACAGCTGATTTGAACTCCTTGAAACTGCTCTGATAACTATGTTGTGGCAGACTTAGCGCTGGGTTAGGTGTTATCTTACTTAAAACAGCTGGTAGGAAGTTAATTGAAAACCCACGCGGGTACTATATCCCCTCTCGTGCTTACTGTGTCAAAAACATAACGCAGGAGTTTGGATGTGATGGTGCCCAAATGGGAAAGCTATGAAGTCTTGGGGCAAGGTAAATTGCATTGGTGGCCTAAGTGCTAATTATGTCCTGCCTGAGATGTCAGTTTTGAGATTTAATGGTGGAGATTAAAGTATATTTAATTTGGAAGAGAAGTAAAAAAGTTTTATGACAAGGATGCCTTTAAATGGAATTGCCTCTTTAGTTCTCTTTTTTAATAATGCTGGGTTTTGCAGCATAGGGGGTTCATTTTAAAATCACTAAAAATAGATCATTTTTCAGCACGACTTAAAATTGACAGTCAAGAAAGTAGATTTTTAGAGGCTTACTGTAATAACTCTTAAAATTTGCTTTGCCCTATAACTTACTCTATGTACTGAATCACAGAAGAGAGCTCTCTCTTCCTTTCAACGCAGCCAATTTCGAATGAACTTCCTAAAAATAGAAAAAAAAAAAGAAACCCCACCCCTGTAGATGCAGGTTCACTAGTGGTCAAAATAAAGCTGAATCCTTTCATATAATTGAATGTTAATTCCGAGAGATTAAATATTAACGCGTAGGTTATAAAGGCTACAGTGAGAATGCCAGGCTTTTACCTGGTATAAGGAACAACGCGGTACATTGAGAAAGCTTTGGTTCCTCCTTTTATTGACTGTTAAATAGGAAATCTCCTGCATTGTTTCTTATTTGTAAATGTATTTGAGTGAGGAATCCAGCCCAGGTGACTGGTCGTAGAATTCAAACTCTGGAACGCACGTTCCTGATGGGCAGGAGAAGGAACTATGTTGTCGATGTCTGTAAGGGAGTTGCTGGAGGCTGTTACCAAACCAGCAGCTCTGGAATAGGATTATTCTGTTTTGGGTGCAGTCCCAGGCTCGATTCAAATGTGGTCCAGGAGGGGAGTTTACCTGGAAAAACAAAATATTGTAAGCTTGCAGACACATCTGGTAGGGAAGGTGGGCAGATCCCAGCCTTTGGGAGGCTTTTGCTTTCTCTGTGTTGATCTTTGTAACTGATCTATAGAGTAAGATTAACTCATTTATTTATCACACATTTCCATAACCATCACCATAGCCATATCCAGCAAACCTTTTTCCGAGGCACGTAGTTGGAGGCTGCCTTTTGCTACAAGCAGCACGAAACCCAGTACAGAAACTAAGTCTGAGTTTGTTCTTCCTGTTGTCCTACTTGTCTTACTCGGCAGCAGAATGCTGCCTCTCGCCTCCGTGAAAGGCCGTGGTCCGTGGTACCAGTCTCTGTCATTCTTCTTCTGAAGGGAACTAGACTATGGATGTTTTAAAACTTCTCTAAAACTTTTTAAACTTCTCTATGAAAGTATTCTTGGAGGAAAATGGAGAAAATTCCTGTAGTCAAGGCTCAGCCTTGAGTCCCGTCTCTCTTAGCCAAGGTTGGAGGCCTAAGCATTTTGCCTTCAGAGGACTTTGGCCAGGCTGTGCACAGTAATATTCATCAGAAGACACTTTAGTACTTTGGTGTACTTGGACATGCCCTGCTGAGTAGTCACTTGGACACCTCCCAGAATTAGTCTGCTAATCTTGACATATACGCTTCTTACTGCTGGGTGTTTACGGGAAGTACGGTCAGGTCCTTATCGCCAAGTGTACAGCACTTCAGTAATGAGAGAGCATTATTCACCTTGTCCATACAAACTCAGAGCCGGATGTTCAGGAGAGCTGTAGAGAGCTAGAAGTTCACTTTGAGCCGTTGTGGACGCATCTGGTGTTGCCTGCAGGCACGAGTAATGCTCACGAACCTCCTGCCTTCAATCCTTGAGCTCCTGAATGAGTGCAAAGAGGTGGAAGGTTTTTCTCTTGGGGACATTGACTTTCTGAGTTAGGACAATCACCAAAATGCTTCTTCCATCCAATACCTCTAGTGTTACTTCCATCCATTCTGGGCTTGGATGTTTTAGTACCAAGAAGAAAGGCAAATCTTAACATCCCTTGATAGGCGCGATGCCGCTTCTCAGTGTAACTTACAGGGCATGAAACTAGTAATGGAGAAGCAGGAAACCAAGACAGGCTGTTTTGTGCTGTTGATGTAAAGTTCAAGGACTGTTCTCATTTGGCCTTTGCCTTCCTCATCAGGAAAACCTGATGACCAGTCACTGCAGTGAATGCAGAAACAATGGGCATTTGCCTCTTCTCTGCTGGCCCAAGCCCTGTGCTGCTCTAGGGGCTGGTTTCCCCGACAGCCCAGGCAGGGGGAGGTGCTTCTGCAGCCTGAGGATGGTGTGCCAAATTCCATTAGATTCTAAAAAAGTGTGTACGCCACTAAGATAAAACTGTGAATATTAAAGGTCGCCTTGTTTGGAAGAAGGGCATAAACATTTGTATAAGGCTAGACAAATTCAAATGGGAAGATAAACATACATTTTTAACACATGGGTGATTAACTGTTGGAAAAACCTGCCAAGAGAAGTCATTTCTTCAGCTTTCGGTGTCTTAAAAGACAAGCCTTCTGAGAAACATGTTTTAGTGTGAAGCAAGTGTTTTGGCTCTAGAGAGGAGTAGAGGAAATGCAGGAGCCTGGGGCACAGATTGAGATGCCACATAGGCTGCAGTGTTCCTTCGGGCCTTTCTTCATTGTCCATGTCTTAGCATTTTCCCTCCCTCCCTCCCCCTCCCAATGTGTTAATGTTAATGCACGTGACGTATTTTCTTCTTATAATTTTGAGACCGAGGGATACTTTTGTGAGGAAGGAATTTGAGGGATGGTTGGGGCTGTGTGTGGGGGCCACCTTGCCTGTCGGGAGGAGCTGGGGAAGCAGATAGCTGGGAAGAGAGGAGCCATCTAGGGCACAGGTAGTGTTGCCTGATGACTGTTGCTCTTAAGCATCCAGTTTGGGATGCGTAGGTGCCGAGATTGGACTTCAAGAGGGGGAAGACATTCCATTCTGGATCTATTAAGGTAAGCAGTATCTTTATTGTAGTGGACAAATTGTTTAGTGACGAGGAGGAGCCAGGGTGAGGGCTGTGCTGACCGTCCCAGGGAATTTGATGTGGAGTTTGCCTTACAGTGAGCTCTTGTACATCTTCCGTCTTCTCACCAACAACAGACTGCAGACCTTGAGAGTGCCTGGTTTCAGCTCCTGAGATGAAGATTAGAAGGTCTCTTGTTAATGAATGTAACGTTATGACAAAGATTCGTTTGGCAGAATGAACTGTTCATGTTCTTAAACGTGGGCAGCATTTTAACGATGCGAAGTTTGTATTTTTAGCGCATGTTAAGTCTTATGTGGGAAGCAATATGCTTGTTTTGAATTCTGAGTGACTACACTGAAAAAAGCTGGCTTTTTTGTTAATTGGATCGTCTTTGGTAGTGTGCTAAATGCCTAAGACTGCAGTATGTCAGAAAAACCTTTCTGCAGGGAATGGCGAGAGAAGCGTCTCCTACAGGGTTTATGTGTGTGAAAAAACTGTCTCTAGACGCTTACTTGGGGTTTTGTGTCTACCCAGAGCTGCATTTGTTATTCAAGTTTATGTCTAGGAGAAGCCTGAGGAAAGGCAAATTCCTGGAATTACAACTCTGCAGCGTTTGGGTCATATAACCATCAAATACAGCTTGGAACAAACCCAACACATAAACTCTTGTATGGCCAAGTCCTGCTGTCTCTAAGGTCCTTCCTAATTTTCTGGAGAAGGCTCCCTTCTTGGTTCGTCCAGAACGAAGTCTTAGTTCTTCTGTGGTCAAATTAAGCATGTTTTGAGATTTAAATACGCAGCCCTTAAAATAGCTTTTGTGCAGTCTGCTTTCTGTACAAACAACAAAAACAGTGAGGCTTTCGTCTTAGAGCAGAGCGAAAGCAGCCCAGCTCCACCAGCGCAGATGCAGCTCTGGTGATAAGGAACCTTGTTAAGGGAAAAGCAAACAAGTGTTCATCAAGTATTCGTGCCCTACTTGCTCTGCCCTTTTCTGCCTTAAAAGAAGTCTCGCACAGAAATTTTGCTGTAGTTGGCACAGTAGATAACCATCAGACACCTTGTGTGGGTTGACTCCTCGTTAGCGGAAAACCGCTTCAAAACTTATTTATTATTGTGGTTGGACTCTGTGATCTCAGAAGTCCTTTCCAGCCGTGACAATTCTGTGATTCTGTGATTGATTTTTTGGTTTTTTTTTAATGTATCAGAGCCATAAATTGGCAAAGCAAAAGAATTGTATCTTTTCAATCCGTTATTTTCCAAGGAGCTTCAAAATTTTTGAGTAGCATCCCACGTGGAACCTATTTCAGAGTTAGGAAATGCAGTTCTGGTCTCTTGTACAACTCAGGTTACCTGTTACATCGCTGGAAGAGACATCACCGGGTGTTCTTAGGCAAAAAATAGCAATTTCTCTAGAGAATCGGATAGAAGAATGACAAAGTAGATGGTAATTTTTGCCACTGTTAAGTAAAAAGAAAATTTGGTGTACTTTACTACGCTTTTCCACATTATTGAGGTGTTATATCAATGCCAGCCACTACTATATGGTATATAACTTGCAGTATCTGTTGCAAGGAGGGTTGTCTAAATGATTGCCAAAGTATTTCTGAAATGTTGGTGTTGACTTCCTTTTGATCCATCTCGAAAGTACCAGCCCAAAAGAATTTGAAGATAGTCCTGTTTGAAAGGTTAAAATAGAGTAATTTGTCCTGAATCCTCCCCATAGCAGTCTTGTAGCTCTTAATAATTTCTTTATTAACAAATACAAGTGCGCCTGGAAAAGTGTCATAGAAGAGCAGGTGAATTTTAAGTGCTTTCTAATGCCATGAATAGTTGAGAAGATGCTTCTTTTAATCGCTCCTTAAAACGTGAAGCTGAACTCAGAGAAATAAAACGTTTTTCTGAGAAGACACAGGTGTTTAAGCCTCCCTGCTCTTCTTGATGAACAGAATCAAGAACAAAAAGATTAATTGATTACTCTTACGTGGTTTCCACTCTTCCCTCTCCTCTAGCACTTGCTCTGAGATGACGTGTGCGCTTGGGTCCCGAAATGTTTATAGAAGGATCTGACTACATCCCTGGTAACTCTATTCGTGGAATAAATCACCAAGCGGGGTGTGTGCCCATGCTGTGTGCTGCTCCCTTGCAGGGGAGGCGCTCCTTGCCCTGGACAGAATAGTTTCCAACAGTGGAAAGCTTTTTTTTTTTGTTTTCACAAGAGCTGTTTGAAGGGGGAATTTTGCCTTACGCCTCCTCAGCTTCTCCTGAAACAAAAAACCAACGCTTTGTTCACGTTGGACTCCAGATTCAGCTAATTGTCCTGTTTTCTGGGTGTGGTGGTGGTAAAATTCCCCCAATTACCGGTGTCTCCGGTGTTGAGTATGGACCTGTAAATGGCAGAGCGCCAAGCTAGCAACCTGAAGTGCAGCTTTAACGTAGATTACGTGATCTACTGCTAACAGAGGTCAAAACCTCGCCAGTTTTCTGTTTTTGTGGCAGTTCTGGCTGATCTTCCCTCAAAATACCGGCCTGCCAGATTTTCAGTTGAAGCTGTGATAGAGGTGGACGCGCTGAGGTATTAGCTGAATGTCATCATGGCCCAATAAGTGAGTGTTAGACCAGCGTGGTTTTATTTAGCGGTTTCTCTTCTCCATAGAAGTGCTGTGCTTGGACTGGCTCTCCTAACAAATTCCACCTCCTGGAAGGTGCAATGACTGCATCGTCTGCTGTAATTTTGTCTCCAGTCCACTACTCCGGTCTTGAGTAAGCAACTTCTTTAGGAAAACAGTTGTTAATTCTCTTATTTAGTGTTTTTAAAAGTGCCTGTAAAAGGAGATTGGTTTCTGCAGAGATGCCAGGCTGTATCCAATACCGGGAGTTCAGGCAAGGTCAGAATTTTAATTGGAAAGTGGTAAAATGTTCTCAAAAATGCAAAGTCTGGGATTTTTTAATGGGAGTCACTGACTTGCATGGAAACAAATAAGAGGTTAATGTCAGTCTATCGCACATCTGTTCTACGTTTCCTTTCGGTATCACAGTGTTGACTGCAGGAGTGTAGCCTAAATGAAGTTTCACATCTTCAAACTTAGTAAAACTCTTGGCAGGGGTTTCTGAGAAGATGCTGAGTTTGCTGCTGTTGAAGAGGGAGGTGGATTAGCTTTGCTGGATCTTGCACTTTGGACTGCTTGTAGTACAAATTTGTAGTTAAATAGTTCAAAGCTCTGCAGTTTTGTTGAAGTGTTTTTAAAGGTTTTCAAATATTTATGCCAGGGGATAACGAGTCCACTGACAAATAGTCACTTAAATATTTGGAAAAGCCTTCATTGTCATAACAGAATTACAGGAGATGGAGGTGTGTCCGAACACCGGAGCAGAAGCTTGTTATGGCAACTTCAGGTGTTGAGCTGTTGTCCTGTTGTGCAGTTTCGGTGGGCGCATCCCTTCTACAGACCCATCCACCTCCGCTGGGAGCCGTTGGGCATTCAGGTGCTCTTTGCTCCCTTCTGGAATGTGATGTGTTTCAATTTCTCTGCCTTTGTGGTAGCTTTTAAATCCTGGTTCTCCCCTCTTTTGCTTTGGCCCCAATGACTGTGGTTGGAAATAGTTGTTACTCTCCTTGGGGCTTCATCCCTTGGACCTCAGAGATGTGTTTAAAGAGGAGGAGATGGGATGGTGCCACTGCAGCAACATAAGATGGGAACAGGAGTTGCTTTGCTGCATGGGCAGCTCTGGGGTGGCCATGTTGGAGATGTGTGGCCACATAGAGTACACCAAGCAGGTACTAACGCTGCTGTTCTAACTCTCCTGTTTCCAAAACTCACCAAGTTCTCTTGGTAACACGTTCCCTGTTCCCCCTGGATCTCTGCAGATGGAGCATATAAACTGACTGACCATACTGTTGCTGGGCACAAAAGAGAATTGTAAGTATTGTTATTGTTGGATTGTGGTCACGTTTCTCATGTGGTGTTTTTTAATTGAGAAAATTTTATGCTCTCCATTTACTGGTTATTTTTGGTCAGAACTTCAGTTTGAGCAGCATACATGGAGCAGTTTCTTTTTGTGTGTATATGTATGTATGTATATGTTTGTGTGTGTATGAACATTTAGTTATTGATAGGTCTTGGATTTGAAAAATTACTTGTTGTATTCCTAAACTGTGGCAAGTTTTAAGGCACAGGCTGAAGAGCTTGGCTATGAGTGGGGGAAAAAAGGTTGTTGGGAAACCGAGAGTTCCCTGATAGATTTGAGATGCTGAAACAAACAAACAAACAAAAGTGGTACAGCTTGGGAGGAATAGATTCCTAATGAAATACAGTATTTAGTCAAAATTAGTACTGAACATCACCTTGCAGTACTGGTTTTTAAAAATTCTGAATCCTCATTATCATGTCAGTATTTCTGAACAGAATGCCAACTAACAGCTTAGTGCTCTGGTTGTCAGGAAGGTGTCAAAAATAGGATTGGGTTTTGTGGTGAAGGTTCATAAAAACCTATTGAGGCGTCAGAAGAGACCTCTTTTGACTCTGTCATTTACACGTGTCATTTTCAGGGTCAGTTAAAAGATGGTGGTCTTCTCCATGGAGCTCTGTAAATCAGGGATGTGTGGAGGCACTGGGAGCTGGGATTTGCTTGCCCTAGCCCTAGTGTAACGTAGGAACGGATGAGGAACGAGTGATGCATTGTGGGGTGTAATTGGAGAAGGCAAGTATCTCTTTCTTTTTTTGTAATTAATATGTGAAACCTCTAGAGTCATCTTTAAGACTTGGGACAAGAGGGAGGTAGAGGCTGAGCACAGACAAAGCACTATAAAATGTGGAGCTTGCTCTTACTGTCTCACGTCTGTGAGATTTCAACAGCGCTAATAGCCATTTGATGAAAATGTAAACTCGGTGATTTTGTGCTTTTGCCAAATTACTATGGAAGTGTTGACAAAACAGTTGGGGAAGTCATTCATCACATTTTTCTGAAGTCACTCATGGGATTCTTTTCTTTTTAAATTTAACAGCACGGCTTTTTGCTTTATATATAATTTTTTTTTTCTCTTATGGTAATCTGGACTATAAGGTTATGAAGGCTGGTTTAAAGCTCATAACGAATGGAAAAATGTGTAACAAAATGGTGTAATTTGCAAATTAGGGTTTTCTCTGAACTACTCTGGAGATGCTCCTTTTTGTGGAAATATAAGATGATGTCTTGATGTACTATAACTTGTTGGCTCCTAAGAGTTATAAAGATCTGTTTGTTCTGAAAGTAGGAGAGCACTTTTCCCGTGCTGGCTCTCTGAAGAGTTTTCTAATTAGAGGCAAATTTTGATGGATGTGGTGGTAACTGCTAGGAGGGCAGAAGGCCAGAAGCAGTTTTGCCTTTCAGGGCAGTGCAGGGGCCATTTCGCCTGGCAGCGGGAGGTGCTGGAGCGGGAGAGATGGGAAGGTCTGTGGGGCTTTTCTGGGCACAAGGAGAGAGGTGACGCCAAGTGGAAGGTGCCCCATGTCTGGGTAGGTGATGGAGGACCTGGCCAGGCTGCCTGTAGTTGTGCCATGGATTTTTTTTTTGTTTATTTGTTTGTTTTCCTCTAATAGTGAGTATTAAGTTGCATTTCAAAATCCAATTTCAAAGTGAAACATGAGCTGTGAGGCTTCCTCACGGTAGAGATGAAACCTCCAGGGATTTTGGCCCGAGGTTGAAATATAGGTGAGATCAAAAAAACCTCTGGATATGGAACCCAATCAAGTATTTTTCTGTTAGGGATACCAATTTTGGAGGAAGAGGGGCTGTGTAAGCGAGGGAGACAGTTACAGTGATCTGGAGTCCCCCATCTCACCTTCATGTCGCATAGGGAGTGTGTTGGGGGAGAGAAGCTCCAGGAGTAGGAGCCTTTGGTGTGACTTTTTAAGGGGGAACTGGCAGCAGCACTGAAACGTAGTGGCGTACAATGTGACTTGGAGCAAACCATGGTAGAGATCTGATGTGATCCTGAAAAGTGTAGAAAGCACCATCTTTTAAGTAATCTCAACTGCCATTTAAAAAGCAAGTCCATTTGTTCAAACTGTGAACTTGAAATCTTGCTAATTTGTATTCATATATGTCAAGCTGCGAAGCTCATTCCTCGTTCTTTGCTTCCTTCCAAAATCCGTGCAGAAATGAATAAAAGACCCCTGTGTGACAAAGTCTTTTAAAATTAATAAAATTCACTTTGAGCAGCAGCCTGCAAATGGGGTCGTCTCTCTGCCTGCTGGAATCGTGGGGATTCGTGTTACCTCCTGCCATTTGCATTTCCCCCATCCCAAACCTTTTAAGCTGAGAGCAGTTGGTGTAATCTGTGCAGATGCCCTGGCGAGCTTCGACAGAAGCAAAATAATGGCAAAAGCCTGGATGTGCTCAGACTGCACTTCTCTCTGGCCTCAAATTTAGTGTAGGACCGTTCATTGGCTTCAAAAGATCTTCCAATGAGTAAGTTTTGGCAATGAGGAGGCAAATGCAGACTTTCCCAGCAATCGGTATGGTCAAACAGGAGTGGCTTTAACCATCAATCCCCATGAGCCACTCAAGGGAAGAGCACAATGACATCATTGAACAGCATGATGAAGCCCCATCTCGAGTACTGTGTCCAGTTTTGGGCCCCTCACCACAAAAAAGACATTGAGGTGCTGGAGCAGGTCCAGAGGAGGACAACAAAGCTGGTGAGGAGTCTGAAGAATAAATCTTACGAGGAGAGGCTGTGGGAGCTGGGGTTATTCATCCGGGAGGAGGCTGAGAGAAGACCTTCTTGCTCTCTACAACTACCTGAAAGGAGGCTGTAGAGGGGCAGGGGTACACTTCTTCTCCCAAGTCACAGGCAATAGGACAAGAGCAAATGGCCTCAAGTTGTGCCAGGGAAGGTTCAGGCTGGATATCAAGAAAAAAATTTACACTGAAAGGGTTATCAAGCATTAAAATGGGTTGCCCAGGGAGGTGGTTGGGGCAGCGTCCATGGAGGTATTCAAATGACAGGTTGACATAGTGCTTAGTGACATGGTTTAGTGACAAGTTGTTTTTTTATCAGGGTTAGGTTGGTGGTTGGACTACGTGATCTTAAAGGTCCCTTCCAACCTAGACAATTCTATGATTCTGTGATTCTATCTCCTTTCAAAGTACCCATTCGTACCCGCTGCAGAGTTAGCATATGGTGTACACTCATTTTCTTTCCCAGTGTGTTGCAGATGTGGGGTATCTTTGTGGCGAAATGTCAACCTCTTGAGTAGGTTGATGTGCTGGGAATGCAGGATTCGTGTTGGTACATGCCGGGCTGAATACAGGATATAATGGGGTTCTTGGGCGTGTACGGGGGTGGTAGGTAAAATCCAGATGGCTAAAAAAAACCAGAAGAAAATCAAAGGCTAAGCTTTCTAAAGGAGCTGCCGTGGGGCGGGGAGGGTGAGCCGACCTGGTCTGGGGCTTTCCCTGCCCCTGCCCTGCGCCGCAGGGGTATGGGCTGGGTAGGAACAGTGGGAGCTGGCACCAGAGCAGCTGTATGTGAGGGCAAAAATAAAAGGAGCAAGTCCATTGCCAGCCAGAAGGGCAGAGGATTGCTATGTGTGTTGAGAAAAAAGTATTGAGCCCTGCCCTTTCCCGGATGCTGGATGTGCTGCAGCCATGTCTTTCCCGGGACAGAAATAGCACTGTGGGCGTCACCCCATCGGTCTCTGCCCTTTTTCCCACCCCCTTATCTTTTTCCATCACTTCCCAGGACTTCACCACTGCCTGCCCTGCTGTCTCCTGCCATTTGCGGGCTTGTTTTCCCCCCCTCACAGGAAAAGCCCAGCTCCCACGGCAGAGGCAACGGCAGTGCTGGTCCTGCCCTGGGAAAGCCAGGCAAAAATACCCTGCGATATAGACTTAATATGATGTTTAAGGTTGGAGCAGGGAGACAATAATGCACGTCTGAGTGTGGTGCCCTTGGCGAGGGCAGAGGGGTGAGGTGGGGAGAGGATGAGGAAGGACACGGCAGCAGGTTTCTGCAGAGGAATGTCTTTAATTTCTAACCAGCTGAACATCCCAGGCACCGCTTCAGCTAAACATCTCAGCATTTTGCAGAAGGGATGTCTCAGACTTCAGTTTTCTGCACCAGAGGAAACCCTGGATCTTTGTGCCCTCAGTAGCACTGAGGAACGTGCAATTGCTCTGGAAGAAAAATTGATTGCCAATAACTCGTGAAAGCTGCTGATTTGTGCGAGATGACTCAAAACATCACCCTTTTTCCTGTGCTTTAGCTGACAAAATTCAATGTTGAAAAAAGCCTCTCTTTACGGTTTGCCAAAGCTCTGCCCCTCGCACTGGTGGTGCAGATGGGGCAGCTGCTCCGGCATTCCCCGGATAGTTTCTGAGTGATTTCAGGCTCTTTCGACTTTCGAGGCTGCTTGTATATTTTTATCAGTAGATTTTAAAATGGCTGCTTTTTTCTCATAAGCATCACATCAAATAGCAAGAGAGATATTTTTAAAGGCTATCACTGTCAAACTCAGACAGTGACATTTTCCAAAGAGGGCTTGATGCAAATCTGAGTTTCTGCCGAATCTGACAAACCTGAGAGAGCACAGCCTGAAAGGGAGTTTTACAGCTCCTGCTGTGTTGCAGTATTAGTGTTTCCTGGCATTTAGAAACAAGCTTAAGAACAATTAATCAGAAGAACTTGCTCAACATAGCCTCCAGTAATGGTGAGAGAGCATTTTCTTGGCTGAGTGTGTTGCCTGCAATTTCAGGAGCAGAAGGGGGTGTGTGTGTGCGCATGGGGTTTTGTGAAATACCCTGGGTTTGGTACCTTAGGAGCACCCCTCACACCCAACAGAAAATAAACAAAACTGTGATGATTTGCCAATTTGCTGAAAACAACTTTTCAGCTTGTTCCCCTAAATTAGACCACTTCTCTCTTTATTAGTAGAGTTACTTGGTCCCCTGCTATTTTCTCTGTGATATTTTTGATATGGAGCTTTTGAGAGCAGAAACAAAAGAACCAGTTAATCTCCAGGGTAGCCCAGGCCTGGAGACAGGTCATTTTGATTAAATAAATTCTTGGCTCGAGCAGGCTTTTCTAAAGTATGAGATTTCCCAGCAAATGTTGGGCTTGAGTCTCAGAAGAACGTTGGTATCTTCTGCTAGGGTAAATATTAATACTGGAGCTGCTATAACGGTGGAAAAGTTTATCAGTACAAAAATCTCATCAACAGATTAGAAAGATCATAGTGCTATCGACTTCAAATAAGTGTGTTTAAATGGGGATTTTTAATTTGATTTTTTTTTCTCTTTGGGTTGCTCCTTCAGCCACAGCTCAGTTCTCCCCAGCAGCAGCAGATGCAGTTGAGTCATCAGAAACTCCAGTGCCCTCCGTAGGCACAGGGTACATTCCAAATCCTTGTAATAGCTGGGGGAAAAAAGTCAAGCAAAGCTGTTTTATTTTGCACTCTTGTTTCGTTGTCAGTCAGCGCCAGCTCAGACTAAGGTCAGGGTTCCCAGTTGAGTCCTCTCTAGAAACAGCAATATGGTGTGCTACTCTGAACTTCGGAAAATACACCACCTCTTAACTTTAAAGTTTTAAAAGTATTAGAAAGACACTTTGGCCATCGTTCAAGAAAGATTTGAATGGAGTAAGTTTCCAGCAAGCCATCCTTGCACAACCAGCTCACTGGAGCCTTAGCTGGGAGCCATCTTGTGTCATTAGATGAAGCCAGGAGTCCCTCACCAGTTGCATCTTCTCCTGATGCAGGTTACAGGAAGGGCTGCGTGTTGTTCGTGGCCTTAGGGAAGTCTTCCTCTGGACTGAGCAGACCGGTGTGCCCACTTTTTATACAGGGGAAAATCCTGATACATATATATGGTGGGATTTTTTTGGTTAGGTGTGCCGTGCCGGAACCACGAAGGCTCGGCTTCCTCTTGCGCGAGAAGCGATATGGTAAATGTAAATGAGTGGTTCGATATCCTCAGGATGTTTACCCTGGTTTGTTCAGCATGTTTCTTCTGTTAATTACCATCTTGCCGTTAATTACTGCTGATTCCTGGTAGGATTTCAGCTCAGTTCCCAGAGACACATGGATACTACTTAAACGTAATGCAAAATAATAATGCTAACTCATGCGGGGCTGATCTTTCGTGAAGACTTACCCATCCCACCTCACCCGGAATACACTCTGCTGTAGTGGTTTTATTCCTGCGTGTTATCTCCAGTTTCCAGGAGCACACATGGACCTCCTTTGGTGGAGCTGGCAGCTCCTCCAGAGCACTCACCTAGTCCAAAAATTGTACTCATGGTTTGCCTTAGATGTATAAAATCGATGTATTACCGAATAAATAAAGAGTTTGCAGCGACTTCTGATAACATTGCACCTCACGATAGGCAATATTGCCCTCTACTGGTTAATTACAGGTTAAAGGATCCATATTTTCCCCTTGTACACCCCAACACTTTGTTATGAGAAATTATTTTTCAGCCCTTCTTGTGTGGAGAAAAAGGCAGGTTTTGGTCCTTATGGAACTTTTTAGGATGCTACAACTTGTGTTTGATTTCTTTTTGTTCAGCAGCTGCTTTTCATCTGGGAAGACCTGCTGCACCCCAACATTCTAAGTTAATTATTGTTTTTAAATGTTAGTAGAAATGCTGGATCCCTCATTTTCAGAATTAACCCATAGAAATGTAACTTCTCCAAACTGGTTTTGCACATGAAATAACTGCAAGGTTTTAAATTAATATTTGCAGGAGTAGAATAAGACCTTTTGCTTAATGCTGTAAGTTGGGTACCAACGCCAGCACCCCTCGTTAATTGCCCCCTTTCCCTGCCCAGCTGGGGCAGCTGCACGATGAGCTGGATCCAGGCGCTGAGCTGGGTTAAAATAAGCTTGCAAAAAGAGCGTTATTTTTAACCCAGGTCAGGCTCGGGTTCACGGCGCGGCTGCCCAGGCTCTCACAAGGGTTTGCTGGCTCAGAGGCACAGGAGATGGTGAGAAGGAGCCATAGGGGAAACCGAGGGCTGTTTAAAGCCAGAGCCACCCTAAAAGATGCTTCTCAAGTAGATATTTCAGCTCTGAACTCAGCCACGGACCCCTCCTCCATACCAGCTGTCTTCCTCAAAGCCTTTTCCAGGGCAAACCTCACTGCTGACAAAGCTCCAGCAATGTTTAAGCACTTTTTGGTGGTGATGCCTTGTGTGGCTGACCTTTCCCAGGGTAAATTGTTTTCAAGTCTCATTTTTGGAACCGGTACAGCCAGCTTTATTCAGAGTCTGGCTTGAATGTTTCAAATATCTTTAAATATTTTGAACAAGAGAAAATGGTTGGTGCAAATTACACTTTAGTTTTGCTTTGCAAGGTGCGCCAAAGATAAGAGATCAGAGGAAAGATCTGGTGGCTCATACCACGTGCAGCACTGTAGTTGATTCAGTGATTGAATCACAGCCGACATAATGTTAATGGCATTTAACTAATTCGTGGCGCCATCCTGCTCTCCTGCAACTTGTAAAGGGGAAAAAAGTTTGGAGAATTTTTTGGGATCTATTTGTCTTTGCTTTGTCTTTACTTTCAGGGAGGTGGAAAATTGAATGACTCTGTTGGGTGATCGAGATGGAGTTAGTCCTTTTGGTACTTAAAGGGGGCTTCTAAGAAAGATGGAGACAGACTTTTTAGCAGGGCCTGTTGTGATAGGACAAGGGGTAGGGTTTTAAACTAAAAGAGGGTAGATTCAGACTAGATAGTTAGGAAGGAACTTTTTACTCTGATGGTGGTGAAACACTGGCCCAGGTTGCCCAAAGAAGTGGTAGGTGCCCCATCCCTGGAAACATTCAAGGTCTGGCTGGCCAGGGCTCTGAGCAACCTGATCTAGTTGAAAATGTTGGACGAGATGACCTTTAAAGGTCCCTTCCAACCCAAACCCTTCTATAATTTTGTGATTCAACTGCAAAATGTGGTGCCTGTGTAGTGGTGGGGAGCAACTCTGTACCTCCACCCCCCAGTTTCCACTGTGGGGTGAAGAACAGTTGGGGGCAGGTACGGGGGGCCCAGAAGTAGGAAGAACCAATTATTCTTCTGGAGGAAACCCGGGTGACCTTGTAGTCTAATCTAAGTTAAAAAAGTACCTGACTTCAGTTGCCACTGTATTCTGTTCTGGGGCATGCAGATGCAGCCCTTCTTGTGTGCGGGTGCTTTCACAGATTACCCCAAATAATGTCAATGGCAGATTAACAGGCAATTTTCTTCCATTATAGCACAGGTCAGTGCAGCTTGGCAAAAGCACTCCTTACAAATCCTTGATGACAGGGAGTGTATGAGGAAAGGTTTAACACAAACTGACAAAAGGATGCTGGTTCCCCGAGTCCAATACTGAGGAATTGTGCTCTAGGTTTCCGCAGAGACTGCCACCTCTTTTGGGGGCAACAGTGGGTTTGAAGAAGTTTGCGAACAGCCCCTCCACCACTTGCTCTTGAAGCGCTTCATACCCATTCCCAGCCTCAGCCACATGCCCTTTCCAGGTGCTTCAGCTGCGTTACACAGATAAACCCCAAGCAGGAACAGTCTGGTTTTGCATCACAGGCTGGTGCAGGCAGCGTGCAGGCAATGTACAGGCAGGACCAAGCATAGCCAGGGCTCTGACAGGTTCGTTGGGCTGATGCCACATATTCAGGCAATGTGGTGGTGCAGTGCAAGGCCCAGCTTTGGGGGTTAAGTTTTGTATCATTTTTGAAAGAAAAAGGAATAAATATCCATTGCAAGAATTGTCTGTTGGGGTTGGGGTTTTTTTTGTGTGTCGGTGCATCATCTTTCACAGAGCAATTGAACTATGAACTCCACTGGAGGGAGGGTCTGTGGGTCTGAGGGGACAGTCCTTGCTCTGGGCTGTTGGCAGAAGCGCCACAGTCAGAGGACACCCCCAGGCAAAGCCTTGGAGAGGCATATTGTGACTTTTCACGAACAAAAAGTGACAGAGCTGTGAGGACTTGTCGCAAAACTCACAGGTGATATGTACCATCGTTTTCCAGAGCCAGAGCCATGCTTATACCCTGAGGAGCTGAAGGCTAAAACCTGCTCTGGAGAACAGCTCTCACAGGATTTGATAAAGCGGGACAAATTCTCCTGCCTCTTCTCTAGATTGCAGTTGATTTAATGGCAAAGTGTGGCGTATGGAACGTCTTCCGTGTTTTTACACTTTAAGTTGGACTCAAGCTCTGAGTGCTTGCTGGGAGATCTTTCTGCACCTTCTTGGCCTCACGGGGCTGGTGGCGAAGCTCAGCTCCAAGAGTGAGGGAGCTCTGTGGGAGCATCACTGCGAGCCGCAGATCAAGGAGGTGTCTGGGGGCAAGGGGACTGGCACGGAACGATGCTGTGGGTACGTCACCAGGGAGGAGCAAGACTATTTTGAATTCTTCCCAGTGTTCAGCTGTGCCTTTCACACCAGCGGAACTGGACTAAAAGTGTTGAGATTGATCTCTGGTGTACTTAGGAGTAATTTATTGGGATGTGTGTGGAGCATGTGGTTCAATACTTTGTTAAGTGTTAGTGTGTCTGTTTGAGGTGTCTCTGCAACGTGCGTGCACACACACACACACAGGGCTTTGAGAAGGGCCTCAGCACGTTTCTCAGTCCTGCATCTGCTTGCCAATATAAATTTTAAACATGCAAGACTTTGCACATCAAAAAATAAAAAGCAGTGCAGTTTGCATTTCCATGGGATGGATCGCCTATTTCTGGGGAACTATAATTTCCTAGCAAGTGAACTCTCTTGACTGTTTTTTTGTATGTGCAACAACTGGTGTACACAGGTTTCCTGTGCTTTTTGTTTTTTTAAATCCTGGCATTCATAGGGTTCATCATCACAGCCCTGGTATCACAAAACTGATACATGCTCCAGTGTTGTTGGTACAGCTTGTAAAAACCTGTAGCCTCTTATGGGAAACGCTGGCAATTCTGCATCTGGTGTTTTCTGAGCTTTTCCTTGCCCACTGCTTCTCCTAGCTGAAGTGCAGGGGAACAGAACCACAACCTGTCCTTGGTGTTATCATCACGTGTGTGTTTGTCCTGTTTGCTTGTGTCTTTGGAAGGGTGGGAGACACCAGGGTGAAAAAGCATGAGTGTTGGGACTTGGGGGAGGGAAATGCACATCCGACAACCTGAGAAAGCAGGTCTCCTGGGTAATATCCACACGCGGCGGGGGCTCAGACGTGCGGCGGGGAGAGGTGAGGCACTTCTCAGAGTCTTCTTCTCCTGCGAGGCCTGGGGTGCCGTGTTGCCCTGTGAAATGGCTTTTTAAGCATACCTTGCCTCCTTTTCCTCATGCCCTCAGAAGCATCTCCCCGCGTACGATTACAAGGTAAAGACAACGCAACCTCTTTTCTTTGAAAGTGTCGGTGGTTTGGTGCACACAACGAACTGGGTATTACTGCTCCTGTTTCTTACTGCATACGTGGTGCTTTTTCCATCTTCAAAGCATTTTCCAGCCATGAACTAAGAGCACAGACATTAACTGAGAGCACACACCCCTCCCGAAGCAGCTGATGCGGGGCACATCCCGGGAAAAACTTCCAGAATGTGACGCACCACTTTTGATGCAAATAAAATGACGCCATATTTCATCAGCTCTATTAAAAGTACTTAAGTAATTGAATTAATGAAACTTTAAAAAGCCCTTAAGAGGTAAATGTGGCACACACCTTTCTTCTCACTTTTTTTTTTCCTGATTTTTTCCCTGTTGAGTGTCTTTGGTTGGCTTTTCTATTTGTTACCTTACTGTTTGCATTTCAATGTGTTTTTACTGGTGGTTTTTTTGTGTGACAGTAGCTGATTTCTCTACTTTGCAGCATTGGTACTGTTACAGTTTCTGCATCAAAGGAAAGTGTTACCTACAAAATAGCATGAGTATGACTGGAATACCTCATCTTTCATGTTAATTTTTGCAAACACTCGATTTTTATTTCCATTGTGTTCATTCGCCTTTGCTGTGTGTGCCTGCTTTTCTCCCTGGACTGTACTTACCTCTTAAATATTCAACTCCATCTCCCATCTTCATGTGAACCTTCATGCTTCTCTACCATCCTCCCAGCTGCAGAGGGAGGATCCAACATCCAGCTCCTCTGAGCTTGCACTGGTTTTGTTTCTCTCCCACCATCCCTGTAGCCAGCTTGGGTGTTTACCCCTCCTTTCCCTATAGCTTTTCCTTGAGCAGGGCCAACCCTTCCCAGGCAGACAGTCCAGGTGAGGTGCAACAAGATGACATGCTCTGTACAGGATAGAAGTATCATCCAGGGCCATGCACTTGGCTCACTCATCGTGTCCTTTTGCTCCAGAGTTGTCACATCCAGCTGATGTTTTTGGGTGGTTCCAGTCTGGTGAGAGGCCACTGATGGAGCTTTCTGCTCCAGACACTCCCCGATCTGCAGACAGACAGGAATATCTGTGAACTAACCACTGCCAAGGCAAGAGTTTAGTGACGCCCAGTTTCCAGCCCAGTTTGAGGTTTTTTTCAGGCTAAATTTAAGTATTCTGGGTGCAGCTCACTTTTCTTGCGCTCTTTGCTTTTTCAGGTGAGGCAGATGAAGAAGCCTTTGCTGAGGAGTGCAGACGGAGAGGACAACATGCCCTGCCTTTCCAGCCGACCAACCCTCGCCTGCTGAAGCCTCACAAGCCTGCCAGTTCCCCGAAATATGCCTTTCATTATAATAGCGATGAGGTGGAAGAGCAAGATAGAAGCCGGGTTACAAGCAGCTTGGAGACCCCTTTTTATTTATCAGGTGTGCACAAGCATGTTGATGAGAAATGTGCAGAAAAGGATCCATCAGCTAGTCAAAAGCCAAAACCAAAAAGCCAAGCGAGAGGTTGTTGCTGTGTGTTGATTTAATGCTAGCTCCCCGGCAGATAATAAATGGCAGCCTGTGTGCCTCCATCCTGCATTAGCTCTGCTCTTCAATTTAGTCTAGATTCACAAACACCCTGGGATATTCAAGGATCCAGGGCAAATATTGTTATGCTGCTGAAGTGCCCATGCTCTTTGTTTTTAAAAGTGAAGGCCTTTTAGAGATTAACTAATCATAATCTTTTGCACATTCATTTATTTAAATTGTGCTTCACTTCCTCGCTGAAGGAGAAGTTCAGCAACTTGGTATGATTTCTGGAAGCTGCAATTTTAGGCACCTAAATCATAATAGAGAGGGCTGAGACAGTTCAGGCAAACGCAGAAGCGTGGCAATTGCCCTGCTTATTTTTGGAAGTAATTAGTTCTTTGATATATTTCCTGTCTGTAATGTTTTGGCAATATTGTCCAGAGGCTATCTTGGACAACAAAGTCCTCATAACTACTTGATTTAATTTGAACCTGTGGTCAAAGATCATCCTGGACTGCCAAGACAGGTTTTTCTGAAACGTGGAGATGTCTTTCTACTTGCATGCCCAGACCAAGGGCCCTTCTCAGTAGTGCAGAATTAGGTGAGGTGCTGGGAAGGGTGAGTCTGTGAGACTCCTCAGGCTAAACACAGCGCATGAAAAACATGCACTGTACCCCAAAACGTGTGCAACACCCACTCCCAGCGCTGTACCAACTTCTGCTGTGTTTGTGAGCCTTTCAATCTAATGCTGTCTTCTGTTTGGAAGACCTAAAGATATCCTGTGGGATGACAGCTTGAAAAAATAGACACAGTCAGATAAATGTCTTTCTGATCAGTTGCTAGAAGTTTTATCTCTTTAGGGATGGCTAAGTTGAATTTTTCTTTTTTTTAATTAAAAAAAAAGTTGAAAATTTCTCTACAGAAGCCTGGACGTAACCTCTGGGCTGATGTCCTGAAATCTCCCATGCAAGGGTTACAGGTTTTGTCTCCTGCATCTGTAGCCGTCAAAACAAAGACTTGGCTCTGCGTTTGGAGACTCTGCAATCCTAACAATACTTGGTAATGGTTTCCAAAGAGCATCTGAGTTTGACATGCACCTCACAATTTTTGGAGCAATTTTTAAGTTTGCTTAGGATTTTTTGCAGTGAATCTATTTGTGCTACGAGGTGCACAAGTTTGCAATTAAAATGAATTTCCAGAAGTATTTGTGCAATCACAAAATCCTCTTTTCTGCCAGTAGATTGTGAATTGCCATAAAAGAATCAAGGTGAAAACTTGATTGCAGTAAGACTGAGATTTTACTGTTGCTTTAAATATTTTGCCTGCTGTTCCTCTGATGGACAGGGCTGCTGAAGGAGTGGTCGAGTCAGTCATAAAAACCTACGTGAGTGTCTTAATCTCTCCCTGGGAAGTTTGTGCACGAGCCCTGGCCAATAACGCCGTTCTCCTTCATGGGTGTTCACCTCTGCCGACCGCCTTGCCCAGCAAGCAGGCTTCACCAGTGCAGCTCTGTCATTAGATAGACCACGTACTTGGCTCCTGCTTGGCTTCTCCTTGATCACTGCAACAGCTGCCGTGCTTACACGGGTCAGCGTTGGGAAAGAATAGCATCTTTTTCTGCCTTGGTCCAAAGCCCACTGGCTTCAGTGGAAAATAGTTAAGTTCAATGGCCTCAGCCCTGGCACCGTTCCAGTTTGAATCAGATGGTTTTGCCACCGCTGACGTGTGGCCTTTGGCAGCGAGACTGCGCGGCAGCTTTAGATGTTGTCCCAGTTAGGGCACCTCAAGCAACTCCTCAGTCATTAGTGATTCACCTGCAGTGAAATGGGTTTCTGTTCCCAGCTCTAAGACTGGGGATGTCTGAGTTTTAGTGTGTGTCCCCCTACTGAATCTAAATGAAGGAAAAAGGAATGGGTTTTGTCTTGACCATGTCGTGGGGATCACGCTGGAATCGGCCACCTCTCTCCTGCGCCCAAGGAGAAAGGCTGGCCGACTCATTCAGATTAGCAAGTGATATCCACAGGTGAGACAAGTTCTCTCCTTAGTCAGGATTTCCAGTCATTACAGTGAGTTTTTAATAATAAAAAAAAGAGTTAAATTTGATTCTTCATCTAACATTGACACTCTGCATTTTAATAGAAATTTCTCTGGGTTTCGTACTGTTCCTGGTTTCGTAACAGCCTTTAGAATAAAACTTGCATTCTGAAGTCACTGCATATCTCAAACAGCTCCACCCAAGTAATTTTTTAATAAGAACTCAGATATTACACATAATGCATTGCCTGATTGTATGATGTATGGCTGATTGGTGCTATCCAAGCTGTGGATTAATACTAAAGTGGTATTAATGCCAGCAGAGATCTGGGGGTTATAGCCAATAATGGTGGGGGTAGTGGTAACTACCCCTAAAAACCTGCTGCTCTGGATTTGAGACTTTTGATCTTTATCTAGCAAGAATGGTTGAGATGTTTAATTGTTAAAATACTGAAAAATACATGACATGAAAGATCATTATTTGCAAGATAATATTGCAAGGTTTGCTCTTCCTTTTGAATGAAATAGCTTTCATTAACCTCAAACTTACAACATTAATAATTCATTTTTGCTCCATTTTCACCCACTGGCATCCCCGAAAAGGGAGACCACTTCAGAAGAACTAGCTTAACTCATCTTGATCCTTTCCTGGCATGCATTCCTCTGATGGAAAGTTGAACTATTTGTACTTTATTGCATCTTTAACGCAGTCTCCATTCTTTTTACCCACAGACGGTTTCCTGAATTACACATTACTAACTAGTAAAATCAATGTGCTTGGTTATCCAAACTAATTACCTTATAATTCTCTCACATACTTGTATTTGGGCATGTAATGGAAAGGGAAAGGAAAGCAAAGCCACTGTTTTCCATGGAAATCTAATACGGGAGGCATGCTGGAGATGCAGAGATGGGAGTGAGTTCCCTCTCCCTTTCTTTGCTGCACATCTCCTGGATGTAACTGTGTGCAAGTGGGACAGGCTAATGGCTGTACTCTTCTGCAGGCAGAAGGTGGGAAGTTTGGCCGGTGGATTTGGAGGCTGGCTGGTCGCTCCCTGGCTTAGCCAGAGCTGCCTTCATGCATGTCTTTTGTCTGCTAGTAAAAAAGCATCCCATTACCCCTTGGCTTCCCGTAGAAGGTGGCTGGGTTGCACATGGAAGGCCTTCCAAGGCTGCATGGCCTTGCAAGCTTTGGCTTGCTATGTGAGAGTAAAACCTTGGACTCTATTCAGTAATATTATTACCTTAATTAGCAGGCAATCTGGTTTTATCTGGCTTGGTATGTTCTCGTAGCAATTCTAGGCAGAATTCTAGGCAGTATGGTGAGCAAGCATGAAGGAAGGCCCCAGTAAGTTGCTACAGTTTTTCAGTCCCCTAAAACATCAAAGTTGGAATTACGTCACTGGGTTGGCCAGTGAAACTGGAGCACTCGCCCCTTGGATTTAAGAGTGCAGATAATTAAACAGAGGAGCGGCATACCTAGACGGGGTGGGATGTTTTGTCACCTCAGGACTTTACGCAAAGGTGGGTTCTCTCTCCACGATGCTCCACGGCAGGAGCAGGAGCTGTGGATGCGGTGAGAGAATTAGTAGGTCAGATTGTGGTGTGTGTTGGGCAGTGGCTCGGTCTGAGAGGAGGGAATGTGAAAGTGTAGTGTAAAGCTGTAATTGTAAATTGAGTCACACATATGAAATTACACTGAAGCTGTGATCTGGGGTGAATTTTTATAATGGCATATGCAAGCATGGTCAGTCTAAAATAACAGATGGTGGCTGCCACTCAGAAGTAAGGTAGCTACCTTTGAAGTAGCAATTTATTGTTTTGACTAAAGAGATATTTCTAAGAGCAGAAAATTAGAAAGCACAGTGCTGAACCCAACGTGCAGGCAGCCTGCTGCCCTATTAAAGCTCCATGCACATACTGGTGCCATGGCTGCTTTCATGGTTTTAAGGAGGGCAAAACAATGTCTGCAATCTTGACAAAAAGTTAGTAGATTTTGAAAACCATTTTCTCTGGGACTTGAGCAGAAAGCATGAATCCTTCCCACCCCCAGCCTCAGCCCTTCAGAGCATGAAGTAGACAGAGGCTCCTCCAAAATCTCCATCTTTGCAGGAGAACTTCCATAAAAATCAGGCCATGACCTTTATCGCTAACTGATGTGGGTCAAGAAGCAGTAAATGCTGCTGCATGTTAATCCTCAGTCATGACTGAACAGCTTGTTTCCTTCTGCTGACTCCTACGCTCTCCTGTGCTGGCAGGAGGAAGGTGGAGCAGACCTGTGGCTGCTCTCCGCATCCTGGTTGGGCAGACAGATATCAGGCATGTATCAGGCAGGGCAGGCAGAAGTAGGATACCACAAATGGGTTGGGTAGGAGTGTTTTCTCCGGGACACTGTCCTTTTGGATCAATCACTTGATGTGCACACCTCCTTTGCAGTTGCCACTCAAGATTGTGATGAGTTTCATAGTTGGTGACTGAACAAACCTGTGACTTTGGGAGGTGCAGATGACAGAAAAGTAGAAAGCCAGAGGGGAGGTCAATCTGGGACACAGCAGAGATGCTTCCCAATTGGTTTTGTCCTTGCCAAGTCCTTGCTACTAAGCTTTGTTGGAAGTTGGTTTCAGCCTTCAGCAGCTTTATGAAAGCTGGAATAGCTTCTGTGCTCTTTATAGTTCTTCTGGAAGTAGAAGAGGAGGGATTGAAATGGAAAGAGTGGTTCAGTAGATGCTGTTTGTTTTAGATAAGAATTATCCAGGTTGTAAACCAGGTGTAATTCCAAATGGTGTGGATTCTTCCTTCATCCATCTCTCCTCCTGGCAGCTGACAACAGTAAGAACATACCAAGGCAGAGTGATACCTATCTGCATCTGAGTGAATCTGTTTTCCAAAAGTCAAAGCCTCAGGGAAGCTCTCAGCAATCTGTTCTCCCTCCACCCGATAGTCCATTTCTAGAGTTTTGGTGGCTAACCATTGCTCATAAGGGTGGAAATTTGAAAAGCTCTTCTCCAAGGCCAGAACTGTTTGGCTGGATCCAGGTCAGCCTGGCAGTAGCTGTGTGAAGTGTCTGTGGCCACTTCATGCTGCTGGCGACTCACCAAGACACAGGTTCACTGCAAATCAATCAGATAGTAATGGGGCTGCTTCTTTGTAATACAGATTTTGTTCTCTTGCGACTCTGGGGCTAGTCTTGTAACCAAGGCAGCTAAATATGCTTTTAATTAGTACTGTTTGAAGTATTCGAGTGAAATAAGCACCAAAGGGTTACATCTTCGGCGTGCGATCTTTATTTTTACTAGGAGCTGCTTCACTTGTTTGGATCGGGTTTTTGGCCGTTATCACCCAGCACAGCATCACTGACACTAACAGACTGGCAAAGTTTGACCCATCCTTTCTTCCTCGGTGTGGGTAGAAAAGGAAATAGTCGAGAGTGAAATTATTTATCACAGCAGGCTTGAAACAGAAAAGACCTGGCAGTTTTCTCTTGAGGAATACGCTGTATTTGTGCCTTATCTCCTACTTTGGCCAATCTGTTTCTGTGTGTCAGTGATAACGCTTGAAAGATTTCCACTTTTCACCGTTATCATTCCAGAGGCTGGTAGGAGACCATGTTGTCAAATGCTTAAATATCTTCATACCACATTATTTTAACATTTGAGTTCTTTCATTTATAAGACAATGAAATATGTGGCATTCATTTAAAGTCATAATTTACATTGATTCACAGTATTTTTAAGGAAGAGTTGCTAGAATTGCTTTCAAAACTGCAACCATCTGAAGAAAATGGACTTGCAAAGAAAAAAAAATGTATTATGATATAAAATAGCAGTATCATGCCCGTATGCAGAAGCCTTTTACAAATACTGATAGTGTGTTGAGAACAAAAAATGTGAAAATTATGAAGCTGATAACCTGTTAGGGTTTAATGATTCTTTCCCAGATACCCATGTTAATGTTTCATAGTTATTACATGAACTAGTTCTGATCAGCTGATATGATGCTGTTTTTCCCTCCAGTAAATGAAAGAATCCTTTGAATAACACCCTTCGGATGACTGATTCTCAAGAGTCAGCTCGTCTGTTCCGCCTCCATTGGCCTCTGTGGGAAAGCAAAGAGATGCTTGAGCCTTTCTGGGATGTGTCCCTTATGGCAGTCAAAGAAATGCCAAGGGATTCCAATTTTGACAATGTATAGGTGACTGAGGGGCTGGCGTTGAAGTAAACTTCACATTTTAGGAGACATTTACGCAGAGTCCCTGGGGACAGGGCTGTAGCTCAGGAGGGTGGCAGGGTGTGAGGAAAACACAGCGTCATTTGCAATTCTGCAAAGCACTGCCAGTTTTGCTCTTCCTTAAACAATAGAACTGGTTTCCACTCTAACTTTGTGCAGGCTAATCACTCATGGCAGAATTTCTAAATAAATATCCTGCTTCTTGACTCAGATGATTGCAAAAGATGAAGTCATGCTGTTGGTACAGTGTAGGAGCCAGAACGATAACCTAGGAACAGTTTCCCTTTGCTGCAAGGGAGTGTATTTCCTCTTAATGCACAAATTTTTGATAATGTCTTAAGTGATTTTAGCCCACAGACTGTTTTGTGGTTCTCTCCAAGTCTTAAATCGAAGAACTGCTGTTCTGCAGTGGGCACAACTCTCATTGCGCCTGGGAGGAGCTCTGATTAGGAACAAGCTTTAGCCACAGAGTGGCTTCATGCTCCTCTGACCACCCACCGCTTCCTTTTCCCATCTGAATTGGTGCTAAACTGATGGAGAACCGGGTGCGAAGGTGACACGGCTTCCTCAGGGTCACATCTGCCTGCCTGCAGACAGAATAGAGGAAGGAAGGGATTTCAGAGTGGTAGAGCTGTGCCCTTCCTGGGCTGTTCCTCTGACTCCCAGCCCTGCCCCTGAGCTGGCTGGCAGGGGCTCTGCTGCTTGGCCCTGCTCACTGGACTGTGCTGATTCCCAGTGGCTGAGCTAAAAGATCCCTCCAGCTATCTCAAAGCAACACAGAATAATGATTTTTGAGGGAAATGCGTGCTACCTTTGAGTTTAGACTTAAGTGCCCTCGGGTAGGTGTGGTGCACAGGTCTGCACAGGTCACTGTCCATGCAAGTCTGCTGGCAAGTTGCATTTTACTGCAAATTTTGGGGAAAGAACCAGATGCAGAGCAAGAACTGGTTTTCACGCATCATTGCAGGTGGGAAAAAACCATTGGGATGATGATCACATGGCTGGAAGCTGGTGCCTACTGAACCTGTAGCAAGTAATTGTTGCTTGAACTTAATAGTTCCATACAGTATAGGAGCTGTGGTAGAATTATAACCTGTGGTGCACAGTCAAGCATGAGCAGGCTGATGACCTGCATATTAAAGGCATATTGGTAAACACTGAGCACCTTCTTATTTACTCAGGATTCTCAGCACTCCCTCGTCTTAAAATGGAAATGCAAATATCATGGGTACCTGACTACTACGAGCAGGAAATGCCAGTCCTTAAATAACTCCTGCTGTATAAGTCTTATTTATTGCTTCCATTTTGAAAATGATGCTACTTTTGCATGTGCTCTAATTTTGAAGCTTTTCCTGAATGGCTTTGAAGTCTTTTGAAAGTTCCGTAGATCTTTTCAAACTTCAAAGATTGATAATGTTTTCTTTCTGCCCTGTGTAAGGGGTATAGTAGAACGGATCATTTGAAAAAAAAAACCCAACCGCATTAGAAAGCTAGACCTTTTCTTTAAGATTCCTTAAACCATTCAGAGAACGTGTGCTTTTGCTAGAGGGAAAACCGTGAATACTGTGAATAGTGTTTTACAAGCCATGTTTCCTCAGGATACAAAGAAGGCAGCAAGAGGAGGAAGCAGAAGCAGAGAGAGGAACAGAAGAAGAAGAAGTCAACCAAAGGGAGTTACTAAAATGGACTTCTCTGCCATGCCAATACCTTTATAATAACGACAACTTAATGTTACATTTAAGCACACCTCTTTTGTGTATATTTTTTGATTGTTCACACTGCTAGCAAGGAAGTGACTCATGTTTAAAACTGTACTAAAATTGCACTATGTTATTATTTTTAGTTTCACGGAGTGGCTTTCTTGCCAGTCAGGTTAGGGAATTTGAATGAGGCTGATCTTGGTTAGAAGTGTGTTGTGTTTGAAGATTGGGAAGTGTTACAGAATTTCTTACCTCTTCCTTCCCTGGGACTAAAATGACTGTAGTCTAGTTTTTGTTTGTTTGTTTTGTAGGGTATAAAAGGTTGTGCAAATGCCTATTTATTGGTCTCTCTAGCATCAATATCAGGCCTGTTGAAAGAAGAGTCCTATTCACTCGTGCCATTTGGAATGGGACTGAGACATGAGCTCTTGTAGGGTAATTTCTGCAAGTTTAATAAGTGATTTCTATGGTTATTTTTTCCCCCAAGCTGGGCAGCAAAGGTTTGTCCCTGCTATTAAAATATCCCTTCCGTTTAAATGGTATCATGAAGTTATATCTTCTGATTTTAAAAAACTTAGTGTAATGATGGTCTCCTGAAAGCACTCCTACTGATTTCCTTAAGCATAGTTGACTCCTGATGAATCATTTAGTGAAATCATTCCTTATTTTAAAAGTTTATTTTCAGAACCTAGAGACAAATGATCTAAGTGCTACTTTAAAACTGCTCTTTGTTTCTGCTGAGTGGGTTTTAGATAACAAATGGTTTTTTCAACATCCGTATAAGATTTTAACAAGTTGTTTCTGCAAAGAACTTACACTTTTATGTATGAGAGCATTTTGCATTCATTTTATTGCAGGACTAATTTTTTTTTAGCTTGAAAAGATGTCTTCGATTTAAAAGAAACATGTATTTTCTAGCAAGATGACTTCCTTGCTTCCCATACTTGTCTCATGTGCATGACACATTGCTTCTCTTAACCTTTTAGTTTGTACAGAGCCCTTCTGTTGCCTTAAGCATTTACCTGCATGTTTCTTGTCAGTATGTTGCCTCCTCTTTTTAACCTCCAGTTAGGAGTTATCAGCTTACGGTTTTGTTTTGTTTCTTTTGTCTTCCTCTTGCCAATACATTGTTGATGTAACATTCTTAAACCTGGCAATATTGAAAGTCTGCAGTTCCTGGAGAAACTCACTCATCTTACTGTTTAAAAGGTGTTGGATTGCACATAATGGTGTAAGGAAGAAGCTAAACAGAAAAATCAAGTTTGCATTCTAGCATGGATTGATAGAACAAATTCTGGTGTCTCTGGTATCTGAAAAGTTTAGCTTCAAATGCTTACATTACCCAACGTAACCCTACGCAAATATATAACCATACATGGACTCTGTTAGGGTATTTAAATTATAGTTAATATGAAATAAGACTGAGTACCAGTTTTCTGTCACTTAAGTACCACTTTCTTTTTGTTTTGTGCAGTGTTACTAATATTTAAAAATAAAGAAAATTCTCCCTTATACTTTGTCCTCTTGCACTGTACTGTAGACTGGAGCTGGCATCAGTTGTTTGTGTTTAGTTTCAATTAAACTTTAGGCTGCAAGCGCAAAGGGCAGAGCCTGCATTCAAAAAATGCCCACAAGCCAAGTTATTCCTTTTGCTAAGCCCATGAGCAAGTCACTACAGTCTCTGTGTCAAGTGGCTGATACTGGAAAATAAGGCAGCCTTCTGGCTGGAAGCATCTCTATAAGGAGGGTACACCTCAAATGGAGCTTGCACATTTGCTGCACAAGGTACATTCACACTGGATAGTACCCAACACTTGGAATTGCATCCCATTTATAGAATCATAGAATCATTCAAGTTGGAAAAGACCCTTGGGATCATCGACTCCAATCATCAGCTCTACTTTAAGAAGTTCTCCCCTACACCATATCCCCCAACACCACATTTACATGACTCTTAAACACATTCAGGGATGGGGACTCAACCACCTCCCTGGACAGCCTATTCCAGTGTCTGACCACTTTCTGTGAAAAATACCCTCCTAATGTTCAGCCTAAACCTACCCTGTTGCAGCTTGAAGCCATTCCCTTTTGTTCTATTGCTAATCACCTGTGAGAAGAGTCCAGCACCAACCTCTCTACAATGTCCTTTTAAGGAGCTGCAGAGAGTGATGAGGTCTCCCCTCAGCCTCCTCTTCCTCAAACTAAACATTCCCAGCTCCTTCAGTTGCTCTTCGTAAGATTTGTTCTCCAGGCCCTTCACCAGCTTCATTGCCCTCCTTTGCACTCACTCCAGCACCTTGACATCTCTCTTGTGTTGAGGTGCCCAGAACTGGACACAATACTCAAGGGGTGGCCTCACCAGTGCTGGGGGACAATCACCTCCCTGCTTCTGCTGGTCACACTATTTCTAATACAGGCCAGGATGCCACTGGCTTTCTTGGCCACTTGGGCACACTGCTGGCTCATATTCAGCCACTTGTCAACTAGAATCCCCAGGTCCTTTTCTGCCAGGCAGCTTTCCGGCCACACTTTCTGTAGCGATGCATGGGGTTGTTGTGGCCCAAGTGCAGGACCTGGCACTTGGCCTTGTTGAAGCTCATCCCGTTAATGTTTAGTATGCTTTCCATTCTCTGGGAGAAGTCTCCCCTAGTACATACGCCAATTTTAAGCTATTAGTGCTCCTTATTTGTTGGGGAAATAGCATATGCTCAGAAAAGCAGGAGAGGTGGAGGATGGGAGAGGTGACACCAACATGGTGTTGTCCCTGTGCTGTGAGCAGCCCCGTGTCACTGGGCAGAGGGCTCTGGATCAAGAATGTGCCCTGAAGAGTTAGAGCAGACCGGGATTTGGTACATATATATCTTCCTGACTCTGATCCCTGTATTAGGCTTGAAGGAGGAGGAGGATAGAGCATTAATAAGTTAGGAGACCTGAAGACAGGCTCTAAATTAGTTGAGAAGCCTCTCTTACCAAGGTGCTGGCAAGCTTGCAACTGACCTCCTACACCCTTTGCTTCCTGTGGGGAGAAGCTCCTGGGAAACAGTGAATCCTCAGAGGATGGAACCATGGGCATAATCTTTCTATAACTACCTAGAATCCGCCCAAGCTTGCCTAGAAATTAAAAAATGTGGGCCCATGGCCATTGAGCGTAATTTCTTCCTTCCTTCAGCCTGATTATTTCTGGATTTTAACTGAAAGGCGACTGCTTAATTGAGCACCGTGGAGCCTGGTGATGTGCTGATGTGGCTATGGTGCTTGCAGGATGGCCTGGACATGGTATCACGTATGTATGAGCAGGCATGTATGTGAGGTCTTCATATCTCAGTGCCTCCAGCTGCCAAAGGTGAAGGCTGCATGATTATATGGTTACTTAAAGTATGCGTTGGGGTAGGAAAAATGCAGGTGGGTGTGAGACACCACAACTGATAACAGATGATGCTGGCCCAAGAGTGACTGTGAATAAACGTATTGTGAAAGTTGAGGAAAGATTCCTGACCATCCTGCAACACTTCTGTGGAAGAGCTGAGGACAGAAACAGAGCTACTTTAAATACACACCTGACATGATTTATAAAATGTATTGCAAAATGATTCTTTACAGAGCAGACACCTGGGCTCAGAGATCCAAAGTGATTTCAATCCCTTTTAGTATCCCTTAAGTAAATTAAATTATTAGGGTGGAGAACATGCAGTGAATTGAGTAACAGCATAATTAAAATTATACACTGCAAAAAACCACAGTTTTATCTGCTTTATAGTGGGACACAATAATTGCAAACAAACAAAATATGGACAGATAAAGGTTCCCGCTCCTCACCTGGAAATAAATATGGGTTTAAAGAAGATGGTTTAAATTCAGTTGTTTTTCCACACCTTTTAGAGATGTGAAAAGTCTGCTCTTTGAACCAAGGTTTGGCAAGACTTTGATCTTAAATAAATGATCTCAGAGAGTGTAGGTGTCAAAATGATAAAAATGTATTTTTCTAGTTTTTTGCCCAGTTTCTGCTCCGTGTGGCTGCCTGTCTCCGTGGGAAGCCTTCAGACCTCTGAATCCTACTTTTACAGGTAACACAAAACTCAATTTTTCTCTGTCAGGTTGGCTGCCTTCACAGACAATTGATTTTTTTCCCAAAATTTCTGAAACATTTAATGGTCCTTTGTACGTATTTGTTGAAATTTGTTGTATTTGTTGAAATACCACACCAAAAAGATGCTTCTGTTGAGGAGAGTCCTGGAAAATGTATAAAAATCATTAGGGAAGTACTAAACTGCCTGTTTTCCCAACCACATCTGAAATGTGTGACTCGTACCCACTTGTTCTTTAGGAATGTTCCTAGACATGTGCCACCAAACCAGTGATGGGATTAGCTTGTTACTGGATTGACTGTCATTGTTTTATTCTGCCTATACAGAAATGTATTAATTCAATTTTTTTTTCCCCTTTAGTTTTGTGTGCCTGTTGCACAGGACTGTTTATTCCTTGGATGCCCAGGTTAGTCCTTCCTGCATATGTTATCTTTCTTCATGTGCAGTCCTGCTCCCTTATGCCCAGACTTAGCTGATGTGTTAATGCTCTTTCATGTAACCGTGCCTCGGGAGCACCTTACTCCCCTGTAACTCACATATTGATGATGGTGGGGTGGTACAATTGCCCGGTAAATAGTAGCACAATTAGGTATGTTCTTCTCTTCCAGGTGAGCACTTTAGAATCTGGTCTTAAGAGTCCTTTTGTCACTGGTTGCAAAACTTTCCTTGTTCCTACCTGTAGCACTGAAAACTATAGGAAAGGCAAGGCAATTTTCCTCTCCACTGATGAGAATTAAAACAGGGCACTTAAAGCCAGAAGCAGATGCTTGGTTTTAATACAAGTTCCTATTTGAAACTGTGATCAATGCAGCTGTGTGTGTCAGCACACTTGGGCATCTCACAAGTTTTTCTAGACAAAAGGGACTAGGCAGGGTGTTGGGAAGTGTCAGGTTTGTTAAGTATCTTGTTGGTGCTCTCTTGGCCACCAGCTGTTAACTACTGACAGCAGGAGCAGCACTTCCAAAGTGGCTGACCTGACCCGAGGTGACATTTCCAAGTGTGGGGTAGGTTGTATTGTTGCTTTTGTCGCAACAAGCAGAAACTGCTCATGCCATTGGGCACATGTTGAACTACAGCACTTAGTGTCCCAGACTTTACTTCTGCCTCTTCCAGAAGTTCCTTGTGTTGTCACTGCAAAGCCAGCCCCAAAAGCAAGAAGTGAGTGCGAGAGGAAGAACAAAACACAGGCTCCCATAACGGGTCTGAATGCTTGGATTTCAGGAGAATGCTTCCATATGTTTGCATGGAAGCAATCACAGATTTTCAAGGATGCCTCCAAGGAGGGAACAGGATCTCACTGCACTGGCTGGGTGTTTTCTTGCATCTCTTCAATGCCTGTTTCCATTGGCATGCACATACACCTTTCTACTTAAACAGCATACATAATTTTTTCCATTCCTTGTTTGGGAAGTGCTCACCCTTTGGTCAATGCAGAGTGGTGGCTTGCTTGTTCTTTAGGCTGCCGCTAGTTGCAATTTAATGAAGTCTTATGATATGAGAGGTGTTATTTTTACATTATCTCAACAGGCACTAGTTACAGTTAGGAAAATTTCTTTAATTTATAAAACAAAGTTACTTCCAAGTTTTTAAGATGAAAGCTAACAGTGCAAACTGGTAGATAGCTCCAAATACACCTCTTAAATGCATTAGGTTAAAACTTACCAACACATGTTTTTGCCTGATTTTTGGAGTCCCAATTTGTGACATCTTTGGATGCTTTCACATGTTAAGCTGAAGAGTGATGATTATGTATTTCTACAGGAGCTCAAGAGATACGTTAGAGCTCCTTTAACAGACGGTCCCCTTGGAGCTGAGGAAGGGAAGGAGCTCTAAGGAGACATCAAGGAGCACTAAGCTGACAATTCCCATGGTATCTGGCAGGGACACTCACCAAAGATGCACAACTTGGTGCTGGCAGCAGATGCGAGCCACAACCTGCCATGCTGGTAGTGTTGTGACAACATGGGTTTCACAGCTTTAGGATCCCAGGCAAGGAGGTAACCAGCACTAGAGCCTTCCCAGAGCTGTGAGTCATGCTTTATAGCCAAAAAAGTGATTTGTCAGCTACCTGGCCTGCTGTCCTCTCTTTGATAGTGACTAATGGTGGATGCCTAGGGGAGAGCACAAGAACAGGCTAAGCGTGTGATTATACCTCACCAGACTTTTCCCAGCTGCAGCATTCTGTGGGTCAGAGACTCCTGGATCCAGAAATCTTTCTGTTGCCCAGTATTTTTTCCCATTGACTTGTTCAATTGTCTCTTAATGTCAAAAACTTCTCAGTATGTAGTGTCCTACAGCAAGGGATTCCTCTCCTGACTGTTGGGTCAAGAGATATCCCTTGTGTTTTAAACCTCTCCCTTGCAAGCTTCTTTTTGTTTCCTCCTCTCCTTCCTCCTAAAGTTGGAAGAGACACAGAACACAACATCCTCACTCACCTTTCCCATACCACTCATGATTTTACACATTTTGCTCATGCCAGCCTTTGGTTAACTCTTTTATGGCTCAAGAGGTCCAGTGTATTAAACCATTCTTTGGAGAAAAGCCATTTCCCACCTTTGGTCACCCTCTCAGGTTAGGAAAGGTTGTTCAACAGCAGCTGTTGCTCAGCCCCATAAATTGTGATCACTGCTCAGATGAGCATGACTAGTGTTTTTGCAACTTGTGAATACCACGTTATCAGTCTGACAGAAAGAGAAAAAGGCTATGGAAATCCCGGGATGCAGGGAGAGCAGACCAACTCTTGAGACCTGTCTCTGATGCTCTCAGTCTCGCCAGGTCCTCATGGGCTCTGGAATGAGAATGCATGAGCTCATGGCAGCGATGGTATCTCCAGAGCATAGTCCCACACAGCACCCGCCTTCCCACTCCCTCAGACAAAATCGCATCACGGGGCATTCCTGAGCAGGACGTGGCACCTCCTGACTCAGGTACAGCTCCTGCCACTGCTCCTTGTTCCTCAGGCTGCAATGTTAACTGTCTCAAACTCTGCTGGGCTGGCACCACAGGGACTTGGGAGTAAGTGCTATATTGTAAGAAGCACCTGGTGTTGCCAATGCCAGTTTGCCTGCTCCCATGGAAAACCAGTGTTGGCTGTTTGATCCCTGCCAACTAGGGAGACGGGTCTTGGGAAGACACCTTGTGCCTGGTGTGACACATCCCTGCAGGCAGTGCCTGGAGATGTGGGCAGGGCCACTTCACGCGTCCCTGATTTCTGTGGTGCTGCCCATGCAGCACAACAGCTTTTCTACTTCCAACCTCTTTTTGTCCATTATGAAGATGATATTTCTCATCTGGAGCAATCTGGGCTGTGACTTTCCCTATTCATAGAGTTACAGAATGGTTTACGTTGGAAGAGACCTTAAAGATCCTCTAGTTACAACCTCCTGCCACAGGCAGGGACACCTCCCACTAGACCAGATTCTCAAAGCCCCATACAGCCTGGTTTTGAACACTTCCAGGGATAAGGCATACACAACTTCCCTGGGCAACCTGTTCCAGCGCCTTAGCACCCTCATAGCAAAAAATTTCTTCCTGAGATCCAGCCTAAATCTACCCTCTTCCAAATTTCCCTCAAAATCTTCTGTGCAGGTGTTCACCTGCTGGGCTTTAGGGTCACTGACATCATTGGGGAAATCTTAAATGCCTGAGGAGTCAGTTATGAGCAAACGTCAGAGATGATAGGGAGGATCCAAGGAAATGGGAAGGTGTAGGACATCAAACGCCGATTCTGGAAGTCCAAAGTCACAATTGGCCCATTAATCCAACCCCCCAAAAAGGTTGTGGCAGGGTCTGTCAAAGCTCAGAGTGTATCTGGCTCTGCAGCTCTGGTTCAGATCCAGCTCCACTTTAAATATGATTCTGCCCAACAGATTTTCCATCTCTGTGCAGACACAGGCTTGAGGTAACCTCTGCTCGCTGTGCTTCTGCTCCAACAGATATCCCTGCTGTGGTTTGTAGGAAGGTTGTGTTGTTTTTTGTTTTTTTTTTTTTTTATTGGGTGCACTTGAGCCCATGGCCTCTTCTTTGTCAGCAGGGTTCAGGTTTGGTGGTGGTGGCGGATTTTTAATCAGCAAAATGACTTCCCTTGGAACCACAGATTTTTCTCTCATGAATACTTAGGAAAATATTATTTAGCTCATGTGTAATGCAAGTCTCAGGTTGCATTAGGAGATGGGATGTGATAGAACATGATGGTGATGAGTCACGTCATATCATGTTTTATTGTGGTGTGTCAGCTGAGAAAGCTGAAGAGCTATAGGTGTTTCTACCAGTCCCATTATGAAACAACCACTGGTTCATGTGGAGATTACTAAGTTTTTCCTGGGGTAGTTAGCAGATTTATGTCTGTGGTTCAGCAATGTTTTGTTTAAATTGCTAACAATGAGCTGCTTTGGAATCTATTTTCCACCCAGAAAGGTCATCAGTATCTTGTTACCAAGCGTTAACCTTGCTCAAAGACTCCAGTCATCAGGATGACACTGTCTCTCCCAACAGAGGGGGAAGTTCATGAGATTGTCTTTAGTTTGGAGCTGCTTTCAGTTGGCATTGACTAAAAAAGGGTGACAATGCAATTGCCTGTCACTGCTGTAGAACTGAGAAGATGAAGACATGGTTTGGAAAGTCATGAGGTTAGAGGCTGGTCCTACACGTCTCAGTTTAATCCAGAGAGTGACAGATGCCTAAACACAGGCAGAAAAACTCAAAAGGTTTTCAAGGTAGGGTTTTCAGTGCCATAACTGCTGGTTGCATTGCTGGCGGTCATTAAGAAGCATGCAGGACCCTTCCGGACATCACACCAGCCCTGGGTATGAAATAGTGTCTATGTGGTGCAGGTGGTGGTGGCCAACGGGTCGCGGTCCCTCTCTCTCCACTACTGGTCTGGTGTGACCTTCAGCCAACTGCTTTGCCTCCTGTTGAAATGCCCATGGATTTGCCAGGGATGTCCAAGCAAACAGGCACTTCACTGGGTGGTCTGGAAGTATCTGGTGCAGATGATCTGCTATGGTGATGGTGGGTGAGTCCTTTTTCTTCTATGTTTAGGTGCATTTGGAGAACAAGGACTTACAGGTTCAACTTCTCTCGTCGTACTGTTTATTTTGAATGTGAGTGAACTCAGTGGTGGGTGGGGGTGGTGAGGGGTGCTTCAGTTTCTAGCCCCTCACAGAGGGCACAGGTTTGGATCAGGTATATGTGTTTCATCTCCCACAGCTCCATGTCTTCTCCTGGTAATATCTCTGGCAGCCCCCGTCTCCTAAGCCCTATGTCTCTCTGCAGCAGAAAAAGTTGATTCAGTGAAATGCTCTGGGGCTTTTGCTGTGTCAATAAGCAAAGGCCAGGCCTACCCCAGTCCTTTCCCGTCATTTTTATACTGTGGTTTGAACTCCCCTTCTCTAAAGCATCAGTCTCGCACCATTAACCTCTTGCAGCCCTGGCTGGAGGAGAGGGTTTCCTAGCAGGGCTGTAAATACTTCAGAGAAGGCATCTGGGGAGGGAAGCTGAATAATGGAAATGTTAACAGACCTTTCATTCTTTCATTACACACCCGATACATCATTACTTAATTTCTTTGCTTTTGTCTCCTGTTTTTATAGTTGTTTCCCACTCCCCTCCCCGATCAATAGCATTCATCCTACTCAGTGAACAGGCTTGATACTGTTTTTATGGTGTGAAAATTACCTTTGCTTTGACTGGCTCCTATTACCAGGTGACACTGCTTGGCAGAAAACAATGAATCTTCCTATTATTTGGAAAATAAATGTGATTTATGGGAGCAGCAATCGATAGTGTTCTGCGTCTTGCCGTCAGAGCACTTGCTTTCTTGAAATAGGGCTTTTACCATTGGAGTGTGAAGGCTGTTTATCTAGTGCTGTGGGACAATTTATAATGTATAAATATTTTAATCTCAGTTTTTATTAAGAATTTTGAAAAAGGTGATGATACAGAAAACATATGTTGACTTTTTAAGGGTTCGATATCTATGTGGAAAGCATTTGAGTTGGTGTGAAGCTAAGAAGGTTGGCAGGGAAGGGCATGTTGTTACTGGAGATGCTGGAGGGAGGAGGAGGAGGAAGGGGAAAGCTGACCATTGAGCACCTGCCATCTCTTCCCTTCGTTCACTGGAGAGATGATGGTCAACACTGACGATTTCTTATTAAAATCCCACAACACTGATAACAAAAAATAGACCAATTTAGCTTCAGGGAAGCAGAACCGCTTCACCTGATAACCGTGCAAGGCATTATCTAGAGATGTCTGGGGAGGCCTGCGAGGCTGTTCCTGGTTTTTCTGTTCATTCTTGCTCTTTTGTAGCAATCTCTCTGCTGCCTACCAATTGGCTTTAGCTATTGTGGGCAAACTCCTCTCCCAGACAGAGAAGGTGTGGGTCCTCTTCCTCTAATACCCATGCTAAGACTGTTTTGTGCTTCTTGAAGAACTGGTAAATAAAATTTACCTATTTGAGGACAGTTTTTGTGTCTCTCCTTAGGATAAAGGAACTAAGGGAGCTCAATGTCACTTTAGTTTGTTAGGGTGTTTTTGGTTGGTTTCCTCTTTTTTTTTTTTTTTCTTTTTTTTTTTAAATAGACATGTTCTCCAAGTCTCCTCAACTCTTTGGTGTATTCCAGGTAGTATTGGATTAACAGTGATTTAAAGTATGATTCTGGTGTATTTATATATAGAGAGGAAGTTGTGTGACTGCATACATATATCAGCACCATTTGGGAGCATTTACAGTTGGGGCCAAACCCTGAGTTCTTCCCTGCAATTGTGTTTCCCATGCCAAGGAAAAGCAGGCACAGCCTCTGGGGCAGCAGAGCTGATTGTCACTTCAGCCAGGTGGAGGGATCCCATGCCTCCAAGGATGGATGCCATGGGAGAGCTGTGATGCCCCACGTCCCCAGATGTTGGAGAGATGTGATTCCAGTCCTGGGGTGGAGGTTTTCACCTCCTGAGCATCGAATGTAACCTCAGCAAACAATTCTGTCCTACCACAGGTAGCCTAAGGGGCCATGCTTTTTGCAAAATTACTGGTGAAAGGACCCCTGTGCCTAAAAAGTCAATTCTGCACAGGAAAGGATGGGCACTGAATATACACCTGTTGCTGCAGCACGAAGGACCAAAGACACAGGGCCCAAATTATTTCTCTGTATAGAACTGAGCTGTTCAGAAAAACAGTTAATCAAGAGATTTTTGCTAAGGTATTTTGACAAAGATGAATGTTCCCCTTGGAAGCAGGTACATCAGACAGGAAGACGTTGATCATGAATTTTAAAAAGTCATTTTTCTGCCAAATAAAGTTTAATTTTGGAGATTACAGCATCATTTAGGTTGGAAAAGACCTTTAAAATCATCAAGTCCAACCATAAGCCTAACACTGCCAAGTCCACCACTAAACCATGTATGACTGTCCCTTCCTGCCAGCCTTCTAGCTCTGCTTTGGGCTGATTTCTAGTCAAGCTGAAGCGAACAGATAAAGTTAATTTTTTTACCCTTTAGAAATCAATATGCTCACAAACATATATACATTTATACATACCTTAAGTACCCTTCTGGATATTTTCAACTATTTTTCTTAGGCCAAGAGAATGGATAATGCTATACTAGCAGCTGGGAGGATGAAGTGAACTGCAATTGCCTTTATCAGTCTTAAAACTTAGTAGTTTTCTGAATATCTTTGTGCAGAGCCTTTGATTTTCAGGCCTCTGAGTTTATGTAGTGCCAAACATTGGGGTAATCCAACCCTGATTTGGGTCTCCTTAGTAGAACGTCTTTGTTTTATGGTCAAGAGGGGTTTGTTATGAAAAATCTGATCTGCTGCATTCCATGAGGCCATATAACATCACTTAATGATGCATGCATTGAAGGTATGATCTCATGGCAAATTCAGTGTGTACCTCATACAGAAACAGACAGCCACAACTGGAAAAATCATCTCTTTTAGGCATCATCTCTTACAGAATGTATTTTGGTTTACTCAGTTCCTCAAACAGCAGATTCTTCTGGCTTTACACAGGTAGGACCTTCTCTGGACAGGATTAAACATAAGATTTGTACTGAGTTAGCTACAAATATTGGGTTTCAGTGGGTAAAACAGCATAAATACAGCTACCAGGGTAGCTATAATTATACAGTCTTTGATAAATATAATTACACTGTTGTTAAAAGGATTTTGGTGTAGTTTCTTTCTCCGACTTGCAAGAGTTGGATAGAGATAGAGAGCTGTCAAAGGGAGTCCACAGTTTTGTTTCCTTATCTGAAATTAGAGCCCCAGGACACAGCTGTATTCTTGTACTTTGAAGATTAATTTAAAATAAATACCATACTTTTTATATCAGGCTCTTTCTTTCAGTCCAGGACTTTTGTCACTTGGATGTACTTATCCATGTGAGAAACTGCACCACCAAATGCAGGTGCAGCTTTTCTTGCTGCCCCACTTTGGAGAGGACATATTTGTGTGCATTTACCTGGCTATTTTAGCATTCTATTATAGCACTCTATTTTAGCACTCTATTTCTAGTGATAGGTACCTTTACTGAGATAATGACACATGAACTTGAAGAGGTGTTATACATTAATTATACCAACACAGATAGACTGAGTTAAAATTCTGGACTTATTTAAGGCTTCACATATGTAACATATATAAGCTACTGCTATATGTATTGTTACACTGAATCTTGCTCTTAAATGACACTTTATTTTGATCAGGAAACAGAATAGCCATGTAACAGAGGTACCATGTTGTCACCTCAGAATCTGGTCATAATTTGATGACATTATCAGGATGTGTCCTCTATAAAAGATCCTGAAAAGGTCCTCCTATTTAAATTAAACCTTACCTAGGGCACAATGCTTTTCTGAATGCAACTAACCATTCCTTAATTTAGTCCTGGCAGTTTCTGTGCTATTTGCACAAATACATACTGATATTCAGTAAATTAAATCATGATGCATCCTTCCAAGGGCAGTGGTGAAGAAATCCCATCAGCCCACGTTGCCTTAAATGAGCTTTGCCAACTAATTTATATTGCTCTGAATGTGGAACACTTTACTGTGATGAGTTAGCTCCAATACTTACATACTAAACCCCCAAATTCTGCTATTGCTTAGGAGCCTAGGAGCAGTATTGCTCCACAAAGTTTCATGTACTCCTGTCAGGTTCTTGACTTCATAAATAAAGCAGTGTTCTTCTTCCCCCCTAGGAAGAAGTTGTGTTCCTGGCTCTCCTGTCATATTGAAACTGTTAAAAGAGCTTTCAGCCAAGAGCTTTTGTGATCTACCACACCTCATTTTTAATACAGCTGAATTTCCTCGCACCTTAGCTTGATTTACCAGCTTTGTAAAAAATCTGCTATGATTTCTTTAGAATCCTTCTGGTCTTCTGCAATTCCTGAACATGTGGAGCTGCAAAGCATATTAAACTGGAAGCACAATTTTTTGCTGGAGGAATCAGCCCTTACAGATACGAAGTTCAAAGTTGGAAATTTTCTGGAGTGAGGGTGGTCTGGAGGCGGAAAGTGGTTTGATGTATGATGCATGGCCACATTACAAACATAACTCTCTGCTTGAGAATGCAGCTTTCGTGGTTAAGAGACTGGGACTTAAAGGATCTGCATGCAGTTCTTGACTCTGCTCCTGTCTTCCTGAGTCAATCTTAAAATGGTTACCAGTCAGCCTATCTCTGTTCCCTGTGTATAAAATAAGGTAATTTAATACCTTTCTCTTGCACTTCATTCAATCCATTTAGCTTGTTAATTCTTCAGACCAGGAACTCAATCATGCTGTTTCACAAGGCAAGCACACAGAGAAATAATGTGTAGCAATACAAATTAAACAGTCCTGTAGTTTATAAAAAAGAAATTGAACCCCACAGAGTAGCCCCCCTTACTACTAATACTAAAACACATTTCTCCCTCTCCCTTAAATTTAGGCTCACCAGGGATGGAGAGGGGTGAGGTCTGAGATGGATGAGGTCTGATAAGTGGCCTGCTCCACCTTTCTGCCAGCAGCTCTTGTTGCATCCCCTCTCATTCTGCCTAATTGTATTTGCAAGTGCAAGTATTTGTACAACCATAGCCATATCTGAGGCCTGTCCCAGAGATAAGGGGGTTTATTTCACTTCCATCCAGAGCTATCTGCAAAATAATGTAATTAGTTGAGCCCATGTTTGTCAAGAGAAAACAAAAATGAACAGCTTAAATGGTATTTGGACGAACAACACATTCCTGCCCTTTGGCATAATTCAGCCTCTAAGTCTTTATCCAGCTGTTCCTGTGCTATGATGTCCACCACTCCGGGATGTGACACAGAGCAGGGCTATAGGAAGAGAGTGTCTTGATTTAGAGGAAAATTTCAGCACATCCATCACTGGAAAAGTTATTTAGCTACTTCAATTCTTTATCTCCTGTATGTGTAACACGTGTTTTTGTAGGTACGCGTATTTTCACGGTGCTGGTTAGTGCAAGAGTAACCGGTTCTCTTCTGATTTCCTTCAGCTCTGCCCCCATTGTGCTGGACATGAGTCCCACTGGAGTGGAACAGACCCTGTAACTGTTCTCTGCGAGGGGTTTAAATATATTTTCCTGCTTGTTAGACAAACCTAATGTAACCCTAACTATCCAAGCCAACTGGTGTGGTAAAAAGATGCTGTAAGCTCTCAAGAATCCAGAGCAAAAGGAGGAGCATTTAAAAAGGTCCCCAAAACAGCTACCTTTAATGGAATTAGATAGTTTAGCTAAATAAATAAGAAGCTATTGCTTGTGGAAAAAAATGTCAGTGATTTCCCCTGAGGTAAAATCAGTAGAGCAAAAGAAAAAAAAAGTCTAAAAAAAAAATAAAAATCCCTCATCATAAACCCAGAGGGACTTGTCAACTCTACGGCAGAAATTGGAGAGACCACTCAAGCAAGAAGAGGATTAGGCTATCTCCTATCAAAGAATGCATGGACTGGATTTTTTTACAGCAACTTAAACAGAAAGTGGTGGGGTCTTGGGTTTGTTTCTTTTCCATTTCCAGCTGTGGCAAAGATTTAAGAAAAAAATATACACAATACAGTCCCTAGGGTAATGTCTTTCCAGTGGGACCAGTGCCCGCATCTTCCTTCTAGGTCCATCAGTTTAGCTTTAACAATTATAAAACTGCTCTGCTTTGCACAGTGACCCCCAAGGCAGTGTGGAATATTTATACCTTTGGCTAAATGTATGAAGGCCCATGTCCCACGTGGTGCTGAACATGAGAGTGACCTGACCTGGCTATGAGATGGAAAGGATATAGTTGGTGATGCAGGGATGCAGGAGAGCTGGATGCAGCTACGCTACTACGAGTCCTGCTTCTTAATCCCCTCTGACCTGGGCTCCTGACCTCAGACACATCAGCGCTCAGCTATTTTGAATCTGCTCAGGCTTCCAGAAATACCAGGTCTGCCCTGAGCATATTCACATTAGCACAACCTCCGCTGTGAAAAGTGGTACAAGCTTGTTTGCTCTGTGCGAGGAGCATCATGCTCTCCTCCCGTGCTGCCTCTCTGCTGCTGCAAGACAATGAGACTCTACTCACAAGCAGCAGAATCTGGGAAAATTATTACTGTACGGTGAACAAATGATTCCTTATGAAAACTCATTTTTTTCTCACCAAGCCTTCAGCTTTTCAGACTGTGCCTATGCTCAAGTATGTAGTTGGCTCTAGTCATTATGAGGATGGCATTGATTATGTTACTGCTGTATCATCCTCAGCTCTGGCACAAGTTGTGCCGTTGTTCTGGTCCCCTTCTCCTTTAATAGGTTATTCCAGGTACTGTCTCTTATGCTCAGTCCAGCTCCACCCCTCTCTTCTTCATTCCAGTAGCTTCTCAGGTTGAGCTGGTGGCAGCCTGCAGGGGACACAGACAAGCTCACCTCTACTTGGTGTGCCCCTTACCTTACTTGCTTATTATATGACTCCTGCAGTCATTTTATAGGAAACTATGCCAGGGCAGAGTAACTGGGCATCTTCACTTGCCCATCTTCAGACCTGCTGGTGCACTGTGTGTCTGGTGACAGATCCTTCACTGTCCTACTGTGATTCAGCCCCACACTCACCACCTGTTTTGCGTCTATAACCAGTTTTCCCTTAAAGATGGAACAGATACGGTTTTAATTTGGAGTTTCCTTATAGGCTTTCAAACCACTCTTCTAAAAGTTATTAATTCCAGGACAGAGACAATTTTCTCTCTCTTTTTCAGCCTTAGATTCTGGTGCTGTTGAGGTAATGTGTCTCTGTCTGTCCAGATTTTAGTTATAAACTCTTTGCCACTATATAACTGTCTCCCTTTCTTTTTCTAATTTTTTTTCTTGCCACTTTATTGCCAGCAGGAGAAAAACTGTTATCTCCTTCCTATGGGCAGGGAACTAAGAGATAAAAAAGCAATTCCAATGCCAAAGCTCAAAGTCCACCTGCCCAGCGTTCAGCCACTGCTTTTCCTTGGCTAAACCTGACAGTGTCCTATGGCTGGAGCCTCCTCAGATTCTTCTTGGAGATTTTCCTAAACATCCCTACGTGGTCTGCATTCAGAGACAAATAACCAGCAAGTCCATACAGCAACCTGCATTCCTGCTGGTAGTCACCAACAAGGTGCTCTGTGTCCATTTTCAGTTTCAGAACCTAGGCTGAAAAGGGCCATGTGCCTAAAGATGGTCTCCATTTATGCTCAGCAGATGAAACCTTCTGCGGGCATGGAGTAATTGCAAGTTCACATCCCTCAGCTGCCTGAAGGCTTCACAGCATTATTTTCTGCCCACCAGGTTCTTGTCTTGGAGGCAGCAGAATAACTGGGCATCTTTAAAACAGCTCTTCAAGGGTTTCATACAGTGTGGGAAAACTTCAGCAGAAGAATATACCTAAAGACTCCTACAGTCCATGAGCACTGTGAGCAGTGGGCCCCATATGTCTGCAGAAGTAACCTTACCTCTGAGATGTCACTTTTTGTAAAAAAAATCTGGACTTGACTTCAATGTCTACCATCAAGAGAATCCTCTCCACAGCAGAGCTTCATGTGGAAGTGGGTTTTCTTAGCCCCTTCCCCTACAACACTTTGCAGGGTCAGTTTACCTTATCTTGATGCTGTTCCCTGAGGTGTCTGACTTGCAACAGTGCTCTTTTAAGGTATTAGAGTGCCCATGTTTTGCTTATAAATCTAATCCTAAGTAACTCGCCCAAGTTAAAACAGAATTTATTTTGAAGGTAAGATATCAATCCAGTTTGAATTTACATCACCCTTTTTAACCTCAAGACTTCTCAATACAATTGCCTCAGTATATGAATATTGTATTATCAAATAGTATTCAAGGACGCTGTCGATCTACACATGGCTGAATCAAGGTTAGCTGTAGTAAAGACTTCATTGCTGAATATGTGGTTAAAATGGATTCCATATCTTTGCAAGTTTATACACTTAGCCACAGGCATTTTATTATGACTGGTGTGAATTATAAGCTTTCAAAATAAACATATGTGTATTGCTCTATATTGTAAGTAAAGTGACCATAATCCCTACTCTGCCTAGTTCACCTGTTTTAAAAATTCTTCTAACCATGACATGAGGATTTTGTAGACCAGTACTGCTTCCCTTGAATTATTTCAGGTGAATAATTCTGATGGCAGGGAAATATTTTACGGGTACCTCCCTTACTCCCCTGGAAAATCCATTCATACTTTAAAATCCCAGAAGAAAACCAGAAATTTGTCAGTTCCCAACTGCCATTTGCTCCTTATAGCCCACTTCTGGAGCACTGTCAGAAGCTCTCATCGGTCTGCTCATGATGTATACATGGCTCTTTCAGCATAAGGCATGGCTGCGGACAAGATATAGGCACATGAAAAATAACAGCTCTGCTGATTATCAAAATGCTCTTTGACCTTGACTCTTGGCTGGAAACCACTATATTATTAATTTAAGTCTCATGTTGTCTCTTCTCTTGACTTGAAATTCATGCTCTGTGTAAACGGCATGACTATGTATGGGTTACAGATTTCACAAAGTGGGATAAAAATCACACTGTTAGCATGACACCCCCAAATACCAGTCTGTCTGCTAGGTTTCTCATGGGAGCTAGTTACTCTTTGCACAATCTCAGCACCTTCCTACTGACCCAGCACAGGAGCAGAACTGATATTAGAAAGTGCTAAACTCACTGTTAGTGTAGAATAATTTAATTTAAAACCACTGGCTTAACTCCCAGTTGAATTTATTTGCCACAATGTGAGCCCTTGGTGTAGCACAGATACCAATTTTTTTTGTGCGTAAAAGCACAGATTCTTGCTTAGAAAGATTTATCTGATATTAATGACATAGCTGCATTTAGATTGCACGAATCAGTACGTGCCATAAACTGCTTGAACACTTGTTAAACCTGATGAATTAAATAACCCTCCTGGGCTGGAGAGAGATGGTGCTGTTACAGTTTATGATATACCATATATCACATCTGTTTGTTATTGTTCTACCCATGTTATTTTAAGTGTAAAAGTGATAATGCCAGCAGGAGTAATTCCTGCTTATTTTGGAAGAAACAGATGCTCCACAAACAGGAGACAGTGCAAAAACCCTGGAAATCGGGAAATCTGCTGGAAATCTCTCTGATAGCCTGAGGAAGCACTGGAGGACTTGTCTATACGGAGAAGGAGCCTGAAGAACATTATGTTATAGTTATTATACTGTGGGTTGTTTTGTTCGTTTTTTTTTTTTTTTACAGGAAAACAACTTGTATTCTCATTTTAATTCCTTTCGTTTTGAGTGGTCTCCCTTTGGAAGTGTTGCCCCAGGGGCTGCTTATCCTCCACTTGGGTCTCTCAGGTTGGAGTGTGGTGCTTGATGATACTGATACGCGTCTCTTCTTCCGTTCTCAGGGAGGACTGGACTGGGGCCCAGATCTGCACTTCAGTGGCTCTCTACACCGTTTAATGCTTGCGTCAAGGTAAATCCTCTTAAAATTGTAGGCCAAACATCGTTCACTGTGTGTTATCTACATAAGCTCGTTTTTATTTATTTATTTATTTTTCTAATTAGCTGGTAGCACAGTTCCTCCAGTTCTCAGATTTACACTTTCGGTTGGTCATGTATGTGTTGGCTGGCTGAGAGCAGCTCCTATCAGCCCCAGCCAATTCCCGATGGAGTCAATGGGTACTGAGCCAGGCCAGCTGCCCTTGGCTGTGAACTGTAAAATAAATATTTCTCTTAAACACAGAGCATCTCGACTATTCCAAGAATGTCTCAAAAGCCGGTCTAGGCTACATCAGCTCTTCTTCATAGGCAAAGGGGAAAAATCCTTTCAGAACTGAAGCATGGGAAGTATGTGATGCTGAGATGTGTCATTGTCTAAACTTTGGGCAGGGTGGGATGTTAGGGGAGGTTTCCAGGGAACCAGAAAAACTTTCACAAACTTATTGGCTGACATCCACAGCAAATGTCATTCCAGATATGGCAGAGAATTAAGCAGCTCTATAGCAAAGTAAAACCACATCCAAAAATAAAGATCATAACACTTACGTTTTAATGCTAAATGGTGAAAAATTCAAGTGCTGTGAAAGTCAGTGAGACTGGGGAAGAGACTTATGATCTCTGGTAGTATTTAAATAAGTCATTTTCTGTGATTCTGATTAAAAACAAGTTAAGTGTTTAGATGCATTTAAGTGTGTGAGTTGTTTCCTAGCTTTAGGAGGGACTAATGTTTAAGTTACATACCATGGGCTTTGCTAAATTGTGGATAAAATTTCTCTCACCTGGCCAGTGACAGGTCATGCTGTGATGAGAACACAATGGCTCTGGCTTAAAGTGTCTGCTTGTAATCTAATACACAGATAAACAAAGAAAAAAGCTACCTTTCAAAGTCATCCACTTAGGACTCCAAAAAAACCTCACTCAGGCTACATAAAGGTAAGCAAATATTCGATATCTCTGATAGCCAAAGCTCTGCTAACCTTGAACCAAATATTTAAATATGAAACCGTTCCTGCTCCATGCAAGACATTGTCCTCTACTGATTCTCCTCTTACATGTCCATTTGCTCCCTTCTCAACTCTCTTTCCATACCTCTCTGGGGCATCATTGGCCTGGATCTCCAGGTCAAGTATTCTCTCAATGCTGACAGCTCTGAATTTCTGGATACCTCAGGTGACAAGCACCTGTAGGGAGCTGCCTCCATGGACCCTGCTGTCTAAGCATCTACTGAGTCAGTGGAGCTCCAGTCAACACAAGCCATATTTGAGCTCATCCTAAAGTATTGACCTACCTTTGACTTGCCCTCTGGGCTCTGGTGGTCAGACTGACATTGGCTGTAGTGGGGCCCCACAAAACAGCCCCTCTGGCAGATACCGTGTCCTAAGTAGGAGCTGAATCTTCCCTTTGCTTTCCAGACTATAGTCTTGGCAGGTCTTTGTGACTGCCCAGCCAAAGATTTTGGTTCAGTTTTTAATCTTTCCTTCTGATGTTTTCTTCTTTCTACATACTTTTCTAATCATGTAGGTGCCAACCCTATTCTGACTGGCTCCCAACTCGGCCATCATATTAGCTGGGATTTAGCTGAGCTGTGATTGCTGAAATTGCAGTGGTTCTTGATTTCTGACTTCTCTAACAGCCAGTCCTTCTTATCAATGCACGCAGATAAATCTCTCTCCCAGACACCCAGTGTTTCATACCTAGATCCTTGCAGGTTCCTTTCCACTGCCCTTGAGAAATTCAGTCCTGCCCTGCTCCTACCCATGGGCTCTCAAAAGTCATTCTCTAGCATTCTCTTTCTTTTTCCACAGACACCTTTTTCTCAAATACACAGAACCTCAAAGTCTCTTGCTTTGGCTCTCTGGGTGCAGCTTGGCTGTTTCCCCACCTTCTGCATCAGCTTTCATTGCCTGTCAAGGTGGTTACTCCCTGCCAGGGTGCCATCATCCCCTCGTTAAAGTTTCCAGCATGCACTCTTACACTTTCTTCCATCAGGCCCTCAGGCTTGGGAGAGCCACAAAGCGACATCATTCCCTGCCTTCAAAGCTCCTATTTAAATTCTCCTTTGCCATAAGGCCTAAGAAAAACACCACCTTTGACATTACACAGGCTAAGATATTATATTATACTAAATAATATATTTATTCATGGTTTTCCATATTTCCTGTATATTTTTTTCTTACACTTTGATTAGAAACTCTTTGCAGTGAGGATTGCATTCAGGGGTTTGTTATTAGAGAAGACATAAATACATCATAGGGATAAGTAAAGGAGGGTAATAAGTCTTTTTCATTCAAGAGAAGGACATGCCTAAATTTCCTGTCAATCAGATGTTGTGAACTCCATAAGGAGCCACGAGTCTTGACATCATCCACTGCCATTTTTTCCCAAGGTAATAAGGCTTGTCGTTGGCTTTGGGAGACGTGAGAGCACTTCATTTTAGCCAATGGTATAAACCACCAGCTTCTTCTTCTTCTTCAATGCTGCATTTTCTGGAGAAGCCACTGGAGGGACACCTCCACTACAAAACCAAACCCAGCCACAGCCTGTTCCAGCGCTTCCAGCCAGTGTGCTCCTGCTCAGCCTTCGATGGAAGACTCCAAACAGAGGTGTTACTTTGCTGGTTACAAATTATTTCTGGTTAAAAATCAAAGACCCAACATGACCTAAAGTTATGAGTTCTATAGAAATAGAAGGAAAAGAAAGAAAGGAAAAAAACCACTTTCGGGTCACTTTGGACTAGCGTTTAAAGCTCACAACTTTATGGGGGGATGTGGGAAGACCTGCTGAGCTGACTGCAGAGCTCCCAGTGCTGGGGTGAGACCAGCTTACACGGGCAAAGGCTGCAAGACCAGGTCACGAACACTTCATAAGTCTGAAGCCACCAGACACTCTGCTGGCCAGGCTGTTCCTCTGGCTGCTGTGGGTTTTGGAAGTGACAGCCACAGCAGTGCTGAAATCATCTCATACTGGGTCCCCAGAGCAGCAGAATTTCCTTTTTCCACATCAGGTCTATTCCTGTTATTGCAAGCTGACTCTTGCTAAACCACAATTGTTTCTAAGCTAAATAAACTAATATTTATGGCTTTCCACAAAAAAAATAATAGTCACCAAGAAAGTGCCAATCTGGGGAAAACATGCCAAATGCATCTAAAACACATCTCTGTGCAAAGATGATTCTATTTTTGTCTGAAACAGAAGGCAGGAAACATTTATGTTCCTGAGTATCTAAATTTATCTTGAAAAGAATATTTGTTAAAATCACCATAGAAACAGAAATTTAGAAGAATTAGACTTATTCCAGTTGTTACAATTACTATTTCCTCCACAGCATGATCTGTTATATAGCAAATAATGAACAGCTCAAGATCTGTTATAATCTTATTCCAGTGATTTTTGCTCTTTGATGGAAAAACCCCCAACTTTTCTGGCGTGTAACACTGCCCTTTCACATCCTTGCTGCAATTTACTGAACAAAAAGAGAAAAAATCCACCCCTGTAATATTTACCTGGCAGTGAAATGCAATGAATAAGTTTGAACTTGCAGTGCATACTTTTAGGGCAGTATCCAGGAGTGTTTGTCAGATTTAAAAATGCTTCTTTATTCAATGAATAATAAGCAAGCTCCATGGCCAACTGTACACAGTTAACAAAGAGTCTGCTCTACTTGGTGGTCCAGTGGTCTCTCTAAATCATGTCAACAGTTGTCACAGCTACTGATTGTAAAACCATCTTGAAAATGAACCCATTTTTGTAGAGTGGTGCTTTAACCACAGCATCTCCCACTCGACCCAGTGATGAGCTGCAGCCCACGCTCCCTCCTTGCCTGGGACGGTTCCCTCTGCTTTAGGAAGGGGATTACAACTCCTGCCAGGTGGATGTGCTCGATATGGGAACTAATTTGGTTAGCAAGCTTTTTATAAACAAGCATCCTACAAATGCCAAACTCTGAAATAACTGTTTTTGTGTACTAAAAAGAAACTTTTACCATGAAAAATGTCCTGTAAAGGAATAAACAGGCTATGCTTCCAGCCTTTTAAGCTAGCTATTCAGCAGAGTAGCTACTTCTAACAGCAGTTTAGTACTAGCTATTTAGTACAGTAGCTAAGAATAAGAGTTTCATCATTTATGATACGGTTGATATAAATGCCCTATAATGAAAGCTTCACCTTTTCTTATTGGACGTATTTTCTAAAAGCGACAATGTAATCCTGTATGCACAAGTTATATTTATCACAGCTGGCTTAGGCAGAGACAGAATTAATTAGGAAGTGTCTCAAATGTCAGATCATTAAATGAAATTGTAAAAAGGTAAATTGTAGTCTTCAGTGAGCAGATATCTCACAAAATGATCCTTGAAACAAATTGCAATTGCTGTAAAATATTCATTTCCTCTTTACAATTGCTTATTGGGACAATGTATATGGTTTCACATAAACACTAAAACTTTCTAATTTGCTGTGAAGGTCAGCATAGAGGTCGTGATGAAGAATTTCTTTTAGTCTCTGCGGAATGACTAAACACTGAACAAATATTTCATTTGCATTTTACATTACTATTAAATAGACTTGTCTCCCTCAGAAAATCCCCCTCGAGTTTATTTCAGTTCTCTTCTTGTCAAAAATTTATAGGATTAAAGTGGAAAAAAAAAGGTAAACACAACTAACAGCTAACATTTACTGAATTCTTCCCTTTTGCTATTTTAATACCAAAAAGGTACTGTAATAGTGAAAAAAAGGAAGATGCGGCATATTTTTCTCTCAAGCCATCCTAAAGTGCCAACTTTTCTAGCCTTACATCAATATTTAGACTCAGTAGCAGAAATGCATTTTACTTGCAGAAAATCTTGTAATATACTTTTAAAATCACGAATGCGAGGTCTGTTATTTAAGTGCAGCATTTGATTCCAGGGACTCGCAGGAGATTTCTGTGCCAGGATGCTGTTAACCGCATTACAACAGGTCACAAATTAAGTCAGAAAACAGCATGTAGGGCATAGTGTGTTATTTGCCGCCCTTCTCCCTCTTTCCTCCCCAAATCAATCTGCTTAGACTGACCCAGTTTTGGCTGCGGTGCCAAGGCAACACGTTATGAAAAGGGATGCTTTGAAGGGGGTCCCATCCATTTTGCAGGGTATTTTTTAGGGCGTTTGGTGGGCGTACGGACCCTTGTTGCTCACTGAGTTTGCAGTACTGACACGATGTGGAACACGCCTGGGTACACGTGCAAACATGGGCGGGTAAACAAGCCCTTCTCACTGTAAGAGCTAGTGCTACTGAGCTGCAGTGTGGAGGAAAGCCCACATTAAAACCAAGTACACACTCTCCTCCCACTGCTTCCAGTGTATCAGATCCAGAGGCAAAGGCGGCAGAGGCAGTTACTACATCAGCACAGTGTTGAAGTTGTATTATTTTAAAGTTAAATGTGGCTTCTATAAAGCAGTGGTCCCAAACACACTAGAATTCATTTAAGGGGCTTGTCTCTTATTTAAGATTCCCCCTGAATATGCAGTTTTCCTGGGGGACACCCAGCTATCTGGCCTCATTGTGTTAAAATCTGTGGGTCTAACACTTCCTGCACCAGTAACTGCTAAGAAGAACTTGTGGGAGCCCTTCCCTGGGATTTCTCCTTGTTTCTGTGCTTGTAGTCGTGTGGTCTCTAACCCCTCTCATCCACAGAGCAGGTTGGAGAACCTGTTCCCGAACTCACTGAGTGCTTGGAAAGCAAAGCCACCTCTGTGGAAGACCTCCAACATTTCTTCCCTATAAAGCATTTTTATCATAACCATTTTTAAAAAGAGACCTTATAAAACATTTTGGTCCATCCCACAGTCCCAGTAGACATTGGAAGAAGGGAGTTTTCAGGAGAAAAGTGCAGAGAGATTCCTGTGTTGCTCTCTCTCTTTCTCTCTCTCTTTTGTACGGTGCCAGAAAGGGGGGGTTAGGCTCTGTCCCATCTGCTTTCCCAGCCCTAAATTCACTAAGCAAGAGGTGATTGTGGCTTGGAGCACAGACATGCCTCTGCGCTTGGTGCATCACTCCCTGGGACTGGACCAGAGACAGGAAGGGACAAAACCATCCAGTATACTGTATGTGGCTCTGAACTGATGCCCAGGCACCACCACTTGCAGATATGAAGCTGGATAGTTTTGAAATTCAGGTTTCAGTGATGCTCTTGTGACTCCCCTTTGTTAGACTGTGTCGGCACATAGTGGTACCCACGCACATATGTACAGCAGCTTCACCTGAGGTATGAGATGGTACTCACTGTGTTCATAACCTGCTGTTATGGAGAAAGTGCTTCCACCTAGAACTTGGCAATCCTCTGCTACACTGTCAGGCTCACAGCGCTCAGTGATACTGGCAGTATATGCCAGTAAAAATGTCTACGTGCTTAAAGGAATCCGAAAGGGACTGACCGTCAGCCCCTAATCTTCCACCAATCTTGCTGAATTGCTTTCGTTTCAATCTTGCTTTGTGTTCTTACCTGATATCACGCTTATCCCTTCACGCACGTTCCTCCTGTTGAAAGCACGAGCCTTAGTCATCTGTTAAGAGGGCACAGTGAATGTTATATGAGTGTATTCTTGGACAGCTTTTTTCTTTGTGAACTGTTAAAATTGCTTCTTGAGGACATGAATGCCTTTTCTGGTTGTCTCCGCTCCTTCTTCTTTGACGCTGAGGATATTTGAGAAGTACAGGTCATGCTGCATGGGAGCACGGGATGTGGGAAGCTTAATGCATGAATCACAGACATTCTGTTTTATTCATAAAGAAGAAATAATTGGGGATTTTGTTTTCTTTTAAACGAATCTTTTGATTAAGCCTGGGCTGATGCTGGGCATTTTTAAAAAAGGATTAGGGTTTTTTTTGAGACAGCAGTAATAATAAAAAGGTCTGTCTGCTTTTTGTTTCATATTATATAATGATTAGCCTGAAAGATATATCAATTATATTTGTATAAGAACATTTTTCCTCACTGTTTTTAGCCCTGTGTGTTGCACTGATTAAGGGGAATTGATCTTTGCTGCCATACGAAAATGGGAAAACAAACATGAGCTCCATGATTGTATAAGATGTGCTCGAGGGCCATAATTTGAGCCAAGAGGAACGATTTGTGGCTTAGTCAGACCATGCAGACAAGTCTATCAAATGTACAACGTGTCATATACAGATTTCTGTTTAGTGGACCTTTCTGTCCCAGCCTCCACATTTATCACTGTCTCCCTGACAGGAGCTCTGCCCTGTTATCCTGACTTGTATGTCATTTATCAGCGTTAAGTACAACAAAAGAGTATCTCTTTAAACCCCCTTTACCCTTTCACATGTTTCTACCCCTGAATAATGATATCTGTCTCTGCAGCCCCAAATATTCCATTTCATCCTTTCCTTTGTATTATGTTAGTTGCTCAATTAATGATTAAAATGGCACTAGGTGCACTTTAAAATGAAAATTATTATATTATTGTTGAAGTCGTGTAAGAGAAGAGATAAAAGCATTTGGGTGCTTTTGCCCCCTTTTTAGGTCTGTCAAGTCAAAAGAGTTTTGTATAAAAAAAACCAATCCACAAAATCAAAACATGGCAATGCCATCTCAGCCCAAATCACACAGCCCCGAGCCCAAATGACTGAATTTTCAGCTTTGGGTATAAATCACTGACTGCAAAGCAAAAAGAGTGAAATATGACATAACCACAGGAATTAAAATAGCTTTAATGGTCTTTGAACATTCTTTCACATATGACTACTCCATTTATTTTACTCAAGAACAAAGGAGAAAGTAGGGGAAATGGGCCACAGAAACCTTAAAAAAGGTTACACAAAAAGTGAAAACAGTTACTGGAAAAGATGTTCCCAAGCAGCATTTCATGGCCACGTCTTCTGCTGTGTTTTATAAAAAAGGACCGTCTTTATAGGAAGTGGGTAACATGCTGGAAATCATAAGCTCCACAGAATTTATGTCTAGCTACTGCCTTGCAAGACATTTTATAGAGATGTGTTTGCAACTCTGTATAACAGGTACAGCCCAGGCTCAGGTTATTAATTACAGCTTGGAGTTTCAATTTATAATCAATAAAAAACCCAAACCAATTACCAGGCTGAAACTTTGCTTCTCATTCTCTCATGTGTACATACACATAAATCATCTGGTTCTCACACCTCTCCTCTTACACCTCCTGCTCTATTTTCCAGACCTATTTCCCCGTTCTCTTTTCTCTGAAAAGACAGAAAAAAACCTTGTCCTTCGTGTTTTGCTCAGCCTACTCATGCTCCTGCTTTCCTGAGCACTGCCCTGGTCTGACCTGGTCCCTGGCACTCCTCAGCACTCTATCACTGTGCTGTATCCTTTCAGGCATCCCTTAAAGGATGCTGAGACCTGCAGATTTGGGCACAGCAGTAAAAGGGGATCTGCAGGGGAAAAAGGGCTGCATGGCATGGCTGCTGTGAAGTGATTACATGGGAAAGGGTGAACGGATCCCTCTTCACTTCTCCAGATTTGGGTCCTGAGAGAGTAATCAAGAATGTTCATATTTGTGTAACACCTGCCAAAGTCCCTCTGGCAAAGATGGGAAAGTGGCTGCATGGTGAAAGATACTGAAGGGGTGATCCAGGAAGGGATTATTGCATGTAAACCACATCACCAGCTCCTGAAGCTGGTACAACACCAGGAATACGAGTAGAAATGGAAATCAGTGAGTCATCTGGAAGGCAGGGTTTTCTCCAGGAGCTCTTGATTCCCATGTCTGGCAGCTGAAAATGCTCTTGGGGAGTCTAAGTGCTGGTGGTGGATTGCCATCACTGAGGAGATTTGCCTTTTGTATTCGTTTCCTCGTGACCATTTACTTTCAATGTGGTAACCAAGAGCCTAACCATCTATCTTGCTAATTGCCTCCTCTCTTGTTTTGCCATGGAGTTTACTTGATCTCCTGTGAACACTGGTCTTACATACACTTAGCTGAAAATCAGTGGAGATCTACCAATTCGAGGAAACAGGTTTTTTAGTAAGGGGAAAAAATCCCACCCTAACATGCTTACAAAAAGGACCATATAAAGGTGTTTGCAGCACTTGCGTGCCAGACTTCGTGGAAGCTGAGACGTTCCTGGAGGTGGGGCACTGTCTGCTTCTTGTTGACAAGCTGCTATCACAGACTAGAGATCTAGGAATAAGTCTCTCACAGAGGCTGCCACCTGGCAGTACACATTTTTCAACTGGTTAAGCAAGTCCCAGCCTCCTGACTTCTCCAGGAGCATGCCTGGGGGCCACTGAGGTGGTCTGAACACCCCTTCTTTGTCTGCTCTGCAAAGATACCACCAAAAGATCCATCCTTGTGTGACCATCACGGTGTGCGCAGTGCTTCAGATGAGATCCTACTCAGATGAATCATAGAATCACAGAATCATTCAGGTTGGAAGAGATCCTTGGGATCATCAAGCCCAACCATCAGCCCTACTCTACAAATTCCTCCTCTACAACAAATCTCCCAACACCACATCTAAACGACTCTGAAACACATTCAAGGATGGGGACTCAACCCCTCCCTGGGCAGCCCATTCCAGGGTCTGACCACTCTTTCCGGGAAAAATTCTTTCCTAATGTTCAGTGAAGCCTTACTCAAAGACATCATGGCAGCAGTTTTCCCAAAATGGGATGCACTGACCTAACAGCCACTGCCCAGTAAAAGAAGGACTGCTCCTTTCCCTTTCCCTCATCTCTGCTTCCTGCTGTGCACCCATGTCATTTTCCATGTGCCAGCTCTGGGTGTTTCTGGGTCCCTCTGCAAATGGATGCAGCTCATTAACTCAGCAAAAAAAATATTATTCTTTCCTTGGTTACCAAAAATTACAGGAGACTGGACTGAGAGACAGCAGAATACCATGAGAAGAGGCTGAGGAAACCAGAGATGGTGCACAGGAGACAGGGGGAGTGTATGGCTGAGTGTAAGGAAAGGGCACAAGACTCATGTCTCTGCTTTTAAGGCAGTGGTGAGCCATTAGATAGGCCCACCAGATTGGGATACTTAGTTGAACACATCTTTAGCTCTCCTAGAAATACTACTTCTGGTATAACTGAAGCCAGCCTCCTCCCAAGTGCCCAGGCTGGTGGCTCACAGCTGCCCTACAAACAACTCATGGCTTTTCAGTCATTTCCCAATGATGAGCTCTTATCCGACAGGAGGTGTTTCGGGTGTTGCAGATGTATCAGTTACTGTTTTGCACCTTGAATAAATTTCACCCTATTTCCATTATTCCAGTCCAAAGTGTCACGTAATTCCTTCTGCTCAAGGCACCAATTCTTCTCTGTTTGGGACCCCCTTCCAGCTTTGTGCCATCAGCACACATTATCAACACGCTCCTGACATTTGTGCCGATTTAGCATTTGTATTTAGGCAACATTTTCAACAAACCACATGCTACTTTATACACCCTGACAGAGGATGACTTAACTCCATGTTGTCGCTTAATATAGTATTTGATGCTACACACCCTCCCAGCAAGATTATTATAATTCCCACTGAAATCAAAAGAGACCTTTGCACTCATATTAGTGTGCCAGGCCACTACACTGAACAAGCTGAGAAGTTTAAGATCAATAAGTGATAAGTTATGAAGAAAATTGTGTGAATATGCCAGTGGTTTTTTTAGGGTAGCTTTATATTGATCAATACAATGAGAAAAAAAGCCACCCTGTGTTTAAACAAAATTACAGTGAATTGCTCAAAGGCAAAACAAAATTCTCTGCTCAGCTGTTTGGCTCACATTCATCTCCCTTTACTCCTATAGAAGTGACATTTTAATTAACTGTGTCAGGTGGATGTGTAACATCTCTGCTGAAAAGCCTGTATCTGCTCAGCTGCGTGTCATAGTTTCTATACTGCTAACATCTACAAGAGGTCATGCTTTTGTGGCAGGATGGTCAAAATTCTGAACAAATACTTTATAATACATAACCTGTCTAAGCTTTTCTTCTACTTGCATAAATCTGTGGAAAGTAGTGATTTCCTTGGATTATTTAAATACACAATTTTTTTTCTATAAGCAAGAAAAAAAATCTCTATGGCACGAAAAAAACCCCAGGTCTTTGTGGGTAATAAACAGTTTTGCACGGGACTGGAGGCCTAAATGGCAGTGATTTTGTTCCTCGAGTGAGTGCTTTTAGCTATGAATACCTAAGTTACCGCTTCTGCAAATATATGTGCAGCTCTGAGGTTCACTTTCTGTGAATGTTAATGGATACAGAATTCAACCACATGAATATTCAAAGAAAGTGAACACAAAAGCTGCACAAGTGTGGTTGAAGCAACCAGATTTAAAAATGTAAACCCAGAACCATGGGTTCTCCCTCCCTTCACCTCCCCCCCCCGCCTTGCCGGTGCAAGTGCCTTAAACTTTGAGAGCTTTACACTATCGACCAGACTCTGAATTTTTCAGGTAAATATAATGGGATACAAGCCATGAGACTCCACAGAGTCTCAGGAGGAATGTATCAGTTGTGTCACAAAATCTGATTTGGATCTGAAGCTTTTCCTAAGCAACTGTCAGCTTAGACCTAGATGGGAACGCTGTGGTGCGGGAAACACTTCTGCTGGGATGACAAGGAGATGGTCAAAGAAGAGGATCACTAGCTTTGTGAGAGTCCCTTGTCAAACCAGGAATAAGGGTGAGCAAGCAGGCAAATAATGTGTGAAATTCTATGAAAGGTGAGGGATGAAGGTGAGCAACACTTTTATTTTTTTGAAATAGCAATGCATGTTGGGGTTTAAATTGCAAGTGTGTGATTTTAACATCAGTGAGCGGGAGGGAGAAACAAAGGAGGAATGGAAAACTATATATACACTTACATATATACTTGAACACATATTTTCAATCTGTCACCTTAAGATGTGCCCACTTAGCTGCAGCTGTGAGTGGGAACCTCTGAAAGAGTCAATGAAGCAGGGGTGGGCATACAAATATAATTAAACTCCAGGATGCTGGAGTGCTGCATTTGGTTATGCAGGAACTTTCCTGATGTATTTTAATATTACTGATAAAGAAATCACACACAGACACACTCTTTGGAAAAAGAATTTTGGAGGTTATGAACAAAACCAGTTAAAATTCAAGACGGACAAGACAGACTTTTGGAAAAGCTAATGGCATTTTCCCAAGCGCATTATGAGCGTACAATCAGTGGGAGCACACCACACAACTGTGATGAAAGTGACTGGCATCTTCCAGTGATAACGAGGAAACAGCAGCACGTAGATGATTCTGCAAAGCACTTAAATACATGCTTAAGCATGGACCATTCTCACTGATGGCAAACACTGCTTTCCTGAGCTTAGTAACTGTTTGTCTCATATCCCTCCTCCTGAAAACAGGGATAATACGATGGCTATGCTTAGAATTACTCTATCGTAAGAAATATGCCTACGTTCACTTTGCTGACACAAGAGCTACACATTTGGCTGAAGACCACCACATGAGGCAGTCAGAGATGGGCTTGGGATAGGAGGACTTTTGAGAATATCAGACACAACTATCACTGGTTTGACAGCAGTAGGAGTGAGGAAGAGCAAGGACTGAGGCGGGTAAGTGATGGACAAGATACAAAAGTATGCAGAGATGCACTATTGAATATGTATTACTGTTTCAATGGAAAAGCTGTCCCCACCCATAGCAGAGGGCTTGGAACCAGGCAATCTTTAAGGTACCTTCAACTCTAACCATTCTGTGAAACCAAATGTAGCATCCTTATCATACAGAATATAGGATAACAAGCTTGGGACTTACCAGTTACTCTTATACTATATCAACACAAGTGGAGGCTACTGGGCAAAGGCCCATTTTCTCCCTTCATTCACGTTGCAAGATGGACAAGACATGGCAGGGCAGAAATCACCCCATTTCTTTTCCCTATAATTCCTTTATAATCCTCTTCTTAAAGCCGAAGGCAAAGCTGCAGCGATTAGTGCAACCTCTACACTCAGAATCTTCATTTCTTCCACCTTCATTTCTGCCCCCCAGCAACTTGGTTCTTCAATAACTTCAATGGAATATGGATTATGTTTATTTATTTAGCTCGTAGGAAGGGGTTGGGTAATATAGTCATTCTATTAGGTCTTGATGCCTGTTCTTGTCACTTAACAGCTGATGACAGACCCTCAATAATAAAATCTAAAAGCATGTTCAAGGAAATTTAATATTACCTTTCATTATACTATCCTATTGGCACCATTTTACTGATACTCCTCCAGAAAAGTCAGGAGGTAAAAATAAAAAATAAAAATTTGCACCTCAGTTTAGATTATTTACCAGAATTTTAACTTTAGTGTTCTGTGGCTGACTTCATAAATGCCTCATAATAGTGATAACTACAACTCTACGCCCAGTTGCATCAAGACCTACCTAAACTCTAGCACACAAGGTCACTTGCTCTCTGCATAGTTCCAACAGAGTAACTCTCTCTCTGTATTCCACACAGTGTTAGCATCTTCTGCCTCTTCTGCAAATGCCATCAAATGACTTGGAGGTGGTATAAACACATCACTGAACTCAGTTTACTTAAAAGGATTGTGAACCTTGATATATGGGGAGATTTGCTTTGATAACTTAGGGAAAATTGCTGGGATGGCTGGTACTGCCTGGCTGCTTTTCCATTTTTCTTCAGTGAGAGTATCTGGTGAAAAAGCAGAATTTGAGTAGGTTTTGTCTCCCCTGAGTCATTTAGGAAGCAGGCACATAGTCTGCACCAGCCACGTGGGGTCCCTCTACATTCAGTGAAGAGGAGAGGCACCTTCATCCCTCTTATTGTGGGCTCTCAGAGCTTATGCTGAGGAGCCACTGATTTTTCACAGGCCTTCCTCAGGAAGACTCATTCTTCCTTGGCTGTGGTTAGCCAAAAATGTTGCCTCAAAAAAAAAAAAAAACAAAACCCAAACCAACCCCAAACTGACAAAAAGGTTCTCTTTAAGTGCCTCTTTAATGAAAACCTCTGCTTTTTTGGAAATGTTCTGATCCTTAACTTTGAACAATATCCTAACACTGAAATAAAACCTAAGCAATGTCTTGTTGCAATTTTTTTCCCTCCATATTCTAATGCTCCCTGATTTCTCAATTTTTTCTCTTTATTTTCCTTTCCTTTTCTAACATAGGGAAAACAGAACAGAAAACACACACACAGAGGAAGATTAAGGATATTTAACTACACTGTTAAAGGCCAGGGACTCACTCAGGACACTCAGGGTGAGTGTGCCTTCACCAGAGGATGTTCTCTGTGGAGCAATATGAGATCAGGCGAGCAGAAGTACCTCTCCACTTGCTACTCAGCCATTAACCCTCAGCAATCTGCCCTTCGTACTCCTGGGCTTCTCCGAGTTGAAGGGAGAAGAGAGAATTTACGGTAATGGCTCATTTCTGCCAGACCCAGGCCCTGGTAGGAGAGAGTCCACTCCTTTCATCAGCCTGGTGACTCAAAGCAGGCAGGATGCTGCATGTCAGGCTGAGCAGCCTGCTTGATTATTCGGCAAATATTTTGCTTTTTCAAATTTGCTTACATATCAAAATATGGGTTTAGCTGATAAAAGCCATCAGCTCCATCAGAGTCCATTACAACCAGGCAAATACTCAGTAATTTCCAAATTAGTCCATGGACTACAATACGTTAAAGTGATCTTTATAATCTCTCTTGTAAAAAATATCCACCGTTGTAAGAATTACCCAAACATGGATTTGCCAGGTAGATAGCTTGCAATGTAAATGACTTGTGTTTGGATAGGTAGAATGCATATCAAAATGCATGCTCAAATGAGAGACCATATTGACTCTTTCCGAGTTGTTATGGTCTATTAGATAAATATTATCTCGGTTCAGGATTGTGGTAGTTTTCTATATGCACAGTTTCCTGATAAGCCATATGGACTCTCAGATAAAATTGTGTCTTCAGATTTAGAAAGTGATATGGCTGAATAGCTGTAATGAGTATGAGGAAGCTCCTGTTAACCAATTAATCAGAATGTGTCACTGAATGCCCCCTCCCCTTTTTGTGTTAGTAGGTGCTATAGTGTGTGTGTGTATACATATATATATACACATGCACCCAGCAAACATGTATATACATATATATATATGTATACGCACCCAGCCCGGTGGTATTTTGGCAAAAACCACATGCCAAGGGCACGGCAACCAGTCCTTGTACAACAGCTGTGGTTGCATTTGTATCCCTACGTTGCTGTGATCCCAGTCATCTTTCTGATTATTTTCCATCTTGTTCACACAAAAGCACATACATTAACAGCCACGGCTCACCAATATTAACAGAAAGAACCTCACTGATTTCAGAGGCATGGATTTTGGACATGCACTGCCTTTTCTCAATAATAACATACTAAACACATTTTTCAATTTGCAATGGCAAAACCTCAGTGGATTCCCATTTCATCTGCATGGTATGGGAGCTGCAGGGATTCAGAGGGGGTTCACAAGGGGTTCACAAGAACTGACCAAGGCTGGGATCCAAACCAAGAGGAGAACTAAAAGCCAATGCTAGGTCCTAGCTTGCTAGGCGACACACCAAGCAACTTCTACATCCTTAATAAATCTAGGGATCTGTCCAGTGCATTTATACACCATACTGATGTGAGAAATTAGGTGGTGAATTACAGTTTGTTTAAAGTGACTGTGTGTTTTAGAGCTGACTATTTTTTTTCCTTCTTTGTACACCTTGCAAAAGGGGTCTCTTGCTGCTACCTGAACAACTGCTACTTAAAGAGGACAAAAAAAGACATTATTTCTGCATGAATCAAATTTTTTCCAGGTTCTCTTCTTGGTTAAAGGAGTAGATTTTCTCCTGCAAAGCAACACAACGGTGTACCTACACAGAAGGGTTCAGTGCTATGCAGAGATAACGGAGGTCCCTTAGGGTACCACCAAGCATATTAACGACCCCCGGGGTGCTGCCACTCAGAACGGGCAGCATAGCAATGTGTAAGTGTCTTGTAAAAAGTGTTTTGAAAGGATGTGAAGTTTTCTCCCAGGAGAGAAAAAGTGCCCCATAGCTGCTGGGCAGGATGCTCTCAGATAGCTGGGGAGAGCAAGTCTCACTTTGGGAAAGGGATGGTCCAGGTACAGGCAAGACCACGAGTGCTGTATTCCTCACAAATAGGTTAAGCATCTTTATTTTAGACCAATGCTTATTTTACCTCCAGACCTCAGAAGGTAAAGTGACAGATGGCATATTAGGAAAGTAATTTTAGCAGGTGAGGAATGTCACTTCATTTGGTCCTCTGTTCCATGACTTTCTTGTTATCTTAATATTATTTAAAAGTAGCTCTGCTTTGAATGGCTAAATTCGTTCTCTGAAGCCCGCTGCTGAAATGTAAACATCATACAACTTTGATTTGCTATGAATAGAGAACACATGCTGTTACTGAAAAGAACATACAAGATTGCCACGCTTTTAGAAATCAAATGTTAATTATGAGTCGGGATTGGAGGACACAATAAGCTTTTGCCCATTCATTGTGGTCAAAGATAATTTCCAAGGCTCTACAAAAACCCTGGTTTGCAGGTCTGTTTGGATTCTCGTATTTTATCAAGAGAGCAGCGTTTCCTGCTCCTAGTCCTTGCAGAGGAAGCCCCCGGCTGCAGGGATTGTCTAATGCTGGTGCTGCCCACCTTTGCGAAGAGGACACCAGCACCTTGCCTGTGCTCATGTTCACAGTCACCCTCTGGGAATTGCTGGGAAGGTGTTTGCTTTCACCAGCTCCGCCGTGCTGTAAAGGCGCTGTTGATGCTTTTAGAGGCCAAATTACCCAATGATGGCTTGCGGGTCTGGGGTTGTTTTTTTTTTTTTGCTGGCTTGTTTGTTTTTCATGAAAACATACCTCTTTCTGGGTATATTAGTCTGTATGTCAAGCTTAGAATGTGAAAATTACACAGTCACGAGCCTGAAGCATTGAGAAGTGTCAAAATAAAGCCAACTGCAAACAGTTGCTTTCTTCTCCCAAAAATTTGACCACAGGCAAATGGAGATGAGGCCTGGTTTTCAGCAGTGAAAACGTGTAAAACATGAAAACACCCCCTAAAACATGTGATTTACCAAACCAAAGCTGCACACCTTTAGTAGACGTTTTGGCTTCCCTTTGCTTTTCCAAGCTCTACTATATTATACAGCTTACTTTAAATAATATAAAAAAAAAAAAAAAGGGAAAGAGCTGAGCATTGATAATAATTTTTCAAAGTTCTCCTAAAAACCACAGTGACTAAAAATGTTGATGCACAAAACCCTAGGTGAAGGCACAGCCTTCTCATGTCCAATGTGTTAAGTCACCTGGGAAGAGCTCTCTGTGCTGGGCAGAGCGTAACTGGCAGGAAAAAATGCCCACTTTAATCTTGCTGCCACGATGCAGGTTATTACAAGCACGGGGCTCCCTTTATTCAAATAACCATTTTGGAAACGGGCTGCTTTCCTGCTCTTTGCATTTCTTTGCGCCTTGGGCACTGTCAGATCCAAAGCCAGCAGAGCTCCACGGCTGGCTGTTCTGAGGAAGGCCATCCTCTCCATCCTCCAGGAAATGCTGTTCTCAGGAGATTTCCAGCACAGCCCCGTGCTCTGTTCAAAAGGCTCGGGTAGGCTTGAATAAACATCTGACCTTCTCGAGGAAGAAAATGTAAACCTCCCTCCCCTTCCTCCCCAGCTGTGATTCTTTTCTACTATTTGTCTTTATTTATCAAGCCAAGACAATATATTTGACCCTATATAAGGACAGAAGGCTTTCAGACTTCAGAGTTTTCTGCGATAATGGAAACAAGTGAAGAAACTCAAAACTGTGAATAAATATAAAGTTTGTGTGAAGGAAGCTTTTACTTTAAGTTTTTTTACATTGTGAAGAATACACAGAATAAATAAAACCCCTTGTGCTTCTAGGTACACAGCACATGATGAGCCCCATCCTCAGCTCAGTGTGACAACTGCTCCTATAATTAGACTGAAGGTTTTGCTGAAGAGGTGCAGAACTTGATGGGCCAGGATTTGGAAAGTCTTTCATGTTTTTTATTTTAGTAAAGCATTGCTATTTTCAGCCAATTTTAATATGTGCCATCAAACCCCCAAAGTAACTTAAATAGACGTGGGTTTTCTTTCTCATTAAACGCATGCCTTTTCACTTGCCTTTTTTCACCAAACATTTCGTGTCCTCCTTCAAGTTGTTCTAGGTTTCGCCTCCAAGAGAGCAAGGAGGGAAAATCAGGCCATTTAAAAATAAAATAAATTTACTTCTGCACAGCTTTCTTTAATCAAAACCATTACAACTGATGGCTCAGAGCCTTGATTACACCTCTTCGGAGGGCACCCCTTGATTTTGCGCGACATCCCTGATTATTTTATTTACTTCTTTATTTATTTATTTATTAGCTTTTACTTTCTGCCTTGATTTCTAGGTCACCGAGTTGAGGCTCTTTCTTTCTTTAAATGGAGTTGCTTGTTTCTCAGTGGCAGGTTATTTTTCTTACAGGGGCTATGAAGTAAACATGCCCCTTTTTCAGAAGATGACAAAAATTCCCGTGATCACATATTCCTGGAGTTCTTTCTCTTTTTTTTTGCCCCTCTAGCCCCTGTGGAGAGCAAGATTGGACCAAGAGTCATTCCTCCCGACCTCTCCCGAGCCCCTGCGGAGCTAAGGGCCAAAAGGTCATTTTCTCAGGTTCCCTCTGGAGGGAGAATCCAAAGGTCATTCCCTCCCTCCCCAACTCACCCCAACTGCATCTGAGAGACATTTAAATCTCCTTTGAAGAGGGAAGGGAGAGACTGAGTCCATGTGCTTTACTTACTGCCCCTCATCAGGCAAGAGATGTGAACCAGGGCTGTGCATGAAACGTTGACCTTAATACTCAAACCTACTCAGGCCTGGCCCGGGGTTTAAGGCTTGGCACTTTGTGAACTTCATCAGGGACGGGCAGAGATTGCTCACAGCGCTGCAAAGTGGGGCCCACCGTTTCTGCTCCCTTTTGAATAGAAAATCCCCAAATCATCCTTCTTCTCAAAGTCCCCAGGATCCTCCTTCTCCTCCCAGGCATGGGTTTCACTAGGGATTAACCACAAGATATTAGGGAGTGGTGTTGAACAGCTCTGAACATCCCAGTGTTCCTGGTTCTTGGGAATGGAGCTGGAGGGATTATTTTATGAGTCCCCTTAGAAAAAAAACCCCACAGGCTCACGCTGGGCTGCTGCTGCCTGCTGCCCTGTCACCCACAAACCTTTTGGACCTGTTTTGGAACCACTCTGCGTTTCCCAAGACAGAATAGTCAACGTTAGCACCTCTACACTTCCTCCTCATCCCTTTCAAGAAAAAGTCTCTTTTTTCTCGCTCTCCAAATGACGAAGTAAAAGGCAGAGATTTCCCATTGTTAATTTCTTTGACCTGCCCAAGGAAGGAAGGAAGAGAAGAGCAACAGTTATTTCACAAGGTCCCCCGCAGAAAGGGGGCACCAAGGGTCACTTCCTCTCAATCTGTCCCCTCCAAAGGAGAGCAGTTAGGCCGTGTCAATGCCACGGTCCCTTTGTGGTGGATCGGCAGCCAGAGGTCATCCCCTGCCCCAGCCCTGCTCTCGCTGTGGACGCACTCTCTCCTGCGTGCCTGCTTTCTCTCCCACATGGGGGGCAGGGGAGATTAGTTCTTTTTTTTAGTTCTTTTTTTTCCCTCTCTCTGCTTTGTATAGAGGGAACTCACAAGTCACTACCTGGGCCCCTTTTGGAACGAGACAATAACAAAAGTGCAGTTCCTAGGCTTTTTTTTTTTTTTCCTGAGGATTTCGCAGGCTGCATGGTAGAATTAGCTGAGCAAAGTTTTAAAATCCAAATAAAAGCGAAATGCCAAAGTACAGGTTTTGAGCCACTTGGGATGTTTTTGTGATACTGCCCAGGGCAGCTGCAAATCCACAGTAAAATTTCTACTGACCTCTGGCTATACCTCAGCCCTAAATGTGGAGAAAACACTAAGGTCCTGTGAAGCACTGTGAGTAAGCAAGGATCATGTGAAATACACAGGGAAATTCAGGTTCTGTGTTATGAGATAGGAAAGAGGAAACAATAAATAAAACCACCTCTTCTGCTTGTTGTTTGGGGTTTGGACTGTTGCAGGTGACTCCTTTAGGGCCGCATCTGAATCCTCTGAAATAATGCAAGTGTTCTTCTGGCTGAATTTCATGTCCTCTGGGTCAGGCCACAAAGGCTTCTGTCTCTGGGAAGATCTTTAGGAGCTAATTAAGAGTCCTTGTCAAGAGCTACCTTTTCAGAGATGATCCATATTTTTTCAAGTCTTGGGGACAAATTTTGTTCAGAGAAAGGGGTTTGCACTTCCTGTTGAAGTCAATGAGGTAGTCTTTGCCACCTCCAAAGCACAAACAAGAGAAATAAGCACTGGAACAAGAATTTGGCCCTAAGTCTAAAGTAAAAACACAGTGGAAAACACACACATCTTGCAATTTCAGCTTTCACTATTTTAAGTGACAGGAACAGCAAGCTGCTCAAAAAAAGATGCTCAGACTTTCTATGTACTTGTAGAGAAACTAATTTGGCAGCATAAATTAATGTTTACCTAGAACCTCCACATGAACTCCTTAGCCAGATTCAAAGCTCCTTTTGACACACTCCAAGACGATTTACAGGAGAACAAATTGTAGTCAAGACTTTTGTCTCCCTTCCTTCCTTCCTTCCTTCCTTCCTTCCTTCCTTCCTTCCTTACTCCCTTCCTTCCTTCCTTCCTTCCNTTTCTTTCTTTCTTTCTTTCTTTCTTTCTTTCTTTCTTTCTTTCTTTCTTTCTTTCTTTCTTTCTTTCTTTCTTTCTTTCTTTCTTTCTTTCTTTCTTTCTTTCTTTCTTTCTTTCTTTCTTTCTTTCTTTCTTTCTTTCTTTCTTTTTCTCCTCCTCCCCATTTCCTGTGCAAACTCAGAGTGACTTCTCTGAAGGCAGATGTTGACCCCTAGTACTGTGATCGCAGTCTGCACATCTGAGCGCACTGAAATAATTCAGGACTTTCCCATTCAGCTCTTGAGATAACGCATTGTTTCTATAGAAGCAGGAGCACTTAAATGTAGAACAACATGGTTTTTATGCCCTAGGTGAAATATATCCCTGTGACATTGTGAAGCTAGGGTGACAAATGGCTATAAAATGCTTTGAGGTCCTCGTGTAAGTGGGCAATACTGTTATTCTACAGGACCTCACCACCGTGGAGGTTCAGGAGTGATGCTGTTCATCAGTGCACTGGATGACCTCCCCCTTACAAATGAGGGATGTAGCTTTTGCAAGTAGAAGTGACATATTATTCTACATACTGGGTTGCTCATAGGTGGGACACTGGTCCTCCACACGGCACTGTGCCTTTCTGCCCACACTGAGTCGGCTCAAGGATGGAAGGGGGAACAGGATGGACTTGCTGGACACATTCAAGTGTGAGCTCTGATTTCCACCCATGCCCGTGGATCTGTGGCTCTGCCTTGGAGCGTTCCTCCCTTCAAACTGAGCACGCGAGGATTGTTCATTAATTGTGGTGATGTCACACAGCGCTGCTCGTTAAAAAGAGCACAATGCATTTCAGTCATTGTAGTATCCTTTCCTCCCTTCCCTCCCCTCCCCTCCCTCCCCAAATGCAAAGTACAAATCCACTTAAAAAGCAGAGATCTTTTGACTTCTAACAGAAACTTTTATCCACATAAGAGGATAAGAAATTCATTAGCTTAAGTTGTGTGATTGTAACAGCTCATTAGAGAGCCCTGTGCCTTTCAGAGTGAGCATGCCTCCAGCCCTGTGTTGAATCTGTCAAAGGTAAGGATAAAGGTATGGGACAACTTAACCATCCTGGAAGGCAATTTCTCATTTTTAACTATGCAGACCACAGGCTTCATTAAATAATTTTAATGAACAGTCATAGACCTGATGTTCAAATCTTCATTTGTGTCTAATTGCAAGCAAAATATGAAATGGCTGAAATGATTCTACTTGCCAAGAAAGAAAATACAAATTTTCTGTCAGTAATTATGTTTCCAGATTCATTTTGACTTCTTGTTTTTATTTTTTTTTAAGGTAAAATAAACATTTTGATTTCAGGTTTCATTGCTGGAAAGTATTGCTGTAAAAATCTTAGCACGGCTTCTCTTCAAACCAGAGAAAAAAACACCACTTCTAAACAGAAGACATAATTAGTCCTACTAATTTGTTGAAAGAAATGAAAGACAAAGCAGAGTTCTCAGCCGCTCATCAGATAAAGAAAGTTAGTGTTATGGTATTTTGTCATCTGTGGAATCTCAGAAGGCACGGCCTTGACAAAGCATGTCATTTGCAACATTTTGTAAAATATACGAGGGGAGATTGGAATGTATTTTTCAATCTTCCCCTGGCAGCCTTCACAGCTTTAGTCAATTTATGCATCATCTATTAAAGTTCAATACAGGGCACTTGGTCCCAAAATGTACTTTGAAGCATCCATAGCAAATCTTCTAATCTCTGCTTTCACTATCTGACCAACATATACATTAGAGTGGAATTTGGGATCAGCTTTTAGGTTGAGGGGTGAAACACTTACATAGATAACCTACAGTATCTCAGCTTCAAGTGTAATGTTCAGGTTCGGATAAATGATTGCTTTTCATTTTCTCCAAAGATAAATGATAAACGATATAGTTTTATACTAGGATTTACCAAACTCTGTACCCACACATCCATGGACATCAAGTACTTCTTTTAAAAGTTACATTAAATACAAATATTGCAAAAACAAGCATTTCCTTAAGCCATTTGAGAAAAAGGTTATTCTTTTACAGAGCATGATGGCTGCAGCAAGAGACCATCACATGCCGTTAGTGATCAACCAGCTGTTCTGGCTTCACTATTCTTAGTTAATTCAACGAAAGCTCAGTACCTTTCCTCCCCCTCAAAGAAAGGAAATTACACATTTTTCTGTGTGTCGCAGCACTATGACTTTACAGCAGGTAACAAAACTTCACAGGAAAATGGCATACGAGAAGGGTCAACGCTTTCTGCACTTTTGTTTCCAAGCACAGCTTCCACTACAGGCAGATTTTTTGGTTGTTTTCGCAACTATTCCATTTCCACACTTCCTGCATTTTCGCTTTGTTCTCCCGTATGTCACTGGAGAACAATGACACTGTCGTAGGAGGTAAGACAAGCTATTGGCATGGAAGGGTAAAGCCACAAAGCAGTAATTAATGTTGTAGGGTGCAACTGAAGGAAAAGAAACAACCCACCTTACTGATTTGTAAGCTGTTTCTTTCAGAAGGAATATGTCAGTTATAGAGTATGGCAGTGTGTTCTAGCTGAGAAATTCTGCTTCATAAAGATCAACAGAATACAAAATACGGTTTTTTGAATTATGCAGCTACTTGTAGGTAAGAGTCTTTAACAGCAAAAAAAGAAAGAGATTTACATAGGTTTTATGCTTAGGCAAGTACACAACACTTTTTCCTCAGAAAAGTCCTCCTCCAGGTATTAGTGTTTTAAAGTATATACTCTTGTCTTCAGCAAAATATAAAAAAAAAAAAATTACTCCACTTCCTCCCGGTCAAAAAAAAGCACAGCGCCTTTCAGCGCCTTCTAACCTCATTGTTAAGGTCTGGCTGGACAGACTTTCAAAATACCTAATTACCTAATTCCCACTAAAACAATCCCAGCCACCGCCTCTCGCCCTCCCACCGCCGGACCAGCCGCTAAAGGCACCGCCTCGCGCGTGCTGGCCCCCTCTCTGCCGCCCCGCCGGATTGGCTGAGCGGCGTCAGGAAGGTGGCCGCCGATTGGCTGGGGGCGGCTGCGGTTGCTATGACTCTGTTGCTAGGGCCTCGGCCGTCTCCAGCCCCTGCAGGAAACATGTAATGAATTATGGATGGTTGGTTTTCTCAAAGAGGCCTGATCTGTAATGCAGATGAGCTGCCAGGCCCCCCTTTTCTTCTGGGTTCTTAAAAAAATATATTAAAAAAANTAGGATGCAAACACCAGAAGTGGTATTTTCTAGCAGCTGGAGAGGAAATTGTCCCCTTGGAGCACGATGGAGCTGGAGGAATCCAGCAGCCAGTCCAGCCAGCGCGCTGGCTTTTCTCCCCTCACAAAAGATATCCTTGCCCAAATACAACATAAGACCTTCTGCTGGCACAATTTGTGCAGTTCAGGCCTTCATTAGTGGTTTCAGTAGCCTTTGGCTGAAGGGAGGTTCTCTGTGAGTGCCACATCCACAACAGGCTCGCTTCAAGCAAGTGCAAAACTGGATGTTGTTACCCACAGATAACTCCCCAGCTGGAACTCCCCATGTGAACAAAGCCTCTGATGCTTCATACCTGAATAAACACCTTGTTACAATTCATTTAATTTCCCTAATATTCATCTATTAAGAAGTACAGTGGATGTTATGCTACAGAAATGATAATATTTTCCTATGCCTAATGAATATTGATGCCAGAAGTGACAATTTTTGTGTTCATACAGAGTATAGTTTTGGTTTTTTTCATCATGGTGACGAATTGTTTCAATCCGTTCTGTGTAAAGCCTCTGTGGACAAATGTGAATTGAAAAATTATTAATTTTAGATACAATAATGAGCCTTATCCTTATTTAAGCTTGTGTAATTTTGGCTAGACTCAGCCAAATGTGGGCATCCTCTGCTGTCCAAATATTGACTGCAATGGAAGGCTTTTGGCGCCTGGAAGATTCATGACCAAGGTGGGGGATGAGGCAGCCTCGCTCCTCCTCAAACTCTGTTTTTAGAGACAGCCCTGCTCTTCCTCAAACTCTGTTTTTAGGGCAACTGCCCACTAAGAAAGGAAATGACTGAGCATTTAGACAAATTTCTATGGATTTTGTATCATGGAATTTATGCTTTTTACACCTGGGATACTACCTGGTTCATGGCTCAGGGAGAAGTAAATGACTTAAGCAAGAGCTCTGAGATGAAGATGAAATACATCTGACCCTCCTGTGATTCAGAATAGGATGATAACTTATTTCTAGGATTATTAAACAAAATGTTCTGTTGTGTAAAAACCAATGAGCATTGAAAAAAAAAAGAAGAAAATCTGTGATACACTGCATACAGGAGTAGAAAACACACTCAACTAGCCATCAGCTGCAATGGCCTTTATGTTTTATTATTTTCTATTATTAAAATGTTTTCTATTGAAGAAAATGGTTAGGGGAAAACTGTATTGCCTATCCCACCCATTCCTGACAGAACATTCATCAAACTCCATTAAAAAAAAATCCAGGCTATAGATGTGTCATTAGAGATTCAATGATGCTTAAAGCTCAGAAATGTCTGAGATGCAGTTTACTGAAAACACAGTATTAACATTTGTGTATATGGATGTTCTTAAATGTGGGGATTTTTTGTGACAGTGGTTCTGTACAACATACATTAAAATGAAAAATATGTTAACAGTTTGTACTTGCAGAAAATATAGGTCATGTTTTTGTGAACCAAATAATTGTGTTTTAAACTTTGAGTGATCTTTTTTTTTGTACAAAATGCTCAATGCCTAACCCATTGGAGGGTGATTATTCCCATACCTATGTAAAAACAGCACACACCATGAGATTTGGAATAGCTTAAATGGTCAGCAAAGAGGCAGCAAATAACTTCTTATTCACATATGCAATTTAAACTAATACATATTTCCAATTCTATAAATGGCCTTAGTATCTCTCCATGCTTTCTGTTGAGGAGGCACAAGAAATTCAACCAGCAGCATCCAAATTCTTTCTGTAGCTACACTATCAGGTTATGGAAAAGTCTTAGAGCTGGGCATCGTAATGACGTCTGCAGCATAGCCTTTGCCTTCATGTGTTGGTCCTAACTTCACTAAAAGAGTGCTTGAACGTGCAGGGCAGAGAGACCTTAACTCCAATGAGCCCTCTGACTCGCCCAGGACATTTTGTAGGCAGGTCCTCAGGAAGAGCCTTGCTGAGTTTTCCTGATTAAGATTTTATAATTCCCTTTGCTGTGTTTGTGTGCTTAGGGGTGAGGAGGGGCTGGAAGCCTTTATGGTATGGATCTAACAACCCGACTCAATCGGATACAATATATACTGGACAATAGTTCAAGTACGAGAAGGTCTGGAGCCATCAACAGGGAGAAAAACGATGCAGGAAGCTTTCACAAAAGCTGCAGTTCTTAAGGAAAGAGCTGAATGAGGAAAGGGGATTTTTTGGTACATTATGCGTGGGTGGTTGGTGTGTGGCCAGGGCGGAACAGGAGACAATCTTCAGAAAGCAGGAATGGTTATGAAAAAGGAAGGAGAGGAAGTAAATTGGTTTTTTTTTTTTTTTNATGGAAAATATCAAAGTCATATTTTTTCCCCAAAATTTTTAGTGTTATTATTTCAGTAGAAGTTTCTTTATTTTAGAAACAAAGGACTTCTTTCAATTTACTTAAAAAGAATGAATAATTTCCAAGGATCCTTTTCTATTAAGGACTATATAAACCAGAAAGCTTTGCAGTTTTAACCACAGTAGTTTTAAAATAGTGCTTTAGTACAAATGCATTGTTCACAAAGATCCTTCTACAACTTAAAGCATTTTCTGCTGAAGTGATTTCAACTGTTTTATGCTATCAGTGATCTTCATAGAGTTTATGTTAATCCACAAACATTGTATAATGTGATGAAGCTGATGAGAATCAAGAAAGGATAAAGTAGATTATCGCAGCCCAGATGAAAAAGCCCCACTGTTTAATGCCAGCTGCTCAGGAAATGTCAAAAGTAAAGTGAGTTTCAGGTCAAAGGCACTGGGAACACTGTTAGCAACCACCCCTAAGACAGGCAGCTCTTGCTGTTAGTATGAAGAAGGATATGGTGAGTCCTTTTTCATCTGTCCCTGGGCCTCTTTCTAGCTCCCCAGACATGAATCCATCCCATTTGGGCTCACCTCTGTGGAACTGTTGGGACTCTTTCAAAACATAGCTGCTTTGGTCTTCCTATCACTTTTGATAAAGGCTGGGATTTCAGTGAAAATCCTGCTCCTAGGAGACAGGTGGCCTCAGTGCCAGGACTTGAAAATGCAGAAGATAGTAGGCAACTGCTTTATTTAGCTTTCCATGACAGCAGGGATATCTCATCACCCCTTGTTTTTCTGCCACGACATTTAATAGTACCCGTGTGAGGCCTGTTCCCATCTTGCACACCTTTGCCTTCGAGCATATTGGTGTGCTATTCTGGAGCATTTAGATGGTGGGTGGTGAGTGTACCTTGTTTATCACCTGTTAAGGGAGTTGTACCTCTTGCTACAACACTAAATTGACAGGTGAAACTTAAGAAATAGAGTGTGGGCAGGTTAACAGCTTGATGAACCTTTCTATGGGTTGCATGGAGAATGGGGCACTATTTCACGTGACTAAAAAGCAGAGGATCTGGTTTAGGAGAACTAACATGATATGTGCTGGTACTGCTTGTCAAAATGTCCACAGAAAGGAGCTGCAAAATTAGAGGAGTGTTGACATCCACTCTGGAATATACAGAAAAGCAGCTTGGCCCTGTCACTTGGGAGCCATAATAGGCACTTTCTGTACCTGAGTTTCCTGTGGATGTCCTGTAGATGTGCACCAAGTCTGCTGTGAAATACAAGGTATTTTGCAATGATTGTTCAGAATTTTGCAGACTAACAGCATGGTTTGACTCTTTCTTTACGTATGTTTTTACCATCTCTTTGAATTTTCAAGGATCCTCTAAATCCGTGTTTAGTCCTTGAATGCTATGTTTTGTACCAGTGAAAAAACCCTACTGTAGCACTGTGCAATGTACTTCCTAACGTGCACGTTGGTAACATGCAGTGGGATATGGCTTGTACGTTTTTGTGATACAGCACTGGGAAACAAACTTCTGTAGTAGAAAGTCTGTGAGCTCGGCCAGGTCATTGGTCAAGCTGATGGTGCTTGCTCATTAAAGAGCTGTCATAATAGGCAAGTATGTTGTAGGTTTTATTGTTTGAATAGCGGCTATTGGGAGCTATAGATTGGGAAGAGAGAGCTGAGTGACTCAGACCCTGCTTGTGCCACACAGCTTTTTGCTTCTTAGAACAAGGCAGTGTTTCAGCTTTGGTCCCGTCTGCAGAGCAATCACCCTTCAAAATGAAGAAAGAACAGCCAACATGATGCCACCTACTAGGGATTCAGCCTTAATGGAAAAGGGATTTATCTTGTCATATGTTAGACATTTACAAAAGGGACATCTACAGCAGATCTAGTGAGCCCAGTCATTAGAGATAAACAGGCCCTTTTTGCGTGTAATTCATTTGATCTATTTACCTTGGTCTTCCTTAGGTTGAGAAAAACTCATGTCCTGGAACTGCGTGTGTTGGGATCACGAGGCCCAAACCAGGCCCAAATTCTGCTGTGATGGTACGTGTTGATCCACGCTCATCAGGAAACTCACTTTATGTCTCCTTCAAAAGAGCTCTGTATCATGTTGGTCTTTGCTGTCTGCCGCACAATCTTTGTTTCTGTGTCTGGAGAGAGCCTTTTTCTGAATGAGAGATGAACAGGTACTCCAAAGGGACTGGTTACTGGTCTTCCCTTCCCACTCCTCATGCAGCAGCCTTTGGTAGGATCACTGCAAGCATAGTCACAGAAGTTGCTTTAAAAGCGGCTTGGTAGCTGCTTCAGCTCTCCAATTCAGCTGACAGTTTACTTGGGAAGCTGAAGCTGGACAGTAGTGAGATGTCTCATACATCTCCAGAAACCACTGTGTATGTGCAGCAATTACCATAGTGATACAGCACCCTTTTGTCCATGGTCTGTGGTCAGTAGAATAGGTCAAAATGTTGCCATTTATCCAAAACCTGAGATAAAACAACGACATAAGAGGAATAATGGGACTTTGGACGTGCATCCCATATGTCATGATTCTACTGGATTGTAAATAGCTTCTATTATGGATGGCCTGGAAGAGAAAAAGTCCCATGATGGGTAGGATCTTTCTGTAGAAAGGACCATGATACCAGAATTATGGATGTTTCACAAGGAGTAAGTGCCCATGCTGATGAAAGACTGGTATAGTAGGTGGCTGTGTGAAGAAAAGTATCATGGATTGTTAATATGTAATAGTTACTCAGTTTATTCGCAAGCAAAAGCTCCAATTCCCCTTCAGCAAACACTGTGTGACACTAGTCTGCTGCTGTGTTGTGTATTGATTGAGCTTTTCAAGAATGTCTTGAACTCACAGCTGTTAGCAAAGTTGCCATGTTTGAATCTGCCCGTGCTAGCTTTGGATTTATAGGAACTTTGTTGGAATTGGTATCAAAACTCATATTGTGGTCAATAGAACCGACACTGAGCCTTAATTTCTTAAGACTAGTTTCTTCTAAGGTAAGAAAGCACTGTAAGTTCATCTAGTCTATAACACAGTCTATTCAGTTTCATATGATTCATGTATATTTTCACCATGATGATTTTTGTTAGATTAAAGAGTTTATGGGCTAACAGAGGTAGCAGGGGGTAACAGTTGCATGCCACAGGCAGAGGACAGAACGAACAATCTATAGTGAGTGCCAAGCAACTGGGAAGCCCCAGCAGTGACGGAGAGTTTATTAAATGGGACATGCCTAATTGATCATGATTAGTGAAAGTAATACCTTTTCCCATCTTTTAACTAATTTCTTTCCAATTTGACCTGAGAAACTCTTTCCAGTCTTAAATCTGCCAATCAATATGATTCTGTGCATGTAAACCATAAATACAAACACAGTATCTAGGAACATTTTTCTCTGTCTTTTCAGAACACAGATCTAGTTTTTTGGTGCTGCCTTGTAAGTTACGGTATCTGTAATTTTGCAAAAAACACTTAAACAGGGAAATGAACAAAAAATCCCAGTCTCCAACCCCACAGTTGTCTCCATCTGGCTGTTGTGCATGAGAGGGAGAAGGAATCTTTCCTACCCTGTCTGGCTCTGAAGTTGAACCGAACCACATCTTTTTGGAAGGTATGTGGTATATCCCCTTAAAACCTCCTGCCAGTCGTGAGACCTCCACTTCCACTGGTAATCTTTTAGCGTTTAATTACCCTGTCTGCAAGAAAATTACATCTTGTTTCAAGGTTGAATTTGTCTAACTTCAACTTTCAGCCATTCAATCTTTTCCAGGCTTTTGTCAACAAGATTGAAAGCCCTTTATTAGGTATCTTTTCCAACAGTAAATACCTATATAAACTGATAGAGTCACTGTACAATTACTTGAAGTTCTGCCTCTAAAAAGCTCTTCCCAGCTCTTGCTCTCCCCACATGTCCCTGACAGAGCTTCCTTTCCTCTATGTGCTACGTGGTCAGAAACCAGCACTGCCTTTCAGCAAGTGATGGGGAAAGGAGAAGAAATTATCTAAGAAAGAAAGAAGAGAGGTTCAAAAGGAATTTCTTGATGATTGATCACTGGTGTATTTGGAAGAGGCATTTTCTCTTGAAAAGCAAACCTTTGCTAAACATTCCCAGCCTACCCCCAAACAGGCTGTCAGCTCGTTTCTACAATATCGATACCAAATGTTTGCAAAGCAAAATACCCTGTCGTGGACCACACCTGACATAAATCAAGCAGGCTCTTGTTCCTGCCTGTGGAGCTATTGCGCTTTATATCATTTGAGGATGTAGAAAGTGTTTTACAAAGAGGCAGGTGTATGTTAAGGAACATTGGCTAATGTAGTGATAATCTGTAGCGTCCTGTATGGTGTTGTGTGTCCTCCATTCTCCTACTGTCAGTAACAATCCAGGGCCCTCCAAACCTTGTGTGGGGAGTGGAATCACAGTGAAACCACAGAAGATCCCAAACACTTAAATTACCAAGTCCTTATTAAACGTAAAGGAACAGTAAAAAATTCACTACTGATCTGTTGAGAAGTCTAGTTTCTCACTCTACCCATTCAGTTATCCATATATTTAATTAACACTTCACTTTTACATTATGAAAACATCAAGATACACCTGCCACTCTAGGACATCACTAGATTAGGACAAAAATGTAATGCAGTCCCCATCTATCACAGCAAGCTTCTGGGACTGTAACATAAGCTGTTTATAGAAGATCAGATCAAAGCATTTAGTGTAGAAGGAATGAGGGATCCAAAATTCCTCTTAAGGAGGAATGATGATCAGATTCAATAGTTGCCAGTGGAGTAGTTTCTATGTGTACCCTACAGGAGTGAGTTTCACAGCAGTGATTAATTTCAAACTTCTTCATTTTTTTTTTTCTCTCAGGTTGAAGCAAATGTTTTAAATTACAGCTATAGCATAGAAGAAAGAATTTAACTAAAGCACAAATATGAGTCATGAAAATGTTCATGCCTTATTTTCAGGGTAATAACTGCTAAATTGCATTTTAAAAAATTACCCCGTATTTCACAGTGTGTTTTATCCTTTTGTTTGTTATTTTCTCTCTTAAGCCCCACTCCCGATCTTTGATCTGTGTGGGAAGATTGTCTCATCCATGCAGAGCTCCCAAAACTCATCAGAGCTCTGCCCCTGCAGGGCTGATTACAGGACAAGGACAGAAGTTTTTGCAACAGGGACAGCACTTCACAGGGCATTTAGGTGGAGCCCTGGCACAGCACTGAGTGCACCAGCACAACATCAGAGAAGAGATCATTAACCAGAAAAAGCACAGACTTTTTTTGAAAGCTTGTGCAACAGAAATAAGAAAAGTGACTCATCCGTGTTGATACTGTCTAACCTTTACTTTCCCACATGTTGCTGTTTTCTCCTGTTAGCAACTTTAGCGTAGTAAAAGTGTCACACTGAGGAGGAGAACGCTGAAGACGGGCACTATCTCCCCTGAGATGTGGAGTGTATATCCAGTTACTGAGACTCTTGGGAACATGGTGGAGGGCTCATGCTCAGTTGCCTGTTTTGCTTTTTATGTTTTCTTTAGTTGTTTTGCATTCTGGCACTGAGTGGGCAGACAAGACTCTTGAACAATCTGTAATTACATAGTGTCACAGTTGATGAGGTTACAAAGGAGTAAATATGTAGTTGGTATTAGAGAGGATATTTTTAACAATACTCACTCTACATCTAATAGAGTGCATCTGTGTCCTCTGTGGGCACTCTGCCTTAGATAATATAAAAGGAGAGCAATGGGGAAGAGAGCAGCATAATAATATCTGCATAGTCTTCAGCGGAATCAGTTTCTGCAAATATACACTTGACATTTGAACTCTTTCATACCAGTGCTGCTCCTATTGATGCCAGTGGCATCTTTGCCCTTGAATAGGAATAGGATTGAATTCTGACTGTTGAATCTCTTGTGACAAGAGAGGTGGAAGTTTCCCAGCGTGATCTGATTGCCATAGTCAAAGAGAAGAGTTTTATTAGTCTATCGTGTCGGTAATTCTTGACCTGGGGTCATGACTATGTCTCAGGGAGGCACAACAACTCTCCCTTCTTTTTGGCCTTGCAAGGAGAGAACAACAACCTGATACAGTTTTCTGTTGTAACATAGGTCACAGTGCAGAACAGAATAAAATAGTTTCATCAGCCTGCCTCTGCTGGGTTGTTACCTGCTGCATTTCCACTTCTGCTTGCCAAATTTTGGCATCTTGGTGATACGGAACAGCCTGCTCTGGACAGTACCACACGTGTACAGTCATGAAATCATATTGTATTGATACTACTCAGAGCTGAGGGAAATCACCTTTTAAAGAGTCAAGGGCCAATGTTATTTTATGATGGCAATGTGGAAAGATTTGTTTAAAAGGCTGTTGCATACTGATGTTTGATGTTACTTGGCTCAGCTAGTTACTAGACACTCCTGGTCATCTTTATGAATCATTTGTACTCCAGCGACACCTATGAATGCATTTAACTTGTCCGAATCTGTTGAGTGGCATTACTTGGAAGTCCATCATGTCCAGCTTTCAGGGCAGGTGTGGGATCAGCAAGACTGACTTCCCTGGAACAATGTCAGTTCACCTCATCTGCTGCTCTGCTTGTGCAAGCTGAGGAATGTGAGTGGGGGTGTTGGAAACACACACCCCTCCCCACCTCTCGGCTTCAATATTCAAGGTGTAGCAAGGATGCTGATCTTCAGCAGCAACGCACCTCCCCATGCACATTACAATGAAACGGCAGGATTCCCCTGTGGATGGGGATTTTATTCCCTGGCTTATGGCACAGCAGTAAAGGAAATATAATTTTTTAAAATACCTTTAGGAAAATACGACAAAAATGAGAAAAAGAGACAGTACTCTCAGGTTGCCAAAATCTGGACAGAAGCGCAGACCTACAGTATTTTCTAGAGTCAATTGCTGAATTCCTGAAGAAATTACTAATAATTTGTTTTCCTTTTCCTTGCCGTGCTCTGTCTCTTTCTTCCTCAAGTCCTGATGGCTTTCAGCACCTGACAATAGCACCACCTACGCAATACAGCAGAAATGATCAAGAAATGAGGGGAGTGGATAGATGATCTCCTTGAGCAGGCTACTAAAAGCCACCTTGTGTATGAATGAAAGAAGTCAGATGCAGTATAGGGGAAATGCAAGAGAGTTTGCTTGCTCTTTTTCCCCTTGCCACAGGAGTGGACTGAACCGTTCTCAGTCCCCTGGGTCTGGTGTGGTATGGAGGGATCATGCCTTCCCCCGGCATGAAGGGATGCTTTTGACTTCTTTTTGTCTGCCATTTACTCTGGTTTCCCTGTCTTGGGATTTTCCCTCTCTCGAGATTTTCCCTCTCTCGTTTAAACAGTGTTGCTCTGGTTTTGGCAGCGAGGTGTGCAGAACAGAGCAGAGCCAGGCCTGCCTGCATCTAAAAGGCAGAAAGAAAACAATCATTTTTCCTTTGGCTATAGCATATTTTGTGGGATCTCTGCCTGACCCACACCATTCCCTTTTTCCTCCTCTGCTTCTCTTTTGGTCTGCCCATTCCAACGTCTTTTTTGCTACTCTTTTTCCCCCTTGTCATGTACAAACTCAACATCCAGGTAACGAATGCCATCTCACCTCTTTCTCTTTATTCATATTTCTGTGGGGTGAATGAGCCCACTGACAATGGAAGGAGGAGATAAGAAATCCCCCTTTTCTCCCCCCCTCTCTGCTCTGGAAATATCACAGATACTTAGAATAATTTGGAGCAAAAATCCCTACAGGTTTATTTAAAACACCCCTCCCTCGACACACAGAGATTTATTTATCTGCTTTACTGCATTTTGCTTACGTCAAGAGCTGGATTGCTCCTGTACAGCCCCCTCGCCAGGCAGATAATTGCTACATATTCTTTTGTATTGCTGCCACCACCTCCACCATCGGGCGCTTTCTCAAACAATCGCCTGCGCAGCCTCGGAGCAATCCATCTCTCTGCAGACAGTAGGATAACAGTGCTTTGATATTAGGGGTCTCCCAGGAGCAGGTGAGAGTCTTGCCTCTTTTCTTGAAAATCAAATGAAGTAAATACCGTGCATTTCTCCTTCCTTTTCCAGATCATTAGCAAAGATGTTAAATAAAACCGGGCTAGCTCTGTGACAGCTCCAGCCTCTTCTCGATGGTATCTCGTTGGCCGTCACTTCCAGGCAGACACACCGACCTGATGCAGTGTCATTTATCATTACCTTTTGTTTACAGCCACTCAGCCAGTTGTCACTCTGTGTGACAATGCCCGTATTCAAGCCAATATGAATTTATTTCTCCAGAAAGGATTTCTGAGAGTAAAGCTTATGCCTCACTAAGGATCCAGCCATACTGTGTTACTGGCAAGACCGTCACCCATTATATTTTTGATTAAAAAAATCATAGCACAGCCTGGCCTTTCCATTCTTGTTATTTACTGCTCGGGGTTTCTTCCACATGCTTATACTTATCTTTTCAGCTGGATATTCATTACATTGTATTGCTATGTGTTTAGGCAATAACAATTTTTAGGCTTTCTTTGATTTCCTTGAGCTGTCTCCAGTCTCCAGCTCCTGAAGTTTGGTTTGCTTCTCAGCTCCCTGGTGTGGGACTGTCAGACTCATTGGTTGCAGGCAGCTGGAGGCCCTGGAGTGCCAGGACTAACCCTGGACGCCAGTTTTTGTCCTAGGAAAAGGATGCCTCTGACAAATGTGACATCAATACGTGTGAGGCAGGAGATAAACAGCTTTGTGTAAATCACAGTAGCCACAGCAGTGGGTCTTGGTTTTGAGCTTTTTCCTTTTCTACCCTTCTCTTTTCCCTCACTGCTCAGTGAAGGTGGGAGGAGAAGAGCCAGATGCAGGGGCAGCATTCCAGGGAGAGCTGGGCCACGTCTGGTTCTCCCTCCCCTCCCTGCAATGGTGTGGCAGTGTGCAGGTAACAGCATCTTCGTACAGCTTTGGACAGAGGCGGGAGGATGTGCTCACCCACTGGGTTTGCTGGGTTGTCTTCTGGACAAGGGCAAAGCTGGATGGAGAAAACCTGCAGGAACTTGTTGGCCATGATGCAAGTCAGAAATACGTTCAGCTAAAAAGGTTTGTTATGCCCTGGACAAAGAGTAATGAGTCTCCTTTCACTTTTTTCCTATTGTTAATACATTCACTGCCAAAGTAAATATTTAATTTCCTGGTACTAGTGCAGCCCAAGCACCATTCATTACATACATATTCCCTCCCGTATTGTCTCCTGCTCCAACAGAACAAAATATAAAATTGCACAAAACAGACTAGAGGACTAGGGACATATCTTAAACATCTTTCAATCTGTCTACAACTTAAAATTACAACAGGAACCAGATGCTGTGTCCAAAAGACGGAAGTGGAAGAACTTTTCTATGCAAAATTTCTGGTGAACCAGGAATACAAAATATTTACTTCAAAACAAATTTTATCTCACTGAGATTTTCCCCCCCCCTTAAATTCATAGAAACTGTGCTTCTTTTTAATATTGTCAGGGTGGCATACTTTATTTTTTTATTGAAAAGTACATTTCTGCTAGAAATGACTGAAAATTTATTTTAACAAAATTTTAAATTCTTAACCTCAAAAGGCAAATAAATTATATTGGTATATGAAGCATTTTGTTTTACCTGATACAATGATTATAAAAATATTTCTCTGGTGCTGTCAGCACAGTTATTTCAATGACATTTTTGCTGAGCTACTAGTGAGATAACAATCCATTATCTGTAAAGCTCAGAGTAGACAGTCTAAGTCATGAATGTTATGTTGAAAGCATCTTATGATCTTTAGATGGTAGATACTGTGTATTTATATATACACATAACATACCATGTATATATATATATACACACATGTGTGTGTTTATATATCTGTATCTACACATATATGAATGTGTAAGTGTGCATCTGTAAACAACAAGTATATTGTGCCGTAGCAATTTTGCCCTCAAATACAGTAGCTCGATATAGCTTATGGAGAGTCATGCAGTCTGCTTTATTATGGATATTATTTCTTTACAGCTCTGGATTTGGTCCAAGATTTAAGCACGTACTTATGTTTAAGAATATCAGTAATTGCCCTAAGATTCTCTTGAAAGTTTTCCTTAATTCTTTCCCAAAAGTCTTCCTTGAATATATGGTAGGGGATTCTGTTACTAACCCTTTGAATAGTCCCCAGTACTCCTCATTTTCTCCTGTTTTGGAAATCACCACGACACAATGCGTGTGCATGCAATTTAGACTTGGAGGCCGTTGTTAAGTATTTGGATCCCAGTTTTTCTTTGGTTCCCTCAAACAGGGACACTTTTAAGAGCAGACAAAACAAGCAGGCCTGTAGCGTGCTCTGTAGGAGTTGTGGTCCAGATGCCTTGGAGAGTAGATCTGCCACTGCTGCTGATGGTGTGTGAAGTGTAGAGGGCAGTAGCTACTCTTTGGGGTGCGAGAGAGACAGCACTTGGAGAAGGTGTGCTTGCTGCCCTCTCTGAAAATATCAGGATTGGTAAATTCATCTCTGAGCCTTCTGCTGTGGCCATGGATCCAGCAACCCAGCCCCGATCCTTCATCCTCAGGGCCAAATCTCAGTTTTGCTTGTCCCCTGAGTCAGACTGAGCTGCCTTTGCCTTTATGTATGCATAGTGTGCATCGAGAAAGAGGGGCAGCAAGATAGTGCTTAACATGAATGCTCTGTGGGGGCGCAGGTGCCACCTCATTCTGCAGGTGACTGGAAAGCAAGAGAAAACAAGCAGATCAGCCTTTGGCTGCACAGTGCTACAGATCAGGTCCCCAGTGCCCAGCTCCCCACTGATGGACAGGAACGCGGTGCGGAGGCAGTGTAGCATAGCTTGTTTAATGCTGCATTATGGTAATGCATACTGGCGAGCCATTAACATGGGAATCTTAGATTTAAAATATAACAAATGACACAATTCAATGTTTTGTAGCAGTGTGTACTCCGCAGTCATAAGCACATAATTTTTTTGATATAGTTTCAGCCCAAAGCAAATTTTCTCAGCTAAGTAGCTCTCTAATCTATCTACCCACAAATACATATATTTCTTTTTAATAAAATTTGTTAGTATTTACCAGACACATAATGGCACTGTTATTTTTACCCAGGGTGCTTGCTTTACCTATTAAATGTTATACAACCTTTCTAAAACCAAATTAAGCAAAAACATTAACATCAATTCATTGAATTCAGGTGCTATTTGAAAAATGTAGATGTTTTCAAACAGTAGAGTGAATGGAAAAATATTGCTGCCTTGACTGTCAGATTACATTTCTTTCCTATTGAAGCTAAGTGGGTTAAATTAAGTGATTAATTAACTATGCATCTGCACAATTAGGTGGGCATTTTTATTCTGTTTAACTTATATATTTATTTCTCACTTGGGAAGAAAGGAACCGTAACAAGACAAAGGGAAGAATATCTACCAGAATTAGAGATTCCCAATAGCACTGTTGTAGTATGGATTTTACTATCATTTCCATTGTAGCCTTGTGAATTCATTGGGCTTAGAACTCAGGCATGAAAATTTGCTCCACAATGAAATTTCTCAGTTAGTGGAAATTTTGCCAGACTTTGTTTACTGTTGTTTTTAGACTAGAAAATCTGTAAGAGCATCTAACAAAAATAACCACCTTTGTTGCAGGTTTTCTGAGTTTCTTCTTGTTGTGAGCTGACTTGCTCCCGTCTGTCATTGAGGTGCTGTTTCCAAAAGCAGCTCCTGGGCGGCTACATGGGTGTTTGTCTGTGCTGTGCATGAAGGAGAAGAAAGACAGATCCTACTTTGCTACTTTGCTGCTCAGATACCCAAGGCACTTTGGGGCAAAACCAACAACCACGAGTTTGGTTTCCTCATTGCCCCTAACGAAGTGCAGGTAGATGTTCATGAACCTTCAGTGGAAGAAGGGCACCTATGGGTTCTCCTCTTGGGATAAAACTCTCTCCTTCCATCCCTTGCATTACCCTCCAGAACTGCAGCTGGGTGCAGCTTTGTGATGGATTTCTGGTTGAATTCCCTCCTCATGGTGAAAACAGAAGTGCTTTTTAGTGCTACTGTTCTCCAGACCTCCTTTCCGAGATGGTTTTTATCTCTGTCCCTGCCAGAATCCCAGTCACTGGCTGGTACAAATGCTGTAAATGGACTAATGTGGGCCCAGCAAGTGCTGGTCCCACTGCTTTGAGCTGTGCCTTTGAAAATAATGAGCTGGATTGTCAGAGTCCTCGGTCAGCAAGGCGAGAGAATGAGAACCCCGCTGCTCCCCTGCTCAGTTTGCAGCTCCAGCTGCCGGCGGTGGCAACTATTCAACTGACATTCCCTCTAGTGAGAAAGGTCTTTGGCAACAGGGAAATGTTGGGATTTTTTTTTCCCCCTCCCCTGTAACTTTTGTTTTTTGGCATCAGCTGCCTTGTGTCCTCATACAAAAGTTCCTTTTTTTTCTTTTTCTTTTTCTTTTTCTTTTTCTTTTTTAAGCTGACATTTTGATTGTGCTTTAATTAACCACTTTGGAAGCAGCATGACTCTGTTTTGGAATGAGTTGCACTGGTACAAGTTTTGTGCGGAGGCATCTCTGTTTCAGAGTGACTGCATCCCTTCTGACAGTCCTCCCACAGCTAGCCCACCTTGCCTTGTTTCAGGCCTCCATCAGACTGGGGTTTTTTACCTACATGAACCCTACTGCTCTACAGGCATCCCAAACAGATGTCACAGGGCAGTTTATTTGCCCAGAGGCAACCACTTTCGCTCCTTTGCTTTTCTGCTCTCTTGACACCCCTCTTGCTCCTTTCCCCCATCCTCCCTTCTTCCACTCAATTACTGACCCAGTGGGGATGCTATGCCCCAGGATTCCTCGGGGCTACTTTCTCTCCCAGATGAAGAGCATGTTGAGCCCTCACTGAATTAGTCAATGCTTTGCCGTGACCTACCAGTGTCTGGGGCAGAGCGTGCAGGAGGAAAGCAATCGTGGGCACATGGGCCAGCATCCAACCACATCCAAGGAACATCGGTGGCATTACTGCAATACAAGGGTGCTCTTTTACTGCTCCCTCTACCTAAACTTCTGCACCTGATCTTGCAAAATTATAAGTAGATATAAATAGTGGTCGGTAGAAGACCAGAGATTCTTTTTTTTCGCTGTTTCCCTTCAAACCCACCCCCGTCCTGCCCTGCTCATATGGTGCTCCTACAGCTTGATACTTTTAACAGCTTTGTTTTGTTCAAAGTGTCTAATTTTGCATAATTGGCCAAATAGCGCACCTTTCCCACATGTCCATGTGCTTTAACTTTCTGTCTAATCACTCTCCTCCTTTTCTCCTCCCTCCCCTCTCCGCTGCTGAGCACAGTGGGTAGTAAAGTACCAGTGTTTTGTGCAGCACGTTTACCAGGGTAGAAAAATTTTGGTTCAAAAAACCATGAGTGAACTCTCTCTTAGATTTTTTAACTACATTTATAGTAGAGGAGGAAAATTGCCAAAATTAAACCATGACAACATTACAGAAATCCTTGGAGACGATAAGGCAGAAATTCCCAGATGTCCTCTCTTGCAACTCCACTTCCAAGCCCATGAGCTCATTCCTACCAGCATTTCCTGCTTGAGGTGCATGCCTCAGCCTGGAAAGCACCATTAGAAAGAATTCTTGGATATTTTTAGTCACATCCTTGGAATTTTTAAAAATTCAGGCTCAAATCTATTATTACCGCTTCTAGTAATTTGGAAGCATACTTTTATGATTGAAAAACATGTGGGAGAGGATTTAAACAAAGATAATTAGTGCTCAGTGTCAGTGCCTGGATTACAGAATAATACACAGCCTCCGTGTGGGGCTGTGTTCATTCAGTGTTTCCTTCCTACCCCAGCAAGGCCTTTCCGAGCACTAGTCTGGTAAACCAGTGTTGCTCCATTTCCCGGTCTTTTAGAGCCTTTTAAAGGAATACCCATTTCTGTGTTGCAGCCCAACATTTCAAGAAAGCATCCACTTACAGAAAGGAAATCCATGGAGGTTAAGAAATAATTAAAAATCTGAGCAGAACTATTATAATTACAAATATTTTTACCCTGTGCTGTTGGTTAGTGGACTGATAATTGAGCCCATTTGGGATGAATTAAATGAAATGCAGGAGGAAGACTATGGGGAAGTGATTAGCTGGTCCCTGTGTCCTAGAAGTCCTGTAGTGCACTACTAGGAAATCCATAGTATCCCCAAAGCCAAATGGCCGAATGCTGGATCATAGTGTATCTTCTTAGGACACTGCACAGCTACTTTGAAAGAAAATCCAACACTACAATAAACATGAAAACACTCTTAAACTGGCACTAAAAATCTCTCTGAGTATATTTAACAAGCACCTTCTATCGAATAAATTTTCTTAGAGATGGTACTGAACTGGATAAGAGGATGGCAAGCAGAATTAGGTAATTTGTGGAGTTCTGGCTCCGTGATGCCTCCCTTATAAGAGAGAGAGAAAAGAAGGAGTTTAATTCCAGGGGAAGAAAGGCAGGAAGTATTTCTTCTTTGAACAAGCAAAGAGAGGAGGGAAGACATGATCAGCCTCTGCTCTGTCCCTGCTGTCGCCTGTTCAGGGCAGACAGTGAAATCGCAACCCTAACAGCTATGTTTAGTGGTGGGTATTTTCAGAATCAGAATTTTGTGTTGTAATCCACGTCACACAGCACCTGACTGGCAGATGTCTGGATAAACAGTGAAGCTTGGAGAATCAGTGGCTTGGAAGCGCTGGATATTTTTTTGATGTGACTTCTTTGATCATACTCTCTTTATTCCGAAAGTGAATTTCTAACTACTCTCACAGTTCTGGGTCAGCAAAAAGCCAGAACTCATAATAAAAACAATCTAATTTTTAAAGTTGTCAAAATGGTAAGATCTTAACAAATCTTTCAGCTCATCAATATATAATAACCTCATGCCAACTTGCCTTGAAATCATTTAGTAGATAAGGTCTCGTTTTGCTGATAACTAAATAAATTTTAGAACATTCAAAGTGGTTTCTTTTTTTTCTTTTTCTTTTTTTTTTTAAATCTTGTTTTCATTTATGATTGCTTGTAGCAGTTTGTATCCATTTAATAGCTAAAAAAGCATGTCCACATGTCCTTGGCTGATTTCCTCTGACTAGTTCACTTGTTCAGAGCCGTATTGGCCCCAACTGGTTGGTTCAGTGATCAGCATGATTTTTGAATCAATGTAGCACAGGAGAGGGCTTACATTACTGCTGCCACAAAATGTAATCAACTGCCTAGCATATTTGTCTGAAGAATTATTAAAGCATAGAATGCAAAGTGGCAGAAATAGAAGTATAATTCTGGTAAAATCATCAAAGGATGCAATAACCGAGTTAGAAAATGCAGTGACAGATCTAATTAACGAAGTAAATTACAATTCAGTCCAAAAATAATTGTCATTAGAAGTAAAATCACATTTCTGTCTGAAGCGTCTCAGCATGTTTGCCATAGTGATTGGTAAAACTAGAAAGAAACCCACTCTCATTATTTTTTTAATGCAATTATTACACACAAAAATCAGTCATGAAATCGAATATGCCAGTTTAGCAAGCCATTCTCAGCTAAGAGCCTTCCCTCTCGCACCACCCTGTAGAGGTTTAGGCTGGGGGCTGCTGGCTTACAACACTCTCCTTTTGTCCTCATGCTGGAGTCAACATTATTTTTGGACTGACTCCTTCCTCCCAAAGACTTCTTCATTTTCTGAATTAAAACAACAGACCACTTAATTTTACTATTGACCTAATTGTGCATCTGCATGAGTTGGGAGCTATCTAACAAAAGGAAAAGACTAATAGGACATGTGCCAACTGCAGTTTAAGTTGGGCTGCTTTTAATATAATCTGAAGAGCTTTTGTATTAAGCTCTAACAATGGGTAATACAGCCGTCGAGCTGATTACTTAAGCAACTTCTGGATATATTCACACAACAAATTTGAATTCTAAGTATTTTGCATACTGTTTCCACCTATATAATTGTCTGCTGGCCCTTATCATTATTTATTATGCAAAACTGATTTTTTTTTTGAAGCGTGAAGAATGAAGTAATTTAGTATGCAAACAGTTAAAACTCTCATGTGGATTCCGATTTCGTATGTGTTGATAAATTCACTTACGATGACTGACAGTGTGAGATTTTTTGGGGTCATATCGGTCACTCTTTCCATGACACTGATGAAAATGATAAACTAAATGCCAGAAGTGTCCCTGGCGCATCATAGGATGAAATGTATAAAATGTCAGTGTCTAGCCGGTGTCTATTAATAACTAAATATGATTGCGTGTAATGAGCAGAGATTTTCATGTTGATTGAAGTATGATTTCTTTTGATCTTCCAGATGTTGCTGCTTAGAAATTCATATTGCTCTTTTGCTGCTAAATGCATAATGACCTTTTAAAACCTTTTAACTGTTAAAAACCCTATTATTTTCAACAACGAAGTCAAGCTTCCAGATTTTTTATGTTGATTGGAAGTTCCTCTCTCTTCCCATCCTCACCTTCCCTCTTGCTTTCTCTGTTCTCTCTCATTTTTCTACTCTTTTTTTCCCTTCTCATACATTTCTCGAGCAAAGCTTCTGACAGTGCATTGACTCCTGTGCTCAGAGGGACAGACGGCATAAATTGGCTGGACCCCATCCCCACTTGTGCCATTGCTACTCCATCACAGTCCCAGAGAGTTTCCCAGCATGGCTGGGAAATTTGGCCTGAGCAAACATTTTGTGCAAATACCCTGGTCACCTCACTTTGGAGGTAGAAAAGAAACAAAAGCAGGTGTCAGAAATAAAGAATCGTGTAGTCGATGTTGATAGCAGAGTGATCTGCTCTGAAGAAAAGAGTCGCGGAGCATTGTAAGCTTTCTGCATGAATAATGCATTTGTGTCGCTCATTTTTGGGCTTAGTCACACCCTGCCTTCCACATTTGGCCCCTTTATGGTTGCACCTGTGCATGAATGGTGACTGCCTGAGAGTGTGCAGGAATAAAATGAGTCCCGGAGTAAAGGCAGCAGCAGCAGTGTAAGCTTCCATTCATTATTCAGCTTTTGTGCCAGTCCTGCGTTAGCAGAAGGCTGTCTCTGGCCTGTGTGACTCAGCCATGTTAATGCAGAGAGCTGCTTCTGCACCATGAAGCTGTTGTAAGCTCTTATCCGATTTGGTTAGTGGCCACTGTATGAAGACAGCGAAGAAGGGTGTCTCTACTCCTGGCACTTTTGGCAATACAAGCCTTAGGATGCTTCAAGACCTCTGAAATGGGCTTCACAGTGCCCTGGTTTCTTCCTTGTCACTGCACTGTGCCAGCATCAGTCACTCAGAAAAGGGCCTTGGGGTACCACCTAGTCCAAACCCCTACTCAAGCAGAGCCAGCACTGGCTTGAGGTTTATGTTGCCTAACTCTTTTAAATTATTTTGGATGGGTTTGGAAGGGGAGCTGCAGCTGGCATGCTATGCTTGGTATGGTGTATACTCCATGGCTTAAGGGCCAAAATCTCTTCACATTCCGAGCAAATGCAGTATCTTCAAGCAGTACTGCTGTGAGTTAGCACAAGGATGAATCCGCTTGGAACAGATTGACCAATGTACTGTAAAAGGGCCACGCTGAGGTGTTTTGTGGCCTCTGAAATGGGGACAAGACTCATGGATCTGTTTTAGCTATTGCGTAACAGCAGGAAAATGGACCAGTTCTACACAGGCAGTACATAGATGGAAAAGACAATAAGGACAACAAAGCAAAGCAAAGCATCTAGCAAAATCAATCTCATGTGACAAAGTTTTTTTACACCTTCACCTATTCCTGGAAATGTTCAACTTAATGCAACTTATTCTGGCTTTAATTACAGACTCTGTGACAAACATACCATGCAAAGTCAAACTCAAGAAGATTCTAGAACCTTGGAGGACCAGACCAGGTCTACCAAGGCCCAGGTAAAGAGTGGTTCCAGAGGTTACTGGACCAGATTCTTTGTGTATGCAGCCAAAAAAATGCTGTCCACTGTATGGCATCTTTGCAATGTCTTTGTGAAAATGGCTGCATCTTTTACTGACTTCCCTGTGGATTTCTTTGTCACTAATGCAATAGTGACAGTCCTGGGGCCCTATTGCTCTCAGCTACCTCTAGTTCCTGTGCAACGTACTGTGTCATTCATTATATATGCTGGTCCCATCTGGTCTGACAAGCTTTCCCCATCCTCAGAAGCGATTACAAATAATAATGATGACAAAACCCAGAGAATTTTTGCTATATTTTGAAAATGATTGTTTTGTGTTGCACAAGGGTGCTTCCCGCCTATCTCTGGGGTCACCTGGCAACCATTTCCTAGCCTCCTTCTATCAGATCCATATCAAGCAAGGGCATCTGGAAGCTCATTTGGGATGGGAGCTGCTCCCTTTCAGCATCCCTGCTGGCCTTCTATGGGCAGAGGTGAGGAGAGTGTGCATGCAATGAATTCATGACCATTACTCTGATAGAGGCTATTTAAACATATTATAGCAGTTTCATTTGTGTGCTGCCAAAATATTAAAAGAAAAGCTGATGCTAATATAGTACCAACCACCAACACCGCATAATTAAGCATGTATTATTTGCAGTTGATGTTTGTCTGTTTAATAGAATTAAGGATAATTAAGAGAAAACAGTGAGAAGATATCACTGCACAGTATAACCATCTACTAAACCAAGTGAAACAGTGAGAGCAATATCTCTGAATAGGATTGTTCACCCTGTGTGGGTTTTGCCCCTTTGTTTATCCAATGAGTCTCTTAATAATAAAAATTATATATTTGCATATGTACGTCCATACATATATGTGTGTGTATATATATGGAAAAAGTGAAAAAGTGATAGAGCATGGCTGGGGCACGTTAGAATTTTAAAAGCTCTGTTTAAAGGGTATGCTCAAATTTTGAGAGAGTAGAAGCATTTGCCACATTGGGCTGAGATGGACACATCCCAGCTCTCTCTTCATCCAGCATCCTTTCTTTTTATTTACACTGAATTGCCCTGTGACTGTCCCTGTCTCGTCACATTCCCTGCTCTCCTTACCCTAAAGTTAATATCTCTGAGTTGGCTGGAGTAAGTCCAAAGGACATTAAATAATGGTTTGGTCACTGGGTTTTGCTACAGGAGCAAAAGTGGATTAATGGCTTGTGCCAATCCATGCCATGGTAAAAGCATCTTCTTTTGATGCTAAGCCTCCTCCTTAGCTGTGGTGTATCAGATAGAAATCACCTTTTTCTTGGTAGGTATCTCTTTGCTTTAAGAGTCTGTTCCTTTAATCAAAATCAGTAGGAACAGCAGAGGGAGTGTGGCTAAGGATGTATTTACTTGAAACATCCAGAGCTCTGAATATATCACCAACATGGGCCAGAATGGCCCGAGGAACATCTGTGCTTCAGCTTTGCTCAACAAAGACAAATATGTCTCACTCAGTGCTTCGCTCTTATATAAGTTTCCGTATCGGCAGAAATAATTCAATGTATCTTGGTAATTCTGTTAAGGCAGGCTCACCAGTTCTCCCACCTCAGATTCAATAGTAATTGGGTTGGTATTACCTGCAGGTATCTTTGTAAGAAGATGCTGTTAATGTCACTACTCCAGAAGCTCTATCAATACATTAATTGGTGCTAGAAAGTTGACAGCCGGCCCTTATGAGTGCTTGCCTTTGAACAACCTGAAACTTAAATTATGATTTGAAATTATTTTTGTTTTGGAAGATAATGCACTACAGAGGGACAGTAAGAAGCAGCATCCTTAGATGGCACTCGCATCTGATGAATGGATACCTAATGCAATCACTATTTTTATTTGTTCCTGTAGTGAAGGCACACCCAGGGGCTTTGCTGAGGATTAGGGCCTCTGTGCTCAGTACCATGTACAAACAGCTTGCAATCGAATGTGGATTCATATATAAGAAAATGAAACCAGCCATTCCCTTTCAGAAAAATTGAATTCCCTTCCCAACAGGTCGATAACATGAGCTCAGATGGTGGTAGCTGAAAAGGATAGCTGCCACGGTGTGCAGTAGATCTTCCTTAGGAAAGTCCCAGATCTCCATAAGGCTCCAGCAAGATGAATCTCTGTGCCAACACAGAGCTTTTGGGAAAAACGGGGGTCCAAGATAGAAACTTACCCCTCTGTCTTCATTCCTCTAGGGCCGCCTTTACAGACAGGCACAGTTGGTGGTTCTCTGCAGCAGCAGCGGCTGGCACACTGCCTTCCTGGCCAGTCTCTATCTGCACAGCCACTGGCAGAGACTGCAGGAGACAACTACTATTCTGGGGGTCAGCTCTCCACTTTCCTCCTCCTCAGCAACAAGCAAAGAAGCAAGTCCAGTGTTCCTTCCCAGGCCTGTCTTTCCCTCTCCCACCTGATCCAGTATCTCCAGTTCCTCACTCATGACACATTCAGGCAGATGGTCCAGTAGACCAGAGAGAACTTAGTAAAGCAATCTTTCCCATAACTGGTGTCTCCCCAGCTTTTCCTACACCCTGCTCTAAATGTTCTCTTTGATTTTGCAGAACTGAATTTTACCAGCCTGGAGCTAGTGTTGCACTCTTAAGTTCTGCTGAGAGCTGGTCCTGAAAGGCATCTTTCTGCCTGGATTTTACAGAGCTCTCTGAGATCTGATCCTCTCTGGGATCTGATTGTCCTGGTGCAGCACAAAAAAAAGACCTGATGGGTTACCACAAAGGTGCCAGCAGCTTGAACCCAATTGGTCTAATTTGCGTGCCTGGCTGAAGGCCTGGGAAGAAGGAAACAGCTACCTAAATGTCTTTGACAAATAATGGAAAGGCGTAAGAAACCATAAGGACTAGGAGAGGTTGCCCCATCTCCCTTACTTCTGAGGTGCAAGGAAAGTAGAGGGCAACTACTGAAAATGTTAGTTGTCTTCATGCTTCTGAAATTTGCTTCAGCACCCTTTCCTAAAGCAGGATTCTGGTACTGGATGGTGCCATTTCTTATGTTTTGAACTAAGTGGCAGTAGTTAGATAACTGACTTAGGATGGGTAATATATAGCTCTCAGATTTCCTCCAATGGAGGTAGAAATGTTCTCCCATTTCCCTGATCTCCAGAGTGTCCTGATCAGCAAACTACCCTGTATCCGGGGTGAGAGCAGTTGCCAGCTTATCTTTGCAAGCCAAGCTGTGGCACAGCCAGGATGTCAAGAGAAATATGGAAGAGACGGCAAGCAGGAGGGAACCAGGTGGCAGCCACCAGCCAGGCACTCATCGGGCATCCAAGAGCAGTGCCGTTTTTTCCCTGGCTTTTCTACTGGTTCTTATCAGGGAAGCAGAGAGAGACTCCATGAGGTGCTGCAGACATAACAGCCCCAGGGAAATGACTGCACCACCTTGGTGGTATCAGAAGAAGTCCTGACTCATCTCCTGGAAACTGAGGCAGGATGTAGGTGCCTGTTTGCCCATACTTGGATTGCTTTAGGATTAGTAGCTCCAACCATGCCACCAGCACCAGAAACTGCAGCAAAGAGCCTGGGCAATGTTCAGGCTGAACCTGCATGGATTTAGCTGTCAATATCCAAATATGTGATTGTTGAAAAGGAATAGTTTTGATGAACTGGACCAATGTCTGATATTTGTAAACCAGAGTGTGTCTATGTTCACATTTATTCACACTATTCTGCAGTGTTCCAGTTCCTAGACTGGTGTGAGGATAGTTCCTTGGAAATTAATAACTGTTAGAGCTCTGTGTCTCAGTGAATTGTTTACTTCCTTACATCATTAGTACTATCCTCGTAGGAAGAAGGAGTGTTGAAAATAATAAACACTCTTTTCTTCATCGATATATTCTGAAGACTATGGGAGAAAAGGCAAGACATGAATGCTAGCTACTGTGAGGCCTCGAAATACACAGCTTCCAACTGGTGCTTCGGTCCTTGCTCAGATCTTTTCTGGTCACCATAATAAAATGGTGGTACCATTAAATCAGGTCCAAGTTTGCATCTTTTCTGGCATTCTGTCTCGTCTGTTGTCTGTCTCTCTCTCTGTATATGTATTGTATTTACATCACTTAGGGGACACGTTGGATTTTACACGATGGGTGTGGGTATCACAGCGGCGTCTGCCTGCGAGATCACCCCTGAGCACTGGCCGGTGGTGGGGCTGATGGTTCAGTAGGTGGCACTATTTCCTCTTGATTTAGGACCAAACCCGGGTCCCAGCACGATGTGTGGGGGGCCGTAAGGCCGAGGTGCCCTGTTCAACTCCGTTATCGGGGCTGGTTGTTTCTGTTGAGTTTCTGGCCTCGGGTGGGAGGAGGACTGACCCTGGCGTCGCAGTTAAAATTCATTTGTGTAATTTCGTTCTGATTCTATAAAACTCTTTTGCACATTCAGCTGGTACTGTATTGTTTTTTACTTTCCAGCCTGAAAACTGCCGTCTGGTATTCAATATGTTGTAGCAACTCTTAAATCAGTTATTACTGTCTACCCCAGAGATGGCTGCATTCCTACAGTGGAAAAGAAATGTGTCCCTATACGTTCCTCCCTTCACAATGTTGAATCTTAATTAGTTGCCACTTGCAAAGTGCTTTGAGATACCCAGAGGGAAAAAAAAATTATGAAAGTGCAAAGTATTGTTAATTGTTATTTTAGCACTTTAAAAGCATGAACCTGGCCCTGAAAACTAGCCACAAAAATGCACTAATTCCAAATTCTGCATGAGAAAACTTGAGGCCACGAGGGAATTTGAAAGGTTCCTAATTAGGCAGAATTCACAAGGCAGACAAAAACTGGAAGACAAAGGTTAAACAAAAGAGGCAAGAATATATTTCATAGGAATCTGAAAGACAGGAAGAGAAATGCAGTGGTAGACAAATACTTGGTCTAGACCACCGACTGGGTGACAATCCACCCAGGGAGATGCCCACGCCTCAGCATGTGCTGAGGTACTGGGCAAACTGGGCAAACCCATGCCTGAGGTACCTGAAGCAACTTCCTTGGACGGACATCAGGGATCTGCTTGGTTCCTTTTGTTTAGCTGGTATCACAAGAGCAGAGCATTAGACTGACACTGATAACTGCCTGCTGTGTAGTCAGGGGAGAGGTACTGCCCCACAGCCTTTGGATCTTGTGGGGTTTTCTTCCCTTGTATTATTATTCTTACTATTTTTAGAAAATTATGGAGAAGAGGAGCAAGTGGTTAAAAATACAAATGTAGAACTAAAAATGAGCAACAGCCTTGGGGATGGATTTACAAGGCCAGTTCAGGATACTAACAACCATTCTATGTTCTAAGTCTAAACGTAAATTTTCTAACTCTCTCCTCTTCCCTCACAGGAAACATTTAATTCCCTAAATACCGAAGTTTCTGCTGGTAGAGTTTGCCAGGTGCCATGGCACCGAGCTCACAGAGATAGACCTTAACCTGCAATTTAACGACTCTGAGTTGCTTAACATCTGTTTCACTGCTGAATTGATGCTCCTTCCCAGAGCAGGGGATCTTGCAGCCACACTTGAAGCCTGCTTTCCCCTCACCTCCCTGTATCTTCTCCCAAAACACACCTAAACAATTCTTCCTGCTACACACCTTTTGACCAAGTCTTCTTCTGATAATCCTTGAGATTAGATCCCTGCACTGCCTGTTTTGGGCCAGAAACACCCAGCCAGGTCTCCCCTCTTTCAGGAGACTTTGTACCAGTGAGGTACTGAGTGAGACAGGGTGAAGCTGGCTTAGTCAGGTGTAACAGTTTTTTCCAATTTTATAGGAGCCCTTTGCTTTTGCAACTCAGTATTCACAGAGTAAGGAAACCAGCCCTGCTTCTCCCCCAGTGCAGGTAAGGATCCAGCCCCCAGGGCTGCAAAATCAGCTTTACGGCTCCTTGTTCCCTGTGACTTAATGAATATTTATGTCTTTATTGCAGCATGGAATAGCTCAGGTCCCGTGAGCACAGCAAGGAGGGGAATGTTTGATTTGCAAGCCTGAGATAGGGAGCAGCAGTAGCTGAAATTCAGGTGCCATGGGGATTTCTGTAGTGGCGGGGAGAGCCCTGGTACCTGTGCAATTTAGGCACCAAGGAGGTCTGGAGGATATCCAGTTTGGAAGTTAGCACACAGAACAGCAGTTAGACACCTCCAACACCCCAGAAAGTCTGGTTCCAGGCTATGCAATTCACATTCACATATTTTGATTATTCAAAAAGGTTTTTACCTTCCCTGCAAATTAAGGACAAAGGTTCTAATTCTAGATGCTGCAGCGATATAATCTTGGTAAGTATCCCTGAAGCTGATCAGCAAAACACTGTTTCACATTTGCCTCTCTGAGAATAGGATTTATTCTTTACTTAACCAGATAATAGTGTAGTCATCCATATGTGTGCAAAAGAAAGTATCTCTCTTTTTTTTATTGTTGACATAATATTACCTTTTTGGACATTCACTGCGTATCTAAAGGCTCCACAATTTACATGGAAAATAGCGAGCTTGTCTTTCCTTGATACTTTTCAGCTGATTTTACCTGTGCTCAGGATGCGATAGCCAGTGTTCATTTTTTTTTGGCGTAAGATACAGCAGATAAGAGTTAATTAGCATCCTTAACAAAATACCACAAATACTGTATGGAAGGGTACAATATTTACCTTTTGGGCTGGACTTTTACTTAGTGCATTTATGGTTTTTAATGTTAAATCTTCTCAAGAAGATGTTAAAACCAGCGTCTCTTTTCCTTGTGAGCCCCCAATATGTGACAGCCCAGTTATGTCTTAGGAGAAGATTTTGTGAGACAGCTCAGCCTTACAGCTCATAGTCTGCAAAAATTTAGTCTCCTCTCTACGGCTCCTGTGTCTAACTGTTCCTCTTGCCTCCGCTCTGTCCTCTCAGCAACCAGTCTATATCTTTAAAGAGGTAAAAGATCAGCGTGGGGAAAGAAAAGAAGAAAAGAAAGTTCAGATTAGTGAACTGGTCTGTCTCATTGTGTGCCTAGCTGAGCCGATGTGAGGGACCCACTGGCGCAGTACTGCCAGCAGCAGGGGGAGGCACAGGGGTGGGGGCTGCCCCCCCAGAGCAGTGAGCTGTAAGCTTGCCCCATCTGCCTGTGAAACTCCACCCTCAGAGGTGAGTGGATGTCATTCCTCTGCGTGACCTACCCCACAACTTCTCCAGCAGAGCTCCCTATCCAGCAAGGATACAGCAAACTAGACCCGAATACCTAAATTAGATCATGCTACCATTGCACATACCGCAAACCAACCTGGGAGAGAGGAAAGACAGAACCTAAGAAGTGATGCTGGCTGTGGCAGGAGAAAATGGACTGCTTCGCTTCTGTGTTTGAGCCTAATCATTGTACTGAGAGTATTTCTTCACTGCTGTCTTGGAGCTTTAGGGCTGTGCGCTGAAAGCAGAAGTGCCAGTAGCAAAGGAACTGGGTACTTGGTACCAGAACAACATAAACATCTTCATGAAGGCAGTGACCTGCAGGACTCTAATTAGCTCTGGTAGCAGCAGGACCCAGCTGTGATGCTGAACACAGATCTGAAGCTTGAAGAGACTCTGGCCAGCCACAAGCAGGCTCCGTAACTGTGCCAGAAAAGAAGGGAACAGAGGAAACTTCTGTCATGGTGACATCAAAGAGTGTTCAAAAGGTGTCTCGGGCTCTTGTGCCAGCTGGCTGAGTGACTGCGGAGCCTAGGTATAGAGACTAATTTCTAGGAAATGTAAAGACATCTATGTTCAATATTACAGTTTGTGACTCATTTTCTCTATTTGCTACCCCAAATGCACAACCAAACACAGAGGCTCCAAACTTCTTTCCTATGAACATCAATGATCTGTTGAAAAGTCACATCATTAGGATGAAATTGGAACAGTTTATTTCAGAAGTTTCACTAACTGAGATGAGGAGACTTCTACTGCATTTACTCATCTCTCCTTGAAAACTAAGGATGAGGTAGGTCACCCAAAAGGCAGATTTTTCCATCATTCTGATCTTACAGTAAACTCTCCATATTTTCTTGAATGCAGGAAGCCGATAACCTTGCCCTTGTCATGTTTTCACAGATTTGGGCCTGTTTTCATCATATTCCTCTAGGCAATTCCAGATCTATTTTCTACTTGACCCCATAGTTTTGATTTGCATGGTAGGTTGTGTATTCTTTTGCTATTGCACATTTCCTTTATTTAACAAAGAATTCTATCCTAATCCCTTGAATTTGCCCATGATTCTGGCATTAATCCCTCAAAAAAAAAAAAAAAAAATTGAAAAAATAGAGGGTACAAAAGGTACAGGCTCTCCCAGAACCCAGACAAACAAGTATCACGAGGAACATCAGTGCTAAGTACTGTTGTTTACTCAGGCACTCCAAATGCATTAATAGGTTACAAAATGGAGATGAGTTTAGGTTAAACAGACAGCTTTGTCACCTTGCAGATGACAGGCCTTTAGACTCACAAGATAAATAAGACAATTCAAGCGTGGCTTTACCACTCAACATACTTCTCCTTATGTTCTTACAAAAGCTTGAGCAATTGTGTATTAATGTAAAAGGCTCTTTCCTTCCTGTGATTATTTATGTAATCAGTAGGAAAAAATTCATGATGAACTAGACTCTGCGGGTCAGCCTCTGATCACTCTAATTTGAATGTTGGATGAAGAAAAAATGTCACAGGCAGCCAATATCCTGAAAAAGAGAAGATCTGCAGGGACACTGGCAGGGGACTGGCAGTGAATGTTCACAGTAGACTTCGCTGGTTATTTGCTGCCTTTCTCTCTGTGTATCATCTGGTCTTTCGCCCCTGAATTACCAGTTTAGGCTCCCCTGCATGCAAGACAGATGCCTAATTTGTGGATACCAACAGGAGTCATGTCCAAAATAGATGTTGAACTACTCAAGCCTGTTAAAACTGAGAAACTTCTGGACACATCTGAAAATATAACATTAGTTGCCTCAGGAACACTGGTACTTGAGGCTGTGATGCCCATAGATTTTTAGGTGCCACCAGGTTTCATGAAGGAATGGTTTGGGTTTACCACATTTTTGGGTCTTAAGCCTTAAAAAGATTTGGTTGTGGTGTCGGACTGTAAGTCCTTTATGTCTGTGCAATTTGTAGGCAATGGCCTCTACCTGAGAGCTCCACAGTTTTGCTGGCTCCCCAGCTGGGGTGGGTGGTGGGTTACAGTGATTTGGGCTTCTGTTGCTCCGAGGTGTTTTATGGGGACCAGAGACATCTGGCTTGGGGGTAGCCATTCCTCTGTATGTCAGGGTACTTGCTTGCAAGGCTGCACCCGTGACGTACCAAGGTGAAGTAACTGATTCCAAAGTGGCCACAGCAGCCTATATACTCGTCATTTGCCCTTTCCTAATCTCACCCTCATGTTCTTCTGTGATAAAGCTGGCCACAGTGTTGATTTCTGTTCTGAAGCTCTCCTCAGCTAGAGTAAGAGGACTCAGGTATGACAGTGGCAGAGTTTCACAAGATCCTTATTGCAGTTCAGGAAAACAGTTTTATCGATCCTTTTCAGAGAGGAGTAATCGATGGCTTGATATCCAGCTGCTCACCAGCAATAAGCAGAACACTGCTCTCTGGTGAGATCCCATCCGTGTTATTGCATCTGGTTTGGGCCTCCAGCTAAAGAGGGATAGGGAGAAATTGCTGTGGGTCTAAAGGAGAGCTACCAAAATGGCAGAAGACTGGGAGGACATGGCTCACAATGACAGGCTGAGGGAGTTGGACTTGTTCTGCTTTTCTGGAGAGAAGGCTAAGGGACAAACTTGTAACTATAATGGCTTGGTGAGGCAGCCACAAAGACAGAAGACCAAAGTCCTTCTTGATAGTGCCAGGCACTATAAGAACATCAAGGACCACAAGATGTGATTTGGGATTTCAGCCTGGACATGAGGGTAACATATTTTTACTAGGGAAACAATATTATTAGGGAAACAGCAGGAAGGCACAGCGGTGGAAGAGCTCGCCAGCAGGGTTGTGCAGCCTCCACCTTTCGAGGTTTACTAGTCTCAGCTACACAAAGCCATGGACCTGGTCCCATGTGGGTGATAGTCCAGCTGAATAAGAAGATGGAGGATAGAGACCTCCAGATGTCTCTTCCAACCAACATTTCTAGGAATCTGTGATTTAGATAATTCTGAGCATTTTTGTAGCTATTATCTGTAGCATAAATGCAGTTCTGGGATTCTGAAATGCAACCAAGGCAAACTAGGAGACTAGAACAAAAAAACCTGAAAGAAAAAGTTTTGCTTTAAAAACTAGTGTGCCAGAAGACTGGAAGAACTTTATCCATATGCTGGTATAAGATGAAGAGCTGCATGTTCGGCATTACACATGCATGGACTGACTATGAATCTCCTGTCATGGTACAAAATGCTGGGAATAACTTCGTAAGAAACTTGCTGGAAGGAGACTCAGCATGCTAAAGTGGTGAAAAGCTGCCTCTCAGCTGACAGCAGAACAGTCTTTTTATGCTCTAAAATGATTCTTATAGAGACAGAGGAGCTATTGTGTGTGTGGAGCCCCATCCAGCTCTTGACAATGGTAGCACTCTGGATTAAAACGTTAGGGGGAGAGAAGGAAATACCCTGAGGAAAGAAATCGGCATTAATTTTACCGTTACTGGTATTTGGGAGTGAGTAATACTGAAGTCTCAGGTTTGCAGTCATCCATGTAGCACTAGCCCCCAATTTAGTCTACAACAAAGAAGTCTGCTGTCAACACACACGCACACACACACATCTATACCATCTTTCAAATGCCTTCTAGCACCTCTCGCCAGTTATGTCCTGTGTGATTAACACATTCCTGATGAGTGGGTAAAAGTAGCATTTCCGGTTTTCGCTGTACGACAAGTCTTTGACCGTATGGGCTGGCTGCTGCACGGCAAGCAAATACTGCACTGCCGTTTCACCTAATCCCATGTGTCAAACCAAAGTGGCAGACTGGAGCTACGGCAGGCACACGTCAGTGTGCATGGATATGAAACCTAAAAAAGAAATGAACTTGTAGATCTCCGTGGATCTATTTAAATACAATATTTTATTCCATTCCATGTAGCTTTTTATACAGTTCTCATCACCATAGCAACAGAGGTCCAGCTCCTCAAAGGGTATTTAGGTATCCTTCAGCACCCAAATCTACCAGCTGGGTGATATTGCAGTCACAAAAATATTATTAAGCTTCCACACACAAGGTGCCTGAAGGCAGCTACTGCCCATGGCTGAGAAGCTGCTAAGGACTCCAGATCAAGCCAAAACAGGGCCTGAATACAGATCCTCAAAGTGAGGATTTCCACACTTAACTCTCCAGTGCCTTGGAAACATCCTGGGAAGATGGTCAAAGGAGCTGTGGCTCACCCAGTGGACAGCCTAGGGACAAGTGTGACCATATATTCATTTCTATACCTGCCAGTCTTGCCATCATCACAACCCTATCAGCTTGGTGGTTAAAGCACTCTTGTGTAACGGACAGTTTCAAATTTTATTCTGAGTCATTTGAAGCAGAGAAGTACACCTCCTTCTCCCACATCCTACCATAACCCTATTTCCAGTTCTCCTTGTTTGAATGAACAGACTGAAACCAAAAGATTTCCTTTGCAGAACACCTTCGCCCCAGGGGAAAGTTTTGAATTTTGCTTCAAATAAAGTAAAACCCAGCAACTGAGCTGGAGCTTCCTGCAGCAGAAGATTAACAATCATCTGTCATGGTTTGGTTCCATTACCTTTTTGTAAAGGCAGATATGTATGCAGGTTTTTTTGTTTGTTTGTTTTTTAAATAGACATATTTCTGTGCATATAAACTGTATACATCTTTGCAGGCTTCTACTTAGATGAATAGGGTGTGTATATTTAGCAGCATTGTACAGATATTGCATGAATAAGGGTTAGTATGTACATCTTTTATTACCACCCTCTAAATACCTCAATATACATTGTATACAGTGATGTTTATGTTCAGACAGCGTGCAAGGCTGTGCATGCACATGCCCTGTTTGATGGGGGAAGGGAATCTCCTTGGCACAATACTTATTAGCATCATCAATCATCAGGGGTGTCATTTCCAAATTCCCTTTCCCTTACCTAATTTGCTAAACCTAATTCTTTATCACACTAGAAAACCCAGCATGAGAGATGGAAGTGATAATGAGAGGTGGCTTGCTCATCCATGCTCTACTGTACAGAAGCGATGTCAGCCTGGCACCTTCTGGAGGGATTTCTCATTTTCTTTCTCTTTCCATGTAGGGTGCTCTGTATCTGCTCAACCCACAGCAATTAGCAGCCCATTGCCTCCTTATTACACTGTGGCTTTATTTACTTCTGGCTCCTCAGTGCGTTCTTAATTTGCTGGAGTCCCCAAGTCAAGCATCTTGCTTGGTTTGTCTGTTGGTCCTTTCTTGATTTAGATACATTTCCTAGTGCCTCCAGTTCAGGATACGTCTAAAATGCACTTCGTTAATCTCAACTACCTAAGGCTATGTATTTTTTTTCTCCTGAGTCTGGTACTGAATTAGCAAAAGACCTTTATGAAAAACTCGTCTTATTGAATTTGCCAGTCCTGTTCTGCTTGTGCAAATAATCCCATGTCTTGAAAATTTGGAGCGAGGAAACCACAAACCATGAGTGGAATCTAAACTAGTAACTCAAAATTCCCATCCCTGACATGGACAGGGCCAAGATTTCATCCTATATGTGCTGTCACTCCCATCCCATATGCAAGTCCTGTTCTTGTCAATGAATTTAACTCACCAGAAGTCATTGATTTCCCTGGGTTTATTCACAGGTTTGTCGTACGCACAGACTTCTGATGAACTTAATGGTTCTGCTTCCTACCTACATAGATTACAGCACTGGATCAGGGCCCAATTATTCATGGACGTGACTTTGGTTCACCAGCAGGCCTTTAAAATATGCAGCTTCATCTCTCAGCTGTTGTAAAGAGGATGCCATAGAAAGAAAACAGAAACATATGGAAACTGCAATAAGGCAGGTCAGGAGACTTAGCAGGAAATAACCTTCAAAATCTCATGCATATTAAGGGAAAAAAAATACAAGCTCTCTTTTTCATAAGATGGGGAATGTATGTCCAGTGTGTAAGGCTTTTAACACAACACAAAGAATCAGTGAAGCCTGACTCTCCTATTTGATGAGGAATGAGTAAGACTCAGAATACAAAGATGTCACCAATTAGCAGCATCTCAGCCAGAGGTGTGAATATTTTTAGAAAACTGGAAGAATGGGAGACTTATTTTTAAACAAAGAAGAGATTTTAATCAGATGAAGAAGCAGATATTATGGAGGATGCTTTAAAAAAATCCTTTGGGAATTTGGTTGCCTAGTGCCAGGAGGAATGATGGTATTTAACTTTTTGGTTTTTTTGTAACTTTGGACATCTGCGATATCAACACAGGCCTATGAGCTAGAACATTTGGGATTCCCTGTTTCAGATGCTGTCACGATGACATCAGCCTTTGTAGAAGCACAGGGAATAATACTGTGCATTAAGGCACACAATACTGAAGTTTCACTAAACCCAGAATCTTTATACAAATCCAGTAAAACAGACCACTTTGGGAAGGACTTACTCCAAAGGTGAAAAGTCCCATCAGTAACTCTGGCTGGAAGCAATCAGGATTGATCAGAAAATTGGAAGATAATGTTTCTGACACAGAAGTTGCGGTAACAGGAAATGTACAGCGAAGGGACTACTTTGATCACTGGATTTGCAGTGGTGCACCTTACCTACCCCGTGTATCCCCCTGAGGCAGGCAGGCAGATGTGCAGCAAAAGCTGTGTCACTTGGATGCTCCATGTGCAGCAGCAAGAATTCCAACCATGAACGCAGCTATTTGCTTAGAGGCCCTGAGACCCCAGAGACTGCTTTTCTTTTACGGAGGAAGTACCTATTTGCTCAGCTTCCTGACTGAAAGCCATTATGTGACAGCTATAGCTGTAAACAGAAGCTTAAACAATACTATTTGAGATTGTGAAAGCTCTTCTGAGCAGGGATTGACTACTACACTGACCCAATGTTCATTATTCTTGATTGGCTTTTGGGCACCTTCATAAAATTTATTCTCCAAGGAAAATATGAAAACTTTAAAGGCTAGAAAAACACAATACTTCTATATGAGAAGTATCAAGCATAAGGGAGAACCTGTGCTTACTACAACCTAGACCTTTATAGTAAATTGTGCTCTGATCTGGTCATTTCACACCCAAAGGGATCATGCCAATGCCAATGTCCAAGGAAAGATACCATCAGATTCCTTGTGTCCGAGTGGATGTCCCATAAGTGAACTTGCCTGATCAAATCCTCTTTTCCTGGAGCTGTAAATACTTGATGGAAGTGGCTGTTAGCACAGGGAGGCTAAAGAGAATGAAGTAAGACTTTGGCACTGGAACTACAAGTTACTGGTCAATAACTGTTTGTCTTTGCTGAACTACAACTCTCCATCGCAGTAAATGCTCCAATATTCAGATTGTCGTAGAAGTATGAGCATTTTGTTAATCTTTTGGAGCAGACCTGTAGAGAAAAGAATCATAAAATGAATTGTAAGTGTAAGATTAAATGTGATTAGATACAGGCAGTAAGCCTCAATTCCTGCATATCCCCTGCAGGCTGGGAGAAGTCCTTTTCCTCCCTTACACCTGAGAGCAGTCCTGCTGGCTGGGTCCAGCTGCGTGCCCACTGACACATGTTGTACAGGAAGACAATGTTCCCTGGAGGACCTGAAGCTTGACCTCACAAGTTCTGGCAGCTGAATTTGTCTCCACGTGTGTGTCACATTATAGTAAGTACTCTCCACACAAGAACAAGGTGGTAGCTTCTCTGATGTAAAGTCACCTTGTTGATGTGACAAAACATGGGGCTTGTTTGAATGCTGTTTTGAGGCTAATGTGTACCCCCTGCAAGAACATTTAAGGAGATATCAGTTGAGATTTGTTTTAGTCTCTGTATCTGAAAGGATCTTCCCTAATGGGTTGGCTGTTACATCGTATCTAATATTTCTATGGATTCTAGTTAGCCTTCCTGAAGTTATCCTACCCACTAGCAATATCAGGAATAGCCATGTGTATCACCTGCTTTAAAAAAACATTTAAGAACATTTTACTGAGAGATGTGGCCATTTTCTCTCATATGGTTGTCAGAGGGGAAGGAGCAACCTCTATACAGATGACCAACCCAACATCTTCTTAGCTTAGACCGTAACAACCAACTGCAAAGATGAACGAGGCACTTACCCCTAGTGGCTGGCTTTCCACTCCACCAAGGCAGGCAGAAGTTCAGTCTGTAGAATTTTAAAGAGGTCACCATATCACTGTGGGGATAAAACTTTCTTGTTTACTTTGAAATTGAAAAATATTGTACTTCATAGCAGAGAATTTTTTGGCAGGTAAGTACCTTATGAATCACATTTTATTTTTCATCAATCACAGTAAAAGTCAAGTAAGGCCAGTTATTACTGTGCCTGGTAAATTTTCTCAACAAGTCTGCAAAGCTAAGTGTTTCTACTATTATATTTAGATAATTACCACAGCCACCTACAATTGGATGGCCTGCACTAAGAAAAATACTATTAATTTTACAGATCCACCAAGTTATGCATTGAGGTGCACTTCAAACTAGGATGGTTATGAAGGCAGTTTTCACTGCCTCCCTGATTCTCAAAAGCCTATGTAACAATTTTGGCCCAGGAGCCAGCTGTATGCTTGGTTAAAAGACCAGGGATTTTCGCCTTGGGGTAAGGTTTAGTGGAACTCATTGTTTTTAATTTGCAGCTTTGAAAAGTGTAACCACCTATGTTTTATAGATTTTTCTTTTCCTGTGAGGCAACTCATCAACTTTGATGTCTGTAACTATTGATTCTCTGTATTAAGAGATTGGTAAAACAGATTAACCACAATAGCATGTTAATTAAGACCATGTTTCAGCTTTCCAAAATTACTCTCTTTTTGCAAAAAGCTGATGAACTGACGGGAAGTATAGATCACAAGGGAAATCGTCTGCATACCCAAGAGAAATTTTGGAGACAGTGCAATCCCGTTTTCAGAATGTCCTGTGTGGAGCTGTTATATACAAATCTTTAGTGGTGCTAACAGGATACTTTGCATAGAGAGAGCCCTGTCAGATCTTCAGCAGGTTGAGACTGGATTTGCTGTGTTTACAAATCCCAGGATGAGGAGTCAAGGCTAGAAACAGAACCTTGTCCCACAGAAAGATATTCTGCCAAGCAAGCCCAGGCTATCAGACTCGGAATTTATTCAGGTTTTCTACATTATCTTCAGCTAAATCAGTCATTCGGCTCCTTCCATCCTTAACTTTCATCTGACTCGTCCAGTTAGGCTTCAGGTCTTTGGAGCAGATGCTTGTGGTGGGTTTGTGCCTGGTACAGAGGGTGCTAATCTGAGCTGGAGGTGTTACAGCTGCCCTTGAATAAGTCACATTTTTCAACTGAGAGGACAGTGCAAATGTCTTGTGCGTCATTTCTCTCACCTCAGTGCTCCCAGGCTCCTACTCCAGAGGAAGGACCCTCTGCCCACCTTTCACTCCATTCTTGCTCTGCCTTTCCCAAGCCTCATTTCTGGCTGCACTCTCACCAATTATTTTTTTTCAGAGGCTGTAAACCTCAGTGTCAGCTCAGCTCACATTAGTGTCAGAGAAGTATCTCTTAGCGGTTTACACAAGAGAAAATTGAAAGTCGAGCATTATTTAATGTGAAATGTGGTAGAGTGCCTATCCTGGGCTTCTCTGAGAGGCCTGAGGCTCCAGCTACCTGGAAAAGCTGATAAAAGCTGCTGTCATCTGGTGTTTCAGCTCCCCTTCTACCATGACTCTGGCCCCACTCTGCGTGGGCGACTCACAACACACATGAACTCTGTTTCTGATGCAGACTAAAAGTTAGTGGGGCTATTCACCCAAGTTTCTCTTGTGTTGAAATGTTTGTTGACTTTTCTCTTTTGAAAAGTTGACTTGCTCTTTTGAAGATGAATTTAGTCAGGAAAATGCCGTGAGCTTGCTTTTTGTGCAATGTTGTGGATTGCTTTTTAGCTATTCCGGCTGGGAGTGAGAAAAAACGGATCGATGCCCAGGGGATGTCCCTGGTGCCAGGTCATGCTGGTCTGATCACCTCTCAGAAAGGGACAGCACTGCGTGAGCAGAGAGTCACCTTCTCCAGGAGGTAAAATCCCCTCTCCATTTCTCCACCACCCCTGTTACCTATTACAAGGGTATCCAGCAGACTCTTGTCCCTCATAGCATCATACAAGCCAGAATGTGGGTTGGATTTCCAGAAAGAAATATTGTCAGTGCAACTCTTCAGGGTCATGTACATGGTTATTGTCAGTTAATTGCATTTTAATTTGGGTGTTGAAAAATTGAGGAGCGTGAGCTGTACAACTTTAGAATATTGTTTAAAAATGCATCTTTCCTGGGTAGATGGGAGTAGGTAAAATTTGGATACCTTTAAAAATAAGCTTCAATTTATTATTGCTGTGATTTCCCACTTTCAACATTTTCTGTAAGGGAGAGGGATATTTGATTCAGAAGTTATTTTAGCTGGTTCTATCCATTTTGCTGAACTGATTCCTGCACCCTCCCCAAAAGGCTTTCTTTTTAATAACAGCTGTTATTTCTTTCCAAGTGCTGGAAAGAGGAGTCCAATAAACCCCTCCTTGGGTTCCTTCCAGAAATAAAAAAGATTTCAGCTGTCATTCAGGCCTGCCTTTTCATTAATTCTATTTCAATGTATTTTATATGACCGCGTGTCTGCCTTTGCAACAGCAAGGAATCTCAGTGGGATGGAGCAGCTTAATCGATCAGCAATCCTGGTCACCCAGAAAGAGTGTTAATTGGCCTCAGTACTTGAAGCATGTGACACTGCCTGACCTAATCATCAGAACTGGAGAAGTCAATAAATTAGAGGAGAAATGCAGATGGATAAAATAAGGACCCAATTCTATACAACATGCTGTGAACATTATTCCTGAAACTAGTAGCACTATATGGAAAAGCCAACTCAAGCATTATTCTGGATAAGGCCTGGGGGAACTAAAAGCAAGAATAATTTTATCTTTTCAGAGTTTCACCTTTTAGTCTTTCGTCACATACATTTGATATGTCTTCTCAGTTTGTCTGAAGGCTCCTAACTGAATCGGTGAGAATTACTCATTCTCCCACTCTAATAAACCAGTGGTTCAGCTTGCCTTGCCCCTGCACTCCCTGGGGAGGGACTGAGGCTGGTGACACCAGTGTGACCCGGTCAGGGGACTGGCAGGGACATGCTAAGGCTCACTTCCCTCTGAGAGAGGAGCTGCATTCACACAAAATTCGGTGTCTCGGTTAAATGTCGCAGGTGAGGCCGCAACTCCCTCTGCGGCAACGGGAGCAGGTTTGCCTGTCACAGGGTCCAGCCAGAGTATTTACCTCCAACCACTGATGAGCTAATAACTTCAGCCTGCTAATTTAGGCCTGTAATTTAGACACATGAAGAGGCTGGTGCAGATACCTCCATGGTACCTGCGATATCAGCCATCAGCAACGGCTGGGTGAGGGCTGAAGGAGAGTGGTTGCCTTCAGAGACAGGGCAGTCTCCTCATTAAAAGTGCTTCTTGTTTCCGTGCTGCAGATGAAGGACTTCAGTCCCTGGAGTTGGCAGGGGAAACTTTACAAACATTGACAGCAAAGGAATTAGCGTGATGAGCAGGGATAAGGATTACCCTACACACAGAGGCAGGGCTTGAGCATGGGGGCTTATGGTGGCAGCCAGGTGGTCAGGCAAAGGCTGATGAGACAGAGGAGTCCAATACCCCAAACCTGCATGGGGGCAGAGGCCAGCCCTCTTGTGAAGTAAGGAAGGCCTGTCAGATACATTTAGTTTATTTTCTTCTTTTTCTGAATGATTAAGAGAAGATTTAGGATACCCTACTGTACTCACTGCCTGTGGAGCAGGCAGGATGAAAAGTAGTGGGAGATAGGAGGAGGAGGGTGTAAAGACTGTCTCCCACTGCCTGCCATGTTCATGGTGAAGCATGTTCATGGTGAAGTATGTTCATGGTGAAGCATGAGTACACACACCAGTGGCCCGAGGGTGTATGAGCCCCTTCAGAGGGACACATTTGGAGGGGCAGACAAAGACCAGGTCTCATCTTGGCAGGACCAACAACTCTGGGACCTTCCTGGAGAGGACGCCATGAGCAAAACTCATGCAGGTGCTGCTCAGGGTATGGTCCTTCTGGCAGCCAGCTATGAATGCGAACAACTCATTGGTGTGTTTAATGCCCTGTTGGAACGTGGCAGGTGATACAAGATTCTCAGATGTGGGGCAGGAAACCACGGGACATATGTCACCCCCCAGACGTTGAATTCTTAGGACTGAAGGCCCAGGGAAAAGGAAGATTAAAGTGACTTCTATCACAGCCTTTTGAGCACTCATTTGATTTCTGAATCACCTTCTAGTTTTTGTCTCTAAGGTTAACGGTAGGCAAAGTATTTTTGACTATCTCTGCAGCTGTGAAGCTCCTCAAAGACTGAGGTGATTCTGTGATTAAAAGTTTCTGGACATGGTAGGTGGTAACCCAGCAGGTGGCAAAAGCAAGGAATCCAGCCTGAATTTTTATGCAACAATAAAACAAAAATAAAGTACTCAGCCCAACTGTGGGGACTGTGCTAAAGTCTCAGTCTAGGGCAGCCAAGCCTCAGGAAACATCCTTTGAACCACAAGGTCCTCAAGAGCAAGTTTGCAGTGAAATTTTTTTCCCTTTTTTAACCAAATATTGGAATTTTTTTCAATACAAATGCGTTGGTTTTGCAGCCAGCTCTCAAGGTAGTTTAAAACAGGACACCTTCACTTAAAAAAAAATAAAAAAAATAAAAATTTCCAAATTTTCTTACATTAGGTCCAGGAATCCTTGCAGCAACTCAGGTATCTTAACTTTGTGTTTTTCACCCTGACCAGCTCTGTATAGCCACACAAGGGTGAGAGAAGAATCAACCACAGATTGTGCCACTAGCTACATGCACCTTCTAGCAGTTCAGAAAAAAGGAGCATAACCATCCCTATTTTATACACGGTGCAATGAAACTATTTATTTATCCATTCAGTCCCATTAAGAAACCAAATTTACTGGCTTCCTCTTTAGAATTTTGTCTACAACCACTCCGTTTTTATTAATTTAAACACATCTACAAAGACAGCTTACTGGGAGGCTCTCAGGTTTGCAGTTTACTACCAATTAGGATGACCTTGTGTTAGTGGAGGGAACTGGTGGGAGAGGCACTGTTGCCAGCCGGGTGCAGGGACACCAGTGCAGGTAAAATGACTCTCAACTCCTAGCACAGCCAAGTTGATAGGGAAGGCGGGGACGTCTCCTACACCAAAAGCTGTAGATGCCCAACCATGAGTAAGTGAACATGTGACTGGTAGGAGTGCTGTGACGCTATTTTATCCAGTACAAATGTCTGGAGGTACACTTATCCATCTGTTGGCTATCCACGTAGCTGTGCTCTTATATTTTATTTTTTTTTTCTGTTGTTGTTGTTTATGTATATATAGAACTGTGATATATATATCACAGCTCCGGAGACAGTTGCACAGGTAACAACTGTAGGCAAGGTATTGTCCACAGTGGGAAAAAGAATTTAACACAAATTTGCAGTCAAAAGTCATAGGCACAGTCCTAATTAATTGCAACTGTCCAACAAAATGCATTTTCAAAAATAAGCAAAGCTTAAAAAAGTAAAATATCAGGAACAAAGTTAACAAGGCGGCGCTTTTTGTTCCAAGGCAGCAGAGCTATGTATGTTAAGTCAAATATGGAAGGAAAGTAGACAGGATTATAGTAGCCTGGTAGGCAGGAAGGAGAAAAGACATAAGGAATAGAAGCAATAAAGTCTCCAGACCAGCCAGGTGAAAAGGGCAACCCTGTCTTGTCCCCCCCTATCCATAGCTCACTTTTTCCTAGCGCCAACAAAAGTGATCCGTACCACATCCTTTATCTGCTGGCCTTTCAGTGGGGAAGACAGGGTTTTTAAATAACAATAATAAAGTTTTCCATTTGTATTTTAATAAGGAAACATTCCTTTTTATCAGATTACCAGGCTTGTCATGATTCACCTCTGAGCCCTTCATTTGGCTAATGAATTTATGCCCCTCTCTCGGGGGGCAGAAGTTCTTGTCATTCACAAAATGATGCCATTATCAGCATATCTCACACTGAGGTGAGGCAGGGAAAGAAATCCCTGCTCAGCTTCGTTGGTGCCAATCTCTCCTTCCTCCTGTGCTTGGTGCTGTAAGAGGGCAGGTCATCGCTTAGCTCTGACGCTGCTCTGCTCAAGGCTGCTGCCCTGTTTCACAGCCTTTGAGGTCAGGAGGGACCACAGTGCACTATGAGAAATCCCCACACCTTTGCCCTTTCTCAGATCAGGAGCCACATGCCCTGTTAAAGTGCAAAAAGCTCCTTTGTTGATTTAAATTGGGTGCAAATCAAGTGGAATAAGCTCTTCCATCTAAAGAGGGAACACCTGAAGATTGAACAAGGGTGAAAATGTGGCCAAAACATGGTCAAAAGAAGGTTGGGCTTTGGTTGCAGTTGAGCCAGGAGGTGATTAGGTGATTCTACTTCTCTGAGAGGGAGAGGGTACTAACCTAACCTAACTGACTATGACCACAACATCACTCAGGTCGCTTTATACTTTGTTAAAGACAAGACATCTTCCATCCCAAACTATTTCTGAGCCATCTCACACCATGCCAAGGCAGCTTCTTAACTCTGGTTCAGGACCCCAGAGGTACTGCCCACCTCCTGCACTCCCATCATGAATATCTGGCAAACTTAAATTTGAAAGTGGCAGAAGGGCAAACCTGTGTGCAGCATGTGGGACAGCCCTAAAGCTGGAACACTACCCTGATACTGGTTTTATAATCTCTGGCTAAAAAAGGTAAACAAACAGAATATTTTCTTTTTTTCTATCAACTTGAAAATGTCTATTATTAATAATCCTCACACAAGCTTAGTGTGTACATGGGCAACTCAGCTGTGTGCTGCCATCCTCCTGGCACATCAAAGAGGGTTTGTGAGAGCTAAGTCCAGCAGTTGCCTGTTGGCAGTGCAATGCTCCAGCAAAAGATGCAGTTTCCCTGACCAGAGCCCTAATCATGCTGGGAAATAGCAACTTTTATGGAAAGCCTAAAGCCTGTAGCAGGGTGGGAGTCCTTTCACATCTCGTGATGTTTTCCTTCTGCAAGAGAGGCTATTTCAGTGATGCCCTGCCTACTTAACACTCAGCCTGTATTTTCCACTGGGAACAATATTTTTCCACTTTCAGCCCCCAAACAATTCTGGGCTAAATAACTCACCACTGCTTACTTCTCTCTGCTGATTTGGGAGGAAGCCGAAAGGACTGGTGGAGAGTACCACTTAATGTTTAGCTGGCTGGATTAGGGGATGCAAATCTCACCCTCTATGCCTACATTATAGACTGAAGGGTTGGGGGACAGATGAGACAGGGAAGGTATGTGTGTAAGCAAATACTTGTTAGAGGGTTTATAAAAATATCTGTTAGTTTTACACTGCCCTGCTGTTATCTTGTCATCTCCTGGAGGAATTAACCTGCACAGAAGCACCAGGTGTTCCCTGATCCTGGGTACAGGCAGGAGGAGTTTATCAAGATCCTGGTGCTTCCTTTCCCAACCTTCCCTATCTCACTGTACATTAAAGGGAAACTCAGACAACTAATTAAATTACTTTCCCCTGACTCAAAAATCTTCATAATATTCAATGAGCTTTCACAGATGCCAAAAGTAAATGCTATAATGGCATTTCCAACCAGCATTAAATTGTTAATTAATTGACATACATTAGAAATAGTGTAATATATGCAGCATCAGCCATCTATTCAGAACAAACCTCTAAAATGTGACGGTCTCAGTGACTCAGACGTGTCAGACCCAGCTAGACTTGCACTATTAAGCGGAGGGGGCCATTCTAGGATGAGGGTAATACCATTGGTTATGTATGGCAGAGCTGTTTGTGCCTGTCATTTACATAAATCCTGCTTTTACAGGATTGAAATTCACCAAGAAAAATGGCAAAAGCTTTTACAAACCAGCATTCTGCTAAAATGAAGCTTTGTGGACATTTATGTGGTTCAGTACAGCTTAGATGTTGTGTTGGCAACTTACAGAAAAGCAAATTCAGGTGGATACAGATAAGGAAGAGCTGTGAAGGTTTCTCAATGTTTTCTTTCCTAACTCATCTCTCTATTTCATAATTTTGTTATAGTGTCTTTACTTGCTCAACTTCAAAAAAAAATAAAGAAGGTGATTTAACATAAATTTAACATAACCTAAGGATTTCTCCACAAGGCTCAGGATTTAGTGCTAAAAGTGGAAGGAAGGCCATGTCCTACCTAACTGCATAGGAACACAGTTCAGCTTCGTTGCTTGTCTTGTGGTCTTTGCAATGGAAGTCTATGGGATGGGCACAACTGTCAGTCACCTCAGATGACAGATCCCAGTTTGTTACTTCAGCTTCTATAATACTTTCTTTTAAAAAATAAAATAAAAATATAGACTTTACTTAGAATGAACAGTAGAACAGATTAAAAAGGCAATGCTAAAGACCTTCTGTTCTCCAAGAAATGTCTTGCTGAGTCAGGTCACTTACCCAGCTCCTTCAACCATGCATGGCTAGGCACACCAGATGTTAAATTAATCTACCTTTTCAAAAGAGAGATGTGTATGCCTGCTCATGGAAACAAATCTATAAATAATCAAAAGGTAATTCTGGAAAAAGTGGTGGTTTGTTTTTCCCCTTCAACCACTCATGAGAACATGGGTTTCCTTTCAGCCTCAGCAATGCTTTTATCAGGATTGCAAACTGTGGGTCTGCTTTGGCTTCTGCCCAACAGATTAGGTGTAGCATCAGTAACACTGTGAGAACTGGTCTTTCTCATTCTCACTCTGTATCATAATATCCGTATGCAGGAACAAACACAAATGACTTGGACAACAGAAATGAAATCTGCTGGAAAATGAGGCTGATTTCCTGTGAGATGGAAATGATGCCACATTTAGAAACAGGTGCTACTAGAAGACTACTGTTCACTAGGGTTTTTTTAAAAGTGAACTCAAAAGTCTAAATACCGTGCTTTTGGCCACTTTTCTCTTTTTCTCCCACACAATGCGGTCACTGGCTGTGGTGTACACAAAGCCATTAAGCACTACTCAGCAGAAAGGCTTTGCTCCAGTTGTGTCCTGCTGCGGTCACCGCAACACCTCCTGACCAGGCTTGGCGTATGCTCAAGCAACGCTATCTGCTGCTGAAGTCATAGCCCTACCTTGACTCCAGTACTGATGGATGTTCCAACAGGCATAACGGGAGTTTTCAAAAACTGCTGCCAGTTTGGGAGTGGGTTATATCCAGGAAGCTACTGCTCTGTGAAATTCCCTCCCATACCTTTAATTTTGGTAGAAACAACAGAATCCAACTGGTAGACACATGATGTGGGATTCAGTTCCCTGAATGCAGGCATCCAATATAATTTGAGGCACTCCAGGAGATTTAAGCCCACAGCACAGGGCTGGCAAACTAAACGCAAGACTTCAGAGCCTCAGCCATTTGGCGTGAGTGCTGGAGGCTAGAGAGGGTACCCACAGCATCTGCAGTCACATCGAACATTTACAAACAAGCACTGAATCCTGCCCAGGGGGTGAGATTCAGAAAATGGATTAAGACACTTAAATAGAAATGCCGCCATGTGTGCTACATGCCTGAGTGTCCACTACAGTAAATGACAACCTTGGTGGTGGAGCCTAGAGAGGAATTTGTCTGTGGAAGTGCAGGTGCCTCCTTTTGGGGAGCTGATTAGCAATCAATCTGCATCAAGAGAAATATCATTTAGGTTTTGAAAAGATAATTTTTACAAAGAGGACCCAGAGGAATCTGCATCTCTGGAGATACTCAAAACTTGTCTGGAAACAATACTGAGCTTCAAGTGTTGCGTTGAGTGGGAGGTTGCACTAGCTGAGCTGCAGAACTCCATTTTAAAGTCCATTCAATAGCTCTCCAATGACTCCAAAAGGACACTGAAACTATTTTAGCAGGTGGTTTACTCTATAAGGTGCATCCACCCCCTCATGTCTAGATCTTAGATAGCTGATGGCATAAAGGGGAGGGAGAAGAAATACGGCTTTTGCAGGGGGAAGTTGTGTCTCAAAAGGCTAATAAGAAGCTTTGAAAGAATCAATGAGTGTGCTGAGGTAGGTGATTTACTTGATACTGTCTGTTTGGCTTTTCTAAAAGCCTTTGGCAAAGGCTGTCTCTTGAAAGGCTGTTCTTACAGAAACTGAACTGCTATTGGATTAGGGGGAAGTTCTTTGTGGGTTAATGAGCGATTAAAAGATAGGAAACAGGTTGTGAAGAAAGGGACAGGTTTTGCAGTGGTGGTGGTTCCCCAGTATAAACGATGCAAAAAAGGAGGAGGTGATAGTGAGATTGTAGAGCGTGAATAACGCATATTATCTAGGGTCATAAAACCAAACGTAACTGTGAATTGTCATGGAGAGACCTTGTGACAATGTGGGACTGTGAAGATGGCAGACAAAATCACTGATGATAAAGTAAGGCACATCATGAAATACACATGCCTAACAATAAAGACATAATGATGCCTTCTGGGCGAGTTATTGCCTTGAAGAAAAGGATTTGGTATTGCTGTGAATGGTGGTAGTCTGTGAGTGCCAGCTACTGAGCAGCAGAGAAGGGCAATGGAGAGTTAGAAATTCCAAAGAAAAGAAGAAACCATAAAAACATCACTATGTGCCAGTGTACCACAGCCTGGGCCCTGTGCACTTCAGAGCAAGCATAGTAGAAAGGAAATGCACATGGTAAGGTGAGAGGTAGCAAAGGTGATCAAAGGTAGGGTACAGCTTCTGTTAGAGGAGAAATGAGTGTACAGCAGGAAAAACTGAGGAGGGATAGGATAAGGATCTCTTTAAATTCAAGGTCCACTTAAATTCAAGCAAGAAATTACTTCCCTTTTTCTCACAAGTGATCTAATGCAGTTATGAAGGAATAGATTTATAGTCTCAAAAGGAAATGCTTTTCTATCTAATGTGTAGTTAAACTTTGGAAATCCCTGTTTCAGGGTATGGGGTGAATAGCATGATTCACCTTATGGTAAAGTAGATATCCAAACCAGGTCTGATAAATCATGATCTAAAAACTCTTATTTTCCTCTGTTGACTACAAAAGAAGCTTATTATGAGTTCATTGACTGTATAAGTCAGTGCAAGAGCTATTCAGATGGTTAAGATGAATCCCTCTAACCTCTGCTGGATCTCCTGGATGGAGTAACACATTTCTGGTATATTTGAGAACTGTGGCTAAAGCTCCTTCAGGGAAATATCTGGTGCAGGACAAATACATCAGTCATATAACCCAAAACTTAGTTTAAGTCTGTATGTCCCAGGATGGTCATCCATGCAGAGCTTTTTTTTTTCTGTATTGCTGATTTGCCTGCGTGTGGGGGATACCTGGTGCATTCTCAAGGGGAGAAGTTAATTTTTGGCTTAGCTCTACTGCAGTAAGAATTTCCCTATGGATTCAGTTGTTTCAAGCACACAGTGTGCTGGTCCTATCACTAAACCAAGAATAAACACAACCTACAACCAGTTACCCCTCCCTGTGGGTGCATAGTTCTTTGCTTTTGTTCAGCATGCAAACCAGAAATACCAATCCCATCAGCACTGAATTTTTGCAACAAGTTCTAAAAATAAAACCCCAAGGAACTTTGGGCAACTTGAAAATCTCCTGGTTTTTATTTTGTATGAGGGGCTGCAGTAGTTCAGCTGGCAGCAGAAGCAAGTCTCTCCTCCTCATGCTGGCACCAAGAAGGGCAGCAAACAGGGCAGCTCTTTCCTCTTCTCCTGCTGTTTGCTCAGCGCTGTGTCCTCCTGCTTCCCCAAAAGGGTGAAGAGCTCAGACTCAGAGGATGTGTGTTGTCCCAGCAGGGGCTGTGCAACAGAAGTATTCGGGGAGGTGGGACTGCTCAAGGCTGATACTCAAACCCAGCTCCTTCCTGAGCCCTACCAGAAAGCAATACCCAGTCTGATGTACTGTTAATGAGCTAGAGCCATAAATATGAAACCAAGAATAACAGGAACACTCAAAGCAATGCCCCTTGGTGGTAAGTGAGATGCTGTCCTACAGTCAGAGCACAGGAGAGGTCCAGGCTGCCTGCATCTGCGTAGCATGAAGCAACAGCAAGTGCTGGTTGTTTGAATCAACGTATGCACAACTGATAGCTTTTGTGTTTGTCTAGAAGATACATAATGCTCCAGTAGTTATATAGTTAAATGTATTTCTCTTTTTGTCCTCTATCTGATGTTACCAGAGGCTTCAGAAAGCTAGAGATGAAAGATCTCCTAAATTACACCACCAGGAAAATAGCTATAATGGTGCATATATTTTGCTTCCAAGATGAAAGTCACCTTCTTACACTGAGAAAGGCATAGATATTAAAACACGCAACTACATAAACAAGGTTAAAGAATGTAAAATGTGATTCTTCTGATGGGAAGGGAGTGAGCAGGACCAGGAGAGTTTCTACCCTTTTATTTACATTTTTCTAGCTACTTCCAGGTAAGCGGCAAACTTTTCTAAGTCTTCTTTAAAACACAAGTGAAATTTTAACACATGATACAGGACTATGAAAATGCCATAGCAAGTTGTCTAATCCTAAAGACTGCCTCTGAAAACAGGTAACAATAGATATTTCATGGAAAGACACACACCTTAACATAATGGACAGTGCTTAGGGGAAAATTACTTCCTGTCCCTCAGCAAAAAGACTGGTTATTTCATGCTGTGCTAATGTGGGAACCTTAGACTTCATTCCTTTAAACCTTATTTAATATAACAGTGAGCTTTTTTTCCATTCAAATCCTTCTGTGAATCCTGCTACTATTTTAAAAAGTATAAATCCTTGGGCATCCTCGTCCACCCATTATGTGAAGCTCTGATCCACCAGTTTTTCCTCCTCAAAAAATTTTTCTTCCCTTTAATTTTCCTGAAAGAGGGTATCCTTTATTCCCTTTGCCAACTTGTACACCCTCTGACACACACCGCAGGCCAAATTTTTTCACTTCCTGGTTGTACCAGGTGGATCAATGTAATTTTTTTTCCCCTTGCTTCACAAGAGTCTGCCTCCTTCCAAACGTTGGAAGCTGCAATGTTACAGGCCACACACTCAAGCCAGAGGTGGCTGCAATCTCTTCTGCTCAGAGCAGATTAAACGCGGACCTCTACGACATCAGCAGGACATTTGTGTCCCTCTTTGTCAGCCCCATGTGCCCACCTCCGATATTCAGACTCCAGTTGTCCAGCAACGGACAGAAGTATTGCTTTCCTCCCAAATAAAAGCAAAGAACCAGCTGGGAATGCTGTATTCACAATACCGTACTCCACAGACAATGTGACTTTATTGACAAACATGATTTTTACAGAGGTAGAACAAAATACTTTATATAATATTTTTTTCCTTTTTTTTTTTTAAAACTATATACATATAAAGAATATAATAGAATGACAAGAAAGAAAAGGTTGTAAACAAAACAATATTATGCCATCAAATACAGTACAAACAGCATGCAAGAACAGCTTCAAATGAAATCTTGCTGGTGTAACTTTATTTTATTTCTAATGTGGTAAATGAAGAGTAGTAAAGAGTCATGCTCTAATTGGATTTAGTATGCCACAGCTCTGCAATTTTGTTTTAATTATTTTTTTTTTTGCTTTTACAATAAACCAACAGGATAGCTTTCTTTTCACTGTGGTGGGGAATGCTTTTGTAATGCCCAATGTAATCTTAACAGAAAAATATAATAATCAAATCTACAAAGTGTACTCTCATTTAAAAAGCAAAACCATAGAAACTGTACAATTTTAAAAAGCGAATTATCTCAGCTGCTTCTTAAGAGAATTTTCTAAACAAAGAATAAAATATGCAGAATAAAAATTAGGAGAGCTATTGTTCTGTAACAAAGCTAATCAAATACTTGTTTTCAATTCCAATAAACAGCTTTTTTTTAATTAATGACTATTCTGGAAATTATGAAGTGGGCTGGATTTTATTAATGTTCCACTTGACTAATAAAGCATGAACTCCTTACAGGTACTATAGCTGTCATTCCCCTGGGGATGGATGGAGATTGGTTCTGCATGCACGCTAGAGACAGGAACAAGGTTTAATCATTGGTGTAGATTTTAAAAATATTTTTAAATGTTTTAAACATTTAGTAGCATCTATAAAAATAATCTTGTTTGTTTTGCTACTGGATTGAGATTTGGATGTGGGATTTTCTGCTGAAATTCTTTCTTGGCCCCCACGACTGCCAAGGATTTCCACTGGATGTTATCTGGGCTGCACCAGGTCCCACAGACCATGGCCAAGGGCAATGGTTAGAGCTCACACCTGAAACACATGAAGCCAACAGTAAAGCCCACACTGTTTTCCCTGTAGCTGGGGTTGAACCTCAAGAATCTGGGCGTTGGGGAATGATGCTGTCCTGGACCCTCCATCCCTCTAAATCCTGGCCCATGTCATGAGGAAGGTGAAGGCTGGAGAGAGTGACTGTGCTGTTGCTTCTATGAACTATCAACACTGGTGACAACCACTTCTCCGTCCCTCATATCTGAATACACTGTGACTACATAAGTGTAGGGTCTGGTCAGGTCACCATCCTGCCCAGGGCCAGCAGCTGCACTTGCTGCTATGGTTATGGGAAAACAGAGTTGTCTCCCTCTGCTGCAAGCTTTGACCAACCAGGAAGGAAACTGTGAGCAGTGGGGTTAAATCAACCTCTTGCAGTTCCCCGCCTCCCGCCCTTAAATGTCATTTAAAGATTCAACCACACAAACAGCACCTGTAGATTCATTTATCTTTATCAAGAACACCAGGAGGGTCAATATTAAACACACGCTGTTTAGGGCTAGGCATCAGGCATTAGCCCAAGCTTCATTTGCAATGAGTTTACTGAAGATCAAGCAGAATATTGAATGTGGAAGGACAGTGGGTCTCATTTGACTCTGGGCTCGCAGGTGATCATGGCTTCCAGGAAGAAGCTCAACTCAAGCTACCAGGGAACACAGGGCAGGTCACACAACCAGTGCACGTGGCCATGGGTGGCCTGAACAGCATCCTTAGACAAATCGCAAGGGTTAGGTTAACTGCTGTGAAAAGGGTAAAGAAATATCTGCCCTGCATGAGAAATCAATCTTGTGGCTTCATCCATGGCTTTGGCATCTTCCCGGGAAATGGATTGTCAAACCCCTCTGGATTGCCCCGGTGCAACTGAAACCCGCATTTGACTAATAGACCCTGCAGCAGATTATCACTCCCAGAAGCAGGGCGTTTATTGAGAGGTGTGAGCAGTATGCTACCTGCACAGACAAAATACTCTGCGTTACAGTTTACAGTCAACAGAATAAGCCTGGCACCTCTTTGTGGAAGAACTGTACAAAACATGGCTGAAATAACAGGATTGTCAATCACATTCAGTGGGAGATACTCTGACCCTCTGAGTAAGACCGCATCTTTCTGTTGTGTAAACTGGTCTACAAGTAGGAAACAAAACAATACATTCCTGCCCCATTAGCCTTGGGGAAGATTAATGTCCTCTAATCTACGCTAAATAAACTCCAAAGCATGAAGAGCAATATTTAAGTCCCACACTCAGCTGCTTGTGAATTAATGGGGATCATCCTGAAATTGCTATTATGAAATGCAAATATTTGCAAAAGAACAATTAAAAAATATTCCTGAAGTGCAAACAAAAGGCTTGTCAGCCATATTTGTGGTGTGCACAGGGACAGTCAGAAGGTGAACGCTAATGAATCCCAGGGCAGGAATCTGTGCTAAAAACCCATTAGCCCATTGGCAGTAGGTAATGGCACAGCATCTCGCACTGGGAAATAATTCTACCCGATAATCAGAGGGCTTGGCTTGAGATGCCCTTATTTTGATTCTTTGGACAGTTTGTTTGGATATAACTACCTGTATTTTCAGTACATGGCTCACAGTAAATCTACTTCAAACACTTGCTGATACTGCTCAAACTGATCTCATCTGCCCTGATCTGCAATTTTGTGTTAGCTAAAGTAATAAAAGAATCCTGTTAAACCTAAATTATCAAATGAAAAAGGCAATTTTCTTATTCATACTCCATTAGTTTTTTTAGTTATTGCTAGGAAAGCTCTAAAATGCTTAGGCCATAAAATAAACATGTGGCTTAATGTACAGTATGTGTACTTAAGAGGATGATGGCATCTGCAGTAACTGCTCTGTGCTGCCACAGTAATGAAATGCACAAATTAAGCAACAGCACATACCAAGGATAGCATACAAAAATGTATGGCAAAAAGTAACAAGCCTTCTGCTTTTTTTTTTTTTTTTTTTTAAAAAACTTCTTTAATTGCTAAAAAGAAGAAATCACCAATATCCACACCTACAACACAAAATTGCAACATGGTTGATTTCGATAGATGCCTGTTACCTCTGTGCCAGCAAAACTCTATGATATTGTTATCTTTAACATTTCACTGATTAGGAGTTTATAAAAGCTTCCCCTTCCCAAATTAAATTAAATTATATATTTTTCAGTGCTGAAGTCAAACGATTAGACTAATATGCTTTCAAGCACACAACACTGCTAAGATTTTGGAGCAAAAGCACCCCACATTCTTAAATCATGGAGATGTAGGATAACATCTGAAAAAGCATTCAAGTACTCACTTTTGAAAATGAAATTAAGAGCCTAGATCACTTAGATACCTTTGATAATTTTACTCTTGGGCCCTTCATTCAAATATATCAGAGTACTTTCTATCAATGATTTATATTCCTTCAGAGGAGTACCACAACTAAACCTGTGAATGCACATAAGCAAGACTGCATAACCAAACCATTTACAGACTTATTTTAGCATTACTTTGCAACGGTAGGCATTCAGATTTTGAGAACACAAGAATCTCTGAAATTCAAACTGTGTGCTTCTTTATCCCTTAATGATTAGTTAAAATAGGTATCATTCAGAACAAGGAGTGAGCAGAGCCTCTGCAGAAAGGTGCAGTGAATATCTGGATCAGACAAACTAGATGAGAATCATAAAATGCAGATCGGAGATTTCTCCTTCAGCCAGGCTTTTGCAGAAATATAGTTTGCTGGCTAAGAAGGATGGCACAGCACAGTTTTACATGGGGAAATGCAAAATTATAATAAGGAGAGTCCCAATTTCTTCCTCGCTAATCCCATAAATTCAACAATCTGTTTCTGTAACAGCTCTGGACATTTACCTGACTGCTGACAGGGCCTCTCCCCATCACCTGAGGTGAGTCTACACTCTCCTTGTCCGCGCTGTCAGCGGTAGGTACATGGTCAGAGTTGTTGTGCTTGTTATCCCCCAGCTTCCCATTAATGTGACCAACTTGTTCTCCCCGGTTGCAACAACTGTGCAGGCCTATTTACTTATAGTTCAGATTTTCTTCATTCATAGCACAAAGCTGAAAAGTAAACAACAGTTAAGAAAACATTTGCTTGCCAAAGCCCAGCATGAGAAGGTGCAAGCTCTCTTTGGCAGAGCCTGGACCTGTGTTTACTCACACCCTCCACTCTGTTTCATGCTCCAGCTTGGCATTGTATAGGAACAATCACCATCCTCTTCAGGCCCTCCCTCTTATTCAGCCTTTGAAAAGTTACAAAAATATAACAGAATACTGTTTTCTGAGACTATATTGACTGCACTAATTACCCACAATACTGTATATTTGCTATTAAGAACATGAATGTGTGCTTTCAAAGTGTGACATTCAGGGCTTTGAGGATGTGAAAGGAGTTAGATGGATTGTTCTGTCACTTAATCCGAGGCTTCAATGTACTTTTAAAAATTTGTTTAAAACCCCCAAAAACAGAATACACATTTTAACTGTTGAACTTTTACCAGCTAAAGGAGTTTTTAAGGACCCTATCACTATGTGGTTACAACAGAAGATACACAGTTAAGGTCAGGTCACGGTTTCCAAGAACATTCACAGGGACTGAGGATGAGGGAAACAAGGGACGGATCCTGCGGGAACCTTCGGGAGGCTGAGCAGCTCACTGGGGAAGTGCCTTGAGTATTGCATTCACTTCCTCGGCAACCGCTGTCAAAGCAAACTCAAACTGCTCCTGCGGAGAGAACAAACGCATACTCTGAATAATAAAACAAAACACTTTCCAAAAGCCTGGTGTGCTATTCTGCAGCTGAGCATCCTCAAGACATGGTTAAAAATATGAATATGCAGGATGAACGGCACACTGCAACAGAAAAGAACAAAAAGTTCTGGGCCTATCGATGCCACATAACCTGTTTGACAGCATCTTGAAGACGGTGTCATTTTAACAGAGAAAAATGTTGGTAGCAGAAACTAAGCTGTTGGGACACAACGATGTATTGCGATTGTGTGGTCAGAAGGGTTTGGGAGTAGTTGATCACCAGTTATTTCCTGCTGACACAGAGATGGAAACTCACTAACATAATTGAGATATGAAATAGGTGAGATGTTGCAACGCAGAGCCTTTGGCTTTTCTCAGGACTGTTTCTAGTTGAAATCAGCTAGAATAAATATATCCTCGCCTTATTTCTATTATATAACACAATACCGGCTTTTTGGCTTGCCTATTGTTCTTTTTCAGCTTCCCTTTTTAACAGTCTTTCTGCACCCACAAATTACCTAACAATGTTTAGACTACTCATATTTAAGAAATACTTGGCAAGGCTTTCCTCTGCTATTAATTAAACATAAAAACAAAATTACTAACAGCCTTCTGTGCTGGGTTGGCAGAGGTGTGAAGGACACAGCCATGAATGGCCATCTCATCGAACAGCAACCCTAACATGCTCCTGAACTGTCTAGTCCTACAGAAGGACAAAGGAGCTTTACTTCCTCAAGGTTAATAGGTGTTAGATTTTCTAAGCAAGTAATTTCTGTCAGAAATTTAGTTTACTGAAATATCCATCAGGATGATTTGGTGTTTGCAACTTTCCAGATGGAAAAAAGAAATGTGAGCAGTTTACTCAGAATGTAGGGAAATGAAGGACACCAGGCAAGGACTGGGAGAAGTTTCTGGATTTTCTAGATGTACTCCAGTAGTTTAAGCCAGCCAAGATCAAGAGCCATTGAACATCCAACTTGGAGAATGGAGGTCTGAGATGCACCTTGCAAAGCATCCTGAGATCACTGCTGGGATACTATCTGTGCCTCCAATTAGGAAACTGGTGGTCTGGTAGGCACCTCCAGCCCTCCAGTTTGCACTGCCAGGGGCTATGCAGGATGGTTGCAGGTATGTATGTGACAGTGGCGGATGGCTGCAGAACACAGCCAACCCTGGAAGGTGATTACTGGACTAATAGCATTCATTTTCCAAAAGTGTTTCACTTTACTGCAGAAATCCACAGGAAGAAGGAAAGAACAAGCTAGATGTGTAACTCATAGTTCAGAAAGGCAGCTCACTTCTGATTCCTGCAGTTCAATGACAGTCTTCTCTGCCTTGTCTTACACCACTGCAGAGCTATCTCCCATGTGGAGATGCCTCAGAGAGAAGCAATGATAGGCACTGTTCCTGAACAGAAAAAAGTAGAACAAAACTCAGAGACACTGACATTCAAGAATTTTGCTGTGTGCTTGGTGCTGTCAAAGTGGCATCCTTGTACATTCGCTGGACTGCAGCCAATAGTTTTTAATCAGACATCAATTCACCCTAAAGAGTAGGACTCGTCCTCATTAGGCACGGAAAATGGTGTATGTGCCTGCCTATGCCTCCCTGCACTTCCCAAGGTCTCTGCAATTAAAGGATAGACTGGAAATGCTGGTAGCCACCCAGGAGCAGCAGTTAGTTATATTTTAACTGGAGCACACTGAATGCGTGAGAGGAGCTGGAGGGCAGGGGAGGCAGAGAAGGCATTCATTTGGACAGGCTGTGCCAGAACTAAAATGCATTCCTGTACTGGCTCAAAAAAGCTCCAGGAAATTTGGGCTGATGTAGGAGAAGGGCTTGCCTCCAGGAAAAAAAGCCTTGGCAGGAAGAGCCATCAGCTGCTGAACCCCATTGATGCAGCCTGCAGAGCAGCCTGGGCAGGGTGGGAGACCCTTGTGCTGGGGCTGGAGGAGAGGGGCAAAGCGGGTGTTTCCAGGATGCCAATGCTCAGATGTGAGGGGGACAGCTGGTCCTTGTCACTGCCAGTCCTCAGAGCACAGGGAGGACAACAACAGAAGAGGCTGATCTGAGCACGATGGGGTTGAGACAGTGATGCAGCCAAGTTTCAGAGATGTGCAGATGCATCCTCTAAAATGTGGGCGTCAGTTCGGAAGAAGGGAAGCTGCCCGTGGTAAGGAGGCTACCTAATGTGCTCTTCATCTGAGTATTCTGTAGTCAGGAAAAGCTCGTAAGATAGGGGAGTACAAGACTTAAATATTAGTCCCATTGCTGAAAATAACTTGTATTACTCTAAAGTTTTTCACTGAGCAAATCTGCCCTTTAGCTTTGTTGGTCCAAGACATGTTCACTTTATTGTGAAGATAAGTCAGGCTGGAGACTATCTGACCTGCCTTTATCCCTCCTGGAGGGGCACCCCTCATGTGAGCACAGGGCACCCTTGCACTGCCTGCGCAAAAGAATCTGTCTTGTCTGAGGACCACAAACTAATTAATGTGGGCTCTGAGGTTCATTGTGGATTTTGGAAGTAGTTTGAGGAGAGACCACCAGTTAATATTTGGTGTGACCCTAAATTAATGAGGCAAGACAACTTACAAAGCATAATGCTTATGGCCAGAGCTCAAAACTGACTGTGAAACACTGCAGCAAAGGGGGCAGTAGAGCAGGCATATGAGATGTGTGAGGACTTGGTTGGTCCTTCTGGGATGGTGCAGCTGAGTTCTTCCCCCTCCTTCCTTATGAATGATACGCACAGGCAAAGTGCAGATAGTCCACTGATGTGTATTTCTACCCTCCAAAGAAAAGCCTTTACACACCTCCTGCACCTTTCCATGAGAACAACCACAGTTAAATCAAATGAATCTCAGTAATTTTTGAGAGTTCAATTTGTTGTTTTGTACAGCTGCATTGGCATTCACATAAGCTACACAAGACTGACTGGACATGAACTGAAACATCTAGCTTTGTCTACAAAACAGAGCTGGACAGGCACTTTGTGGTGCTGGTCCACCTCTTATGCAGTGGTGACAAGAATATATTTTATACAAAGTAATAAGCTATGTTTTTTTAAGTCTACCAAACCAATTTCCCAGGAAAACAGAGTACACATAGCATATATGACACAATAAAGAACTCTAGCTAAATATTACAGATTGTGAAGGGAAAGATATAGAAGGAGAGAGAGTAAAAGGAAATATGTATTTTTCCCATCATAGAGAATAAGCTTCCTCCTTCATTACTGTTTCCCCTCACATGTGGCATATCAATTCTATTTTACAATTCCCCTGAAAAAAAAAGCAAACAACAAAACCACAAACCCTCTATTATGCTTCCCAGAAATGCAGAATGTCGTTGTGATAATTTCATTACCATTTATTATATATAGTGCTTTTGAATTAAAGATCCCTTCCAGAGGACAAAATGTTGCAAACAAATCTTTCACATGCCTATTGAAAATGTGGAGCGCTGCCTGCTGGAAACACAATAACATTGCTGAAGTAAGTTGGTGTTTATTTTGCCTAGGGATATTCTGTAATTGGCATTTCTAACCTGACTTTTAATCCATTGTTTTAAATTACTCCAGGAGTCTAATATTCCTCATTTGTATTCAGTTGGGAAAGCAGAGGGGTTTGTTTAAATCCATCAGAAAAATTCTCTGGGGATCGTGCATTGCTAGCATGTAACCAGATATTTATAATTTGCAAGACATTAGCTTGAATAAGTGATTTGGGTGGTTTTGAGAAAATGACAATGATGGAAGAAGGAGCAAGAGGAAAGATAAGCAATATCTTGAGAAAATTTTTCATCCTGAATGAAAACACAGGATACATTTGTTTTCTGGAGCTCTTCCAGATAAATGTTTAGATGGGAAAAACGCGTCTTGAGTGAGATTTTCATAGGACTCAGATAACTGATTTCTGAGCTAAGTAAGAGAAGTTGTTCACAAAACCTCATTCTTTGGTTCTGGAGCTATGTTTTTCATTTGCTGAAGGCAACAAGCTGTAATTTCCCTGCCCTGAGAGGGAAACTGGAATCTGAGCTCTATATTTCTACAGAGCTGCCATATATTTTGCATGCATTTACAGAGTAGTTCAGGACTTGCGTCTTCCCTCGGAGTAAATATATGTGACAATGGATACTGAGTGCTATAATGCATTTTTCTTCCAGCCTGAACAATCAAAGTAGAAGAAAAAATTGCAATTTTATGTCTTACTTGCAGATAAAAAATAGTCAGTTTTGACTGGCTCATCTTCATTTTTCATGCACTTACTTAATTGGTAAATAGTAATTAATATCTCCTCAACTGTTCTCCAGTATCACCGCTCTTAGGATTAGTGAGAAGATAAAATGACTAGGAAAAGATTCAGGAAAAGTTATGAACCAATGATTCATTCCTCCAAAAAACATTTATTTCACCTTTGTCCCTCAGCAATTTCAATCCTCTAAACGCAGATTTTCCTATCAGTTCCAGCCTGGCCAAGGGAGAGTGCTGTCACGTTGCTCTTGTTATTCAGTTTGGAGCTGTAACTCCCACTCAGTATTTTACAACGTCATATACAGATATATTTGGTCTTCATGCCATTAACGAGTTTCTTTATTGTCATACTTGCAGCTCTTAACTTACAGCAAATACCCCAAAATATCATTCCATACATCATTGAAATAGTTAATAAAAAGTTTCATTTCTTATTTAAGGGACTACAGTGACACCATCAGCTATCTTTAAAAATTCTACATTGTGGAAAAATGTCAAAACTGTTACAACTGACAGGAATTATAGAGTAATATCTCACCAAAGGGTACAAATATAGTCACCATGCTACATCCATAAAGGACATGACTTTAGGCATAATGCAAGCTCTTCTGCTCAAAGATACTAAAAATTACTCTATTTCCTACAAAATTGTATTTCTTTTAATTCAAAAACTTTTCTAGAAAATAAATCAAATGCAGCAGTTACATTCTCTTTAATGAGTTGAAGCTTTAAAAAAAATTACATGCATAGTTAAGCACAGATACTCTAAGAAAATAATCCATATTTCAAGATGAAAGCAAAAACATTCTTTCAAATGCACATTTTCTTTGGTAGGTTATAGATTGTTGTCTTGACTGCCCTTCATATATGGTAATCAAGATAGATGCTGGAGACGTTACAAGAAAGAGCAGTAAACACCAAAGAAAGTAGCCTAGATATATTTTCAGCATAAATAAACCTCAGTTGGTAGGGAGCCAAAGAGAGTAATCAGCAAGCGACCTGCGTTAAATTAGGTCATACCCTCTCTCTTCTGTCATGAAAACAACTACTGTGAAAGACCTTTAATGTATTTAAAATCCCAGTGGATTTATTGACAGTACCTTTGTCTGGACCATGCCTGGTCTCTGGTCCCTCAAGTGCTCCAGGGTAGCAGCAATATCAATCTCTTTAGCACCTGCAACAAACCACAAATTGGGCTGAGTTCAGAGCACAAGATAATCCATGCTGCATCTGTCAATCTCTTGCTATCGGGTTCCCTTTGGGCTAACAGTCCAATTGAAAATTATTACATCCATCTCTCAGCAGACTTGGCAGGCAGCTGCAATTTTTGTGTTCATATAGAAAAATAAGAGGTTGGGGCAGTTTTTATTAACATTAATTCAAGAAAAGCCAGAGAAAACCAAATTCTTAAAAATGCCTCTACACCTACAGCAGAATATATTTCACAAAATCTAAGGGTCTGTTGTGGCAATGCCACCCAGTGACCCTTTGTCACTTCTAAAAGTATGCACTGAATTAAGGGCCCAGACTACATACAGATGTATGCTGTTATAACAAGATTTAGGTGAACTTTTTGTCACCTGCAGCTGAGATCCACAAAACCTGTCTGTGGCTTCCTAGTTCACAACCTGCCAGGCCATCTCGCTGCGTGACCACTGCTTCAGCCAGCAAATCTATGGCATTTTCTGAAGGTTACACGTGGGGTGTCTGGACACGGCTGTGCAGCGATCGGCAGCGCCAGGATGCAGAAAATAGACACTGCTGTGGGGACTGGCTCCCTTCCTCAGTTCAAACGGAGGTGTTTTCTTTTCAAACATCACCTATGAAGAGCAAAGCAAGCCCTTGTGCCTCTTGCCTTATAACAACCCAGAGCCTGGAGAATCAAAGGAGATGCTGATTTCCTCCCGCTTCCTCAAGTGGTTCAACACCACCCTTCACTTCCATAAGTGCCTAACCAGATACATGATTTTTGAGGGGACTGACAGAAACCCAGGATTTTGGTCCTTCTGATGCGAACTCTGAGTAGAAGCCTGGCTGGAAATCCTTTGAGCTGAGAAGTTCAGCTACAGAACTTGGCTCTCTCACAACCATCCCTTTCTGTATCTTGCGGGAACATCACACAATACCAAAGCATCAGGCAGGTGGGCAGAGGGTCACCCTAGCCCAAGTGTAACTGCCCCATCCCCATTTCCCTATCTCCTACTGCTCCAGACGTTCATACATTCTTCTAGGGCAGATGTGGGTCTGTAGCCTCTGAAGCTCAGGAATTTGTTGACCTCAGGTCTCTCTTCTTTTGTACACTTTCATCATTACATCAAGGACAAGGATCAGCTATGCTCTGATATCTGCTCCATTTTGAAGGACACTCAGTGGTGTGCTCTGAAGAAAACTGTGGCCCTTCAATGTGCACTTTGACAACCTTTCCTGTTGCCTGGACCTAGGAATCTCCTGGACCCAGGTTATGCCAATTTGAGACTTCCTTTTGGAGGCATTTAAATGTCCCCAGCTGTTCATAGCGGTCTTGGTGCCTAACTTGGGAGTCACGCACCTGAAGCGTTGCTGCTGCAATAGCTCACTTGTACACATCTAGAACATACATTTGTTAGTTCCTAGGACAGGATTTGCAGGATGGGGCCAATGGCTACCACTATTTCTACAACTCTTGCAATTTAGGGGCTTAAGTCTTACTGTAATTAGGATCATGTAAATGTAAACATTATGTACCTCCTCATTTACCCAACTCTGTAACTCAATACCATCTTTTCAAACATTCAGAAAAGCAACTAAAAGTCGATGATTTAATCTGTGGGTTTGTGGTTTGGTTTTTTTTTATTTTTATAGAAGACATAAGAAGGCATTTAAAAATAACAGCAGGTCTAGAAGAATAATTGATTTGCATTATGTTCTTCCTATTAATGAAAATATACTCTTCAGCTGTATCAGAAATAGAATGGATTAATTCAGTAAATGTAACAAAGACAACTCAGAAAAAGTATCTGACAGATTTTTTTGTTAATTACCACAGATTGGACCACTCTCTTGCTTTTGCTTTTTTTCCTCGCCACATGTTGTTCAGGAATTTACATGGATGGAAAAAAAAGAAAGTTTTATTTTAAAAATAAAATAAAAATACCCCAAACCTCCTCACAATGGAGCAGAGCAATACATGCCCACATACACTGTAAAGTCTGAAAACAGTGACATAATTATACCATAAGTCTGTTGCAGGTTTTGCAGTGGCAATTCATCTGGAAACCATCAGTAAAGCTACACTCTTTGTAGACCCTCCCTAGTACTCGTGCAAGATGGTAGCTCGTGTCAGTGCTTAGTCTCGTGCATTAGTGCAATTAGGTGGGATTTTCCTGTTCTACCACGGATGCCCATGGGAGCAGAGTTGTGTGAGAACTGCACACGTGGCACAGCCTTATTTGTGGACTCATTAGATTACCAGGAATTAAAATGTCCCAGTAGCATCTTGGCTCAACATTAAGAGGAATTCTCTCTTTCAGAAATTAAGACACTGACATCCATGCATGAGGTTAACCACAGTCCTGAGCTAGCCCCCGAGGTGTGCTGCAAGGATGAGCCCAGAGATCCTCCCAGTGGAGCGGGCAGGCTCGAGTGCCAGGCGGGCTTCCCCGCAGCTGCAAATGTGCATCCCCCTGCTCCCTGCCCCCAGTAAGGGATGGTCTTTATGTGAAAATACTCTAGCCTCAGGACAAAAAGGAAAAAAGTTCATGACAAGACCTAATAATACTCTTTGATGGCCAGACAGGATTCTTAGCTTACCTTTGAAAGAGTTAAATCCTCCATTCCTGTGATGTAGATTGCAGGAATTTACTAGCAAACTGATGCTTGCTTTTTTATCATCATTAACAGAATGACATGCCAAATAGTATGAACAATGCCTGATTAAAAAATCCTGATTTAGCAACATACTAAAGCATATGCTTGCACTGGAACATAAGAATAGTCCTAGTGGGCCAGAGTGCTTGCTGGGAAGCTTGTTTTCAAGTGTTTTGTCAGTAGAAGTCCCTGAAACGTATTTTTTTACTGATTAGTGTCCCCCAGCCTGTGTGTTGTGTCCAGCATGTCACCCACAAACACTTATGATGTCCTCAGACATAGGCAATTAAAAGGAAAAGAAGAGCAGAGTATGATTTTGCGCAAAGCACGTGTCTTGTTGAGAGGTTAGGGAGTGAGAGGAAAGGCAATACAGAAACTGAGATCGGTTTGCTACTCCGGTCTCTTCCATTTCTGAATGCTTCTGATGGGGCTGTTCAACAAAACTTAGTGTTCCAAAGATGGGAAGCTGTTTTGGAAGAAAAATATCTTGGAACAGGAAAATTCACAGGAAAAAAAGAAATAAACCAATGGCATAGGATAAAGCCAGCATGACTTGCTTTTTCTCTACTTGAGTAAACCTCTCCTTTTCTCCCACATCCACCACTACATGTTCTGCATCTATTCCCTTACTGTGCCTAAAACAAATGGCTTCAAATATAGGTCCCTAGTCTACTAGTACATCTCATTTTTTCATGAGAGCTTTTTTTTTCTACTCAAACTTACACTAGATTGGTGTTAAATTATGTAAATTAGGCTCACATCCACTGATGTGTGCAATGAAGAAGTCTGTAGAAAAGTGACAGAAATGGACAAAGAAAGAGACTTTTCAAGGCACAAAGAGTGGTCTGAACCCAGCCTGCTTTCACTGATGAGAGGAGCTCAGTGCTTAACTGCAGTGTGAGTTTTCAACTCCCTTTGGAATTATATTGTTGAAATATGACACGAATTCAACACTTTCTTTGCCACACTGAGGCTTTCTCTTTAAGCTGAGAGTACAACAGTATGGCATAACACTCTTTAGTACCCTTTAGTACTCTTTATCATATGTTATATGGCATTGGGAGAGATGGATATTGCATCTAAGGACATCAAGGTCAAACCAGGCTCTTCCTGAGATGACCTCAAAATATGCACACACTGCTAAGGTATTTTAAACTTTGCTTATCTGGAAAGCCCACATACAATCTAAGTTTGATGCAGTGCTTTAGAGCAAAAGCTGGAAGAACTTGATTCACTGATTCCAAGGATATTCCATTATTCGAATTGTTTTGCTCCGGCTACTAAACTATGAAGCCCAGTAATAGATGGAGACGTCAATTTGTTGTCGTACAAAATATAATCTAGAGGAAGGGTTAAAAATATTAGGCTGGAAAACACTGACAATTGGTAAAGAGAACAGAAAATATGTCAAATAGGTAATATTTTCTATCTTTTCTCCACACCATTACATATCTATCTGCTTAACAGTGCTATTTTTTTTTCAGAAAATAAAAAAAGGGAAAAAAGAGGAAGTATTTAAAGAATAAAAAACTGCCTTTTCAACTTTTGACTCTATTTTACTCTGCAGGGAATAAATTTGGTTTCTGTTTGTGACAGGTTCTGTTTCACAATGGATTGCACTGCTTGTTTTAAACGAACGCAAGAATCTAGCTTACTGTGAGACTGAGCTAATGTTGTACCAGCAGTATTGTGAAAAATGACTGTGCAATGTGATTTTTTTTTCATACAGAACATGTATTTACAGTAATCACGATGAGCCAGCTACTACTAGCGTTCCCCCTGCCCTTACCAGCTCACTGAGCTAGCTGAGTAAATACCTCTGAAAGCACTTCCACGTCAGTGCAAGGCAGATTTTAACTTCAGTAATTAACTATCCTCTTCCTAAAGGCTTGAAGCATTCACAGTGAGTGCACAAAACCCCACATCAGGAACGTTAACTGGATAAACTAAAAGAAAACAAAGAGAAGATGCAAGCTGAATTATATTTAGTCCCCAAGGGGAGAAGCAGTTTCTGCAGTTTAGGGTCACATCCTTTGCAACCCTTTCTCTCCCCGCAGGCACCAGCGCAGGATGCATGCTGGCACTTAACAGCTGGTGCTTCTGATTAGCAGATCTCAAGGGGTTAAAGTGTTTGCCCTTAGACAGTTGCGTCAGTGGAGTATCCACCATGTCATAAAAATATGAGTAAAAGTTGAATTCCCTTTTCCTCCTGCAATAAATAACAAGCTAGCCAAATTCTGCTGCAACGGGCTCCGTGACGCGACCAGCAGCAGCTTGCAATATTTAAAATCACCATGAATTAGCTAATATTAGTTTTAGGACTATAATAATGAAATCTTCCCTCTCTTCTCCTCCCCCTAAACATGGCAGGGGACCCGTTTTGATAAGCACAAAACACGTGAGAAACACTCTGTGGAGGACAATCACCTCCACGTTGTAGCAGCATTGCTGTCACTGTGATGGTACAGGAATATGACAGACAAAAGTTTGTCAAGAAAGGGCAACAACTTTCAATATATTAGCTGGAAAGAAAAAATGAAGATATACCATTAAAAAGGGGGTTATAGGTTTAGCACACTACAAAGCTTGTGTAACTGAAAATGTGCTGGACCTTGGCTTTTTTTTCAGTTATAAGAACAACTAGCATTTGTTACATAATTGCATTGAAATTATCACAAACATATGGAAATTATGGCTTAATTAAGGCAAGCTTTGAGATTTTATTTTTATGTAATATGCTTGAACATACTTGCACCGAAAGCAAAGTCAAAAGTTCTATTTTATTCATTACTGATGAAAAGTGCGGCACAGATTCTGCGAGACTGATAGAATTTTATATTAAAGGACTGTATTAAAAGGAATATTTTAGATTCTCGATGCTCTGAATGTTCTGTGTATTTATAAAAATAAAATGATCCTTAAATACTTCATCAAAGCAGTTATTTGTGGGGGGGTTCTTTTTAAATAACCCAAATTCAAGAGTTTTCTTTGTGATGTTTCACAAATACATAGCACTCATAAATATTAAATTAAAAAGGATTTTTCTAGCTGGGAAAAACTTTCAGATCTACTGGCATATATCCTGAAAAAGATATGAATATAACTTTGCATAACGGCTATAAATTTGTTACTGTGAGTCCTAAAGGGTGGCTTGGTCATTAGGTTGCTGTGTTTAGATACATTTGAATTCTTTTCCTGACTGAGACTCTGACTTTCTGCACCAGTTTGGTTAAATCATTAAATTCACCCTAGGTTTCACACCATCATCTGTAAAATGAACCAATTTTTTCCTACCTAATAAGTCGTTATGAAGGCAAATCCACTAATGATTACGTGGTACTTGGACACTAGGGAGGTGAGGACCTAGATAGATACTCTTTTTTTTTCCAATACCCTTTGCACCTTTCTCAGCCCTCTTTCTGTTCCCCTTGATCACAAAGTGATCACAAAGCTGAATATATGAAGTAGGAGCCATGCTGAGCGCTGGTAAATGTGGGACTATTAGCACTGTTACTATTTCTCCTTAAGGAGATGATGATGATCTGTGTAGGAATAAAAAACGGAGTACTAAGGGGAATACGGAATTGACCTGTCAAGTGCCTTTCTTTTTGCAGCAGTAAGTATTCCGTTTCATTCCAGTCAGATATTACCTGCTTAATGCATCTTTTTATATTTATTATATTGTATAGATTTTGAATTAGGCCTTGAAGGGCAAAGGGACTTGTTCGGACAGATTAAAAACTGGCTTGTTAAAATCTCGAAGGAAGAGTCCCTAATACAGTTCTTCCCGCTGCTGTTGCTAGAAGCTGAAAAAGATCCAATTAATATTTGTAAGATGCTGCTGATCGGCAGCCTTTTAGCTTCAGAGTCATGTGTAGTATTCGCAGGCACTTGGGAGCACCGTGGAAGAATCACGTGTAATATTACAAAATAGCAAAAATACACGTGAGAAAGAAAATGAGGGCAAAAATCCAGTGTCAGCAAGGACAATCAGCTGTCTCATCACAGCGTGTCTCTGCTTAGGAAAAATACAAGGGTTGTGCGTGTTTGGGTGATGACTGCATGACTCATGCCTAAACGTGGTATTTCATGGTCAAAGCAAACTCGTGTATGGTGGCTTTATGCTGCCTTTCTTCCCTCCCCATGCAAGGGCTTTCTTGGGTTTGGTACACCACTTTCTGACCCTTTTCTGTGTTCAGCTTTGCCTCAGGAAGGAGCAGACGGTGAACCCTGGACACCCAAGGACAGAATCTTCCTAAAGAAGGAAAGATTGTAACTAGAGCCAGGTCTGCCAGGAGCCTAAATACGCAGAAAGGGCCCATCGATATTGCTGGCTGTGACACACAACATAAACAGAAGCGGGTTCTCCGGGGAGTTAAGAGGGTATATCAGTACCCATGGCCTATTACACTGTCACAGCTAGGCGGTTCCCAATGCCCAAGCTAGCTGGACGTAGCACAGATAGGCTACAGATTTTCAGTGCCCCCAAAGCTCTAGATCCCTCCAGCTTCCCACTGACAACTTCTAAAGGACGGCTCATGTAGCTGCTCCAGCAAATGTTTGCCCCATTGAGTACTTAATGTTGCAGTTAAACATTTAATCACACCATATGAGGGGCAAACTCAATCTGATTAAAGAAGAAAGGGTCATAACTAGGGGGAGTGTAACGCCACTTCTTCACTGACCATTAGTTTTAATGGCATACCAGTAATATTTACTAACTAGCTTGGTCTCAAAGGCCCAGCCTCATCTCATCTACTCCAGCCATCCTTGAAGTTCGAATCGGAGTTAGGCATCTCCTCTCCCAACAGCTAAGAGAGAGAAGGGGAGCTCTGATGGGCAATTCATTTGCCTGAGAATTGTCCTCCAGAGGTGCATATCGTTCTCCATTGATGACTGAGTAGACCTAGACAACTAGGTTAGGTGAGGTGCTCAACGCTAGATGCTTTATATGGCTAAAGTTAGCTGAAATGATCCTGGGCTGAGAAGAGTTGAGTTTCTGCTCTGCAGTTTCAGGCTCAAAAATGCTAGAATCTGCCAAATCTAACAGTATTTGAGATCTGTGTTTTTGTCTGCTGCCTTCCCCTCTTCCCCCTTCCATCCCCCAGCGTGGCAATTGTGATGGAAATGACAAAAGCAACATGGAACCACAATGAAAAGATAAACCACTTGCAGTATAGTTTAGGGAAGGCCATGAAAAACATGTTCTAAGAATAATTGCTGTTTGCATAGTGTTCTGCTGCAAAGGAACAAGAGTATTTCCTTCCTTCAACTTTCATTGTCTGAGTGCCCATTAAATAAAAACACTTGTAAATATTAAAGTTAAAAAAAAGGAGCTGAACAACAGCTAGAAACTACAAAAATAAAAGCAATTTTCATTTGTAGTTATCCAGATGTCTGCTGCTGTAGCTGCTGGAGTTCTGCTATTGGCCAGGAGGATCATTTGATGCTTTTCATGGAAAGAGAAAAGCGTCAGCAAAAACCTAGCGAGGGACCCAGTTTTAAAGATAACAAAAAAAGATAAATGTATTCAGGCTGGCATTTTAATTAAAAGCTTATTCTCCCTCCGAGATGAACAAAATCTGTGTGCATGCGTGTATGTAGTTAGGGATGGACTCAACGTATACCTGGGTCTGTGAACTGTCTGTAATTTAACACAAAATACCTAAGTGCTTCTATACATTAAAAAATGTTCCAAATAAAAATTTCACTACATTTATTAAAAAAAAAACACAACATAACAAACCAAAAAGCATGACAAGGACAAAAAACCCAAAAGCATACAAATGGAGAGAGTAATGAAAATTATTGTGACAGTCATATACACACACAGTACACACTACATAATGTGTCAAAGTCTACAATCATTTTGTATCAATTCTCGAAAACTGCATGTTATAGATGTATAACTGTAAGTGATATGGCTTTGTCACTCCGCAGTCCAAAGGAAGGTGATACTGAAGATGGAACACCTAGGAACAGCCTAATATTTTAAAAAATGCTACAGGAAAATAATGCTTCTACGTTGACAATGGTTTTAACAGTCTTGCAGAGATCGAAATTCACTACTGACATGTCAGTTTTTAAGCTAATATCCTTTGTCAATGCAGAAAAAACATGCAGAAACCACTCACTGTAACTAAATGCAAATGGATGCTAATTGGAAGCCCAATCCTTCCTCCTTTTCACTGTGCATGAGAATATGTCACATCACACTCTGTATCATATAGGAATTTCCCCCAACCTCCTTAGAATGTAAAAGGCATATACCTAAATTACTACATGCAAGAAATAGAAGTTAATGAATTATATTCTATGTGGGGTAAGATATCCCATAATCCCCTACAGTCACTCTAGAAAATATCAGTGGCACAAACCTAAATTCAGCTTATCTATGCGCACACATACGTGTGCACACACACATAAACAAAGTGTATACATGGTAAGAATTGTGGATGTGCTGCTTCCGCCTCCTCATAGGTGTTCAGCAGTATCAGCTCTCACAGACTTCTGCACAATTTCCTTCTTTTAGTATTCCTTCCAGAAGCTACTGTTGAATTACCTGAAAGGCAGTTCATTTCTGTGTGCTGAATCAAACATGAACAAAGTTCAGATGCTGATTGCAAAAATGACTTCTCTGAAAATGTGTCTCAGTTGGCCCTAAAAAATCTTGGAGTCCCGTCTGGAAAATGTGAATTTTCATTACAGGGGACACAAGTAGCTCGCCCACGTGAATCTATTAAATGGTAAGAACTACATTTTACATTACTTCCATTTTATATTGCACGTAGGTGGCAATGCTTTCACAGGACAGTACATGGAATGACCTGAATAAAAGGTGCAATTATTATGGATTCATTCTTTAATGAGGTTTATCCTTAAAAGTGACTAAAGTGGTCCAGCTGTAGAAGTTGTGGAATAATTACACTTTAGTTAGGTGATATACGTTGTACCCTTTACAGCCAGAAGACTACCATCTGGTCAATTAAACACTTTTCTTCAAATCCTTCTATGGACCGCTGCATGAGATTAGCTACAAAAAAGTAGTTCTTCACCCTGTATATAAACCTCCTTTTCCAAACATTTGCTCAGCTGCTTCTCAAACTGTTAGCACAGTACTTCTATGACCAGCTTTTTCACTTTTCCATATTCTAACCTACCCATTGTGTGAAAAAACACCGCCCAAATTCCTTATCTGCTTGTCTCCTCCTTAGTTTCAGTCAATGACCTCTTGTTTTCAAATTAGTCACTATCTCAAGCTGCTTACTGACATCAGTACATTCCTTTCAGGGTCTTCTAATGCTCTATGGGGACCCCCCTTCGTGCTCCCTTTCCCAAGAAATAGCCCATGTCTGATCAGTCTTTCTTCACAATTCATTTGCCCCAAACCCTGAATAATTAGGATTGCTTTCTACCGCACTGTCCTAGTCCCAATACTTTTCAAATCACACCTCCAGAACCGCAACTAACTCAAGAAATATGGCTCTTTTAGAGTAAACTATATAAAAAGAGGAAAAAAAAAAAAGCCAAAGAAATTACATCAATAACTTGTTTGCTTTTAGTCTGAGATGTCTACATGCCATAAAGGTAACCATCTAACATGCAGTCCACACAACATACACTAGGAAACATCAACCAGCAACACCCTCCCCATGGTCACTAATTCATTTCACAACAGAAGCTTGTAGAACATGCTACTTTTAATCTTCATTTTATGAACTATTAATCGATGACTCTATAGCGTCAATAACATGTCAAAAGCTTTAGAGCTTTATACCTCAAAAACATGTTTTGCAAAGGAAATAAACACTATTTTAAACAGCTTGCTCTAAAAAGCCAGAGTTCCCTGAGCATCACAAGCTGGACCGTAAAGAACTGCCATATACATTCCCCATACATTTTTGCATGTAGCGGGGGGCCCAGCCCTCATTGTGATTAATTATTGCTAGGAAAGGCTGCAAGAATGAGCATTATTTGCCTAATTGTGTTTCCAGGGTAACTCATTACGTAAAAGTCACAATACATAAATGCATCTCGTTTGGAAAAACAGCCTTATAACATATGATATGTTTACACAGACAACTAAGAACTTCCTTCAGAAACTGAAACTGCCACATTTCAGATTTACATGGTCAGCATTATTGCTGCTGAGAACTGAGGTGATTTTGCGGACAGGACAATAGTGCACAAAGCACAATCTAATTTTTTTGGCTTTAGTGGCCTCCGTTTTCACCCTTTTTCCTAGATACAATAATCAACCTCACCCAAATCTCAAAGACCAACAATGTGATCAATTCAAACTTAGAACATGAAAATAATTACATTTTTAAGCCCTGATTTTTTCTGCCTGAGATTTTTCTCCAGATACATTTACTTACATTCTGGAGAACATACCACCTATTTCTGATCCCACTTCTTGCCCCCTTTCCATTAAATATTACTTTTAAAAAAAAAAAAGGTAATCTCTTTTACACTACATATTCTCTCAAACCATTGTATGACACATAATATGTTAAGTTTTATTTTCATGGGAAAAGCTGGATCCTGGGCTGAAGAAATATTCCCTTGTTCACCAAGAGCATATCAGAAATAGTCTCCTCTAGATTTGTATCAGCAGAACCAAACAATAGAATTTTGTAAGACTTTGCATAGGGACTGAAAAATAAGCAGATTGAATCCATTTTAACACAAATATGGGCAAGCATTTTCTTTCATAAAATCCTTTCAGAGAGGGGCTAACCCCACAACTTCATTATGATTGTTAAATCCACATAGCAGATAAGCAAAACCTCAGCAAGGGTTCAGATTAGCCAAAATCATTTGATCACGATGAGTCAGAAGGCGAATTAAGGAATCTTTTGTTTTGCCTTAAAATGTCATGGTATAAACTGCATCTGCTCAGGAGCTGACTCACAAGACCCTCAGACAATAGGGTAGCGGGGGCAAGGAAAGGACTTGGGGAGATAACCTCCGCAGCCAGCCCAGGCCAGAGCATGTGTGCTCATCAATTATAATCCAAGCTTTTGAATGCAAGGGAATAAACCGTTGGTTCGGCTTTGCGAAATTGAATCTTTTTGCTGGGTTTTAGAATTTGGAAATCAATACTTTAAAAGGATTTTAAAATTCATATTCGCCTTCCCTTTGACTCATCTCGTTCCAGCTAGTTCAAACACAAGAACATGGATGGTCAGCAAACCCTAGGCAGCTGCTGGCTGGATTAATATCTAAAAATCAAACTATTATCTACACTATCCAAGACTCTCGGTTCAGAAAAATGAAAGTGAGAAGACTCATAATCTTTTTTTTTTTTT
>VXBJ01001557.1:312009-399804 GCA_013400055.1 Nycticryphes semicollaris
AAACACTCAATAAAAACGTCTTGCACTATATCAAATTTTTAGTCATTAGCCTGCAGGAATGACAAGAAATGAGAAAATTTTCAACTTTTCTCTAGATCACACAAAAAGAAAAAAATCCTGATCAGCTCAGAGTTACTGTGAGTTTGCGGCAAGGAAGGAATATCAAGTAGACTAAATCTAAATCAATTTATCTTCTCTAGTAACAAAGGATAAAACTTGTAAATACATCAAGAATGTTGAAATTCTCAGTGGAAAAACAGCCTCTGTCAAAATTCCAGCAAGTATTTTTATCTACAAAAACAATCCATTATCATTTTCTGTATTTATTTAAATCATGGAAACACATGTGGAGTTGAAATAAATCAATTCTCAACTTTTCACTCAAAACTAAAGCTTGTCCTAACCTGCCTATCAGGGAAATGAGAGGTGACTTGGTAACTGTCTTAAAATTGTAACACTCATGTTACAATTAATAGTAATAAATTAATAGTAATAAATAGTAATAAATACTATTGCTATTACTAGTAGTAAAAAAAACTATCATTGTTAAATAGTTATCATAGTTAAAGCACATGAAATAGTATTTAATAGTACCTAAATGTGTTACAGTAGGGCCAGGATCAACACCGACTGATTTTATGTCATTACTTTGATAGGTACAGGATCAGGGTCTTGTAACTGCTCTGCATATTGATCTAGCAAGAAAAATAATTACAGTAATAAACCACATGATAAATAGCAGCTCTAAGTTAGTGGAGCCACTAAACAAAAGGATATGCTTGCATTTAAAACTTTCCACTGACATTACACAGGAATGATAGCACTGAATAGACTCCGTTGTTCTCTGACTGTTCCAGTATCTAATAAGATCATTTAATGTGGTGAGCGAACGCACAGATGCGGTCAATTACATTTACTGCACAGAGGACAGTGAAATTCATTAAAAACCCAATCCACGAGGAGATCCTGCCCAGCTCTCAAGGCAGCTGGGGGCCAGGATGGCATTTCTGAGCGAGGGCTGCTGCGAGTCCTGACCTGCCCTCCTGCCCGCCCGAGCCCCCACATACACCTCAGGGACATTTCTACTCGCAGTACTAACTTCTACCCTCCTGCAATTGCACTGAGAAAGGGTGCTTCGCCTGTTTTTGATTTTCATTCCTGCTCTCTGGAAGGGGTTGGGGCCATCGACTGACGTGGTGGGGGTCAAGCACAAAATCCTCCCCAGCTTGGTTTCTCTTCTCTGGCTTTAGGAATAGGTCCCTTGCTGGTGGTTTTCAGCATCTAAAATAATGAGGGATGGCAACAGGCAAGATAGTTGAAGATATGAATTTATAACGCGTTTAATAGACTAAGTATTAGCACTAATTCAATGAACAGTAGGAGAAGAAATTGTAAATGACAAAGGCATTTACAGTTAACTGTCTAAGAGAATGCAGGGAAGTAAATCATTACATGAAAAAGGAGCTCCTTTTCTCAACCTACCCTATTAAAAAACCCACTAAAGAGCCAAGGCATTTATTGATTGCTTTCTACTTTCCCACTGCCGAAACTAAGTACTCCTCTATTTACTTTGATTTAAAAATGCATTATTGTCTACTTTCTAATAAACCAGACAGTGGAACAAGAAACTCAAATTATTCGAAGTTTATTCTTAAAAGTCCGGGGGTTTTTTTGGGTTGTTTTTTTTTTTTTTTATTTGAAAGACTGAAGGCCTTAATCCTTAAAAGCCTTTTTGAAAGAAATGTTACTAGATGCTGGCCTTGCAGCTGGGCCCAGATTGAAAGTGCACTTACATTTTTATGTTTAGCGCTGAAGGACTCTGAAGTTAGCCCTCGCACTCCACATAAAAGCTTTGGAAAGGGCATTCTTTGCCACTCGTGCAATTCATTCTCTAAGAAAAGGAAATGGAAAGAAAGATTTCATGTCCAGGGCCTTCAGGCCTTTGATCATTTGATGAACATTGGATCCTCAACCTGGGCCTCCAGCTTCTCAGGCCAGACAAAGAGGGCCCCGGCCGCACAGGCTGGGCCTCGGCTCCCGCCCGAACAAAACCTTTGGCGGCCGCACAGTGTGACAGCCTGGGAAAGGCCCACCTCAGCAGGGCTGAGATGCCCGCTCTGCCCTTTGATCTTTCATTTTAAACCCCAGCCAAAGCACCAGGTCAGGGGATTTCGCGTCGCACCCCCCCACGGGCAGAGGGGAGCAGGTCAAGAACAAAATGGGGGTGACCGATCTCCAAAAAGCCCTGTGACGCCTTTCTCTGGCCAGTTTCACATGACTTGTCTGGCATTGTGAAGTGCTAAGCCCACACTTAAAATGGAATTTGACATTACATGGTACAATGGAGTCAATAAATGGCATTCTTCAGTGCTTTTACAACAAAGTCAACCCTCCCTTAAGTGGCTGAAAGCCCCAAGCTAGAAAATACTTCTCATTTACTTCTTTATACGAGTAAATTGCATATACTTTAAATCTAGTTTTCATTACAGCTTTGCATTGCCAATGACTGAAATGAGCCGAACAAATACCTAACAAAGGTCTACATTAATTTTATGATGTACCATTGCTTCTGTTTTTAAAGACTAGGTTGTCACGTGGCATGTAACAAGCATTGGAAATATCTCCAAATTCCTTCACAGACTAAAAACCTACTTTCCAATGATCCTGAAAAACTAATTCCACTGAACAATTTATTTAACTGCTAAGGAAAAGGCAAACACACAACTTCTTTTAACATTAACAGCAAGTTCCAAATGATGTCTGTGGGCAGAAAATTAAGTCCATGTTCGATAAGACATGGTAGCAGAATATGGAGACAAAAACTGCTAAACTCTTCTTTCTAAAGGGACAGGACACCACTATGTCTCACAGGACTGGTATATGCATGATGCAATAGATGACTACAAAGCATGGAGTATATTTTTGAAATACATATAAAAATATGCCTATGTTAGAAGACTTTAAACAACTGTAAAATGCTTAAAACTGAAATTTCTCTAAATTATGTTTTTACAATTAAACCTTTCCTGTTAAATACAAAAACGTGCACAATGACACATCAAGATGGCATCAACTCAGCTTAAGAAGGGCAAATAACTATTTTTTATTTATTTTGGACCTCACAAGATTTGTCTTCCTCTTAAAATGCAGTTCTATGAAACTGTGATACAAAGATGGCCAAAGGCATGGGGAAAGGATACAATATATAAATAGACTATTGTGTCTTTATAACATATGGTCAGGTTAACATCCAAACTTTTACCCTCCTTCCTTCTGAAGACAGTATCAGTATTAAAAAATTGGTTTAGTTCTAACATACCAAGATTATTTCAGGGCACCTCAAGTACTTCCCACCATGAAACTATTTACCAATTGACAAAAACTGAAGGAATGGTCTCAATCTCTCGAGAATCTATAGACTTCATTTTAAACAAACAAAAACCCAACAATATATATTTATGTTGACAGATGATTTCCCACTCATAAAATTGCATCTCACACATAAGGACATTAAGGAACAGAAAAGTTAAATAAATTGTTCAATATTGAATAGTGGCAGAGCTGGGAACAGAGTGTTAGCTGATTTATTTTCAGTCTTCTGCCTTGTTCACTACAGTCTTCTTCCTCCTAAGAGACAAATTTGTGGAGCACATGAGGCTCTGTCTGGTACCAGCTCTTCTGGTGCTTTGGTGGCAATGGGCAGCTACAGAATGAAAATTGCATTTCACCATCGTGGCTATGTAGGTGACAGTGGACTGGGCAACAGTCATGAGGCAGCCCAGGACCTAACTCACGTAACCACTGAAGCTATCTCCTTGTAAAATCTGTAATAACTATTTTCAATGATAAATTTAAAAATTCAAATACTTCTCCACAGCACAAAACCACCTGCTCATTCACGAAGCATTTGTGTTCGGGTTTGTTGTTTGAAATCACTATGGAAATAAAACTTAAGAACGTTTAGGAATGAGTACAATTTGCCTCTAATTTATTCTCAGATTTTCTTTGAATATTGCTCCCTGCGTTGTCATGGCAACACAAGCACATCTTTCAGTACCGAGGAAGTAGCAAGCCTTTTGATTCTCACCTTTGGCCATTTTATTGAGAACCATGTCAATTAGAATGTAGGTTCCACTTCTTCCTGCACCATCGCTGCCAAGAGAAAGGGAAAAAGAAAAAATAAAGCCTATCAATGTGCATCTAGACTCAACATGAAGGTACCTGCCCTTAAGGTTATACTGTTACATACAGAGGGAGAGGACAGAACGAGGGGCTAAAGTAGGATACTGAGAGGGGGAGAGAAAGCTTAACACGAGCTGTTTGTGGAAGATTAAATACTAGCCTGTACGGGCAACAGGGCTTCTTTGGATTTTTTAAAACCAAATTGTGTTAATGCAATGAAAGCACGTTAAACAAGTCAGTAACCCTAAAAGAGGATACCATTTCTGTTCAAGAAATGTAGATATAATGAGCTTATAGTCACTTGTGTATGAGATCAAGAACCACAGAATGAACTAGTCCAGAACATTATCTGTGATGGTCCCCAAATTTTGCAGACTGCATTTAAACACAGAGAACGTGTAGGGAGGCCTGTCTGTGAACCAAGATATTTGATTACTGAGGGACTGCAATCTTTCTTCACTATATATCACGAGTGGTTTGTTTTTTCTTTTTACCTTCCCCTTTAAGTCTTCCTTAGTTGCAATGACAAGAAAGAATATAATTCCTAAGAAACAGCTTTAACTTTTGTGTATCGTTAGCCCTTCCTCAGAGATGTGAGCCCAAGCCTTGGGAGGGGGAAGCTCCCTAATCTGAATGCAGCTTGTGTCCCTTTCAGAGAGCGACATGTAATTGCCAGCGTGATGCTCTTTTAGAGCTGCTGTTAGCAAACATAATTAAGACTTTAAGTAAAAGCCTTTTTTCTTTCCCTCCCCAAAATTTTTACAAAGGTGCATGTGTGACCAATTAGACTGGTATGTAGTTTTATTAATTAAGACATTATTTTTATTGATAGCTCAATTTGTGCACAGGAATTAATGAAAGGAAAAATAATAGAACAGCATGAAGCGCATTATTACATTCTGTTTAGAGGCAGGCTATGAAACTTAATTTTTGTTAAGTCTCTGTAGACAGAGTTTTTTTTTTCTTTCAGTTACTAGATCGCTGCTTAGAGAAAAGGAGGTAAAGGTAATATTTTTTTTCTATGCCTGTAAAGGGAACAAAGACACAATCTTATTAGTTAAGCTGAATAATGAGATATGAGGCAGCAATCAGGCCTGATAAAAACAAAAGCTACTGAGCCGATGGTAGACATATTCATCCATCACAGTAAGCAAAGAGCAAGAAGCTTGAAGGCCCTTCATTTTGCCTCAAATGTTTCTTTTCTCAGGCCTCCTGAAAGCAATGCAAACAAGCCTGCTCCAGAGCGCTCACCTCTGCAGAGGGCCTCCTCGCACCCCATGGAAGGTGACTCTGCTGAGCTACACATGAGAAAATGGGTGTCCTGTCTCCTCACTTCCACCCAAAGTGGAATGCCATATGTCAAACAACCTGCCTCTTAGCAGGGCTGGTTTTAGATCTTTATCTACATGAATATCTTCATTAAATAAGTGCAATATTCTCCTTATAACTCAGAACCTCCAATGGCAAAACTAAACATTAATGTTATTATGGTAAAGTTTTCCACTGACCTACCCAATAGCTTTCATGTCCATCTATCGGACTGTCATGCCTAAGGATAATCTGAGGATTACTCAATCTCTGGGTAGGTTTCCACTCCCTGACATTGCCCACTTCTTACCATTATAACTAAAAGCAAGCAAAAAAGAATTAAAACATAATTGAATGTTAATAAAATAAAGAAGACTGAACTGGGAGGGGTGGCAAGCAATCACTATAATTTTGAAGGATATTTATAAAATTGAAGTGCTCCTTATATTGGAAAGGGTGGCTATACATCGTTAAATCATGGCACAACATGTGGGACATCATAGGAAAGGATAATTTCATTATGAAAACAGATCCTAAGCATTAAAAACCATTTAAATTGCATTTAATTTCTTCAATCTACCTTACTATCTGTGTAGTGATTCATCTAAAACTTTAATTTGCCCATATTTTTTTGTACCTATATTAAATTCTCACATATACAAATCTCTCTAAAGCTATTTTAGAAATTGTACTTGCCTGCAATGAACAACTACTGGACAAGAGCGACCCCTGTAGCACTTGTTTACTTTTCTGAAATAAAACAGACACAAAAAATTAATTAAGCATATGACATATTGTTTCTTTAGCCAATTGTCAAATATAAGCAACAAGGAAAAGCAAATATTGCAGCCTTAAAAAAAAAAGTCAGGTTGATAATTTCCCAATATAACAAGCAGTTGTTACATACATAATCTAGAGTTTGCTTCTGCTTTGCTGCTGTAGAAATCCCAGAAAACATCCCATTAACGCTGTTGGCTATGCAAAATAAATGACCTCTTTTTTCAAAAGCCTGAAGTCTTAGATCCAAAACTAAGATTATCTTGAGATGCTTTAATTTTGAAGGCAAATTTGAGTTCGTGAGCTTGCTCAAAGAAATATTGAGGGCAACATACTGAATTCAAAATTAAAAATGGCTATTCCAGTATACTTTGTGCAATGTGTGCTGGTTTGTAAAACCAGTTCTCCTCGGAAAGGCAAAACCAGAATCTCTGATAAGCTTCTCACAAAATTCTAAAATGTAATCTATTGTGGCGAAAATACCTGAAACCATCAATAAGCTCTACTGCTTTGACTCTAATGCAGGAGTCTTACATATTTCATATTTACACATTGCTGTCTTCAGCTTCCTGGTTAAACGTTCTCAGTGGCAAGAGAATATATGTGAAGTCAATCAATAAAAGCACAGCTATAGAGCAGGTCTGCTGATATGTAAACTCAATGAAGGAATTAACCAGCGCTGAAGCAAACCAAGATACTCAGTCTAAGAATAGAGCCCACAAAATTGGTTTAAATCTATTTAAATTGCCTTACAAAAACCAAAATCCCAAACACTTTCTTCTGCTCCAGGATATATTCTGCATGTCAAGTATGTCACAGGCCCCAAAAAACCATAAAATATGCACACATATGTTAACAAGGCAAGCTGAATAGAGGCTAAAATGGGAAAGCATTGCTTCAAGAAACTAAAACCTTTCATTCAATTTCCTTGATGAGATGTTTGAGTTTACCGGAGGTAGAAGGTCTCCAGTGAAACCATTTGACAGGGCAGCCTCCAAGGGGTGCCCAGACTCTCCAATAGTCCCCAGCTTGGTGCAAGTGTTACACAGGATCCTGACTGCTAAACTGAAGGGAGCTGCTGGAATTTGGCAACTGTGCTACGATGTTATTATGAATTTTAAAGCATAACTAACCTACTGAATCATTTAGTTCTTGGCTGTTCATCTATTCACTAACATCTGTGCTGTGAAAACATGCATATATCTTTAAACATTGCTTACAGTATAGCCTGAAGATGTCTAAATCTGACAGGGAGCTGGGATACCTGGAACTCAACCCAAATGGGCTACAGAGATCATGGTGGTGTCCCATGAAACTGTTTTCACATTTTGCTTTGTATTATTTAAGATTCTAATCAAACTTGATAACAATATTAAGTTCCTGTGATGCTTCCCTTTAAACATTAGAATTCAGCATTTTTTCACAATTCTTACTCTTTTGCTTACTGATAGAAATCATACTAGCAGAAACATTCTGTTTCTGTATTCCTTGGATGTAAGTAATTAATGCAGTAGAACTTTCTGTGTAATAAATGGTAAGCCATTGAGCAGCACCTGTCTTTAGAAGTTAAATGGACCGTTTATATGTCCATAAGTACATATATACGTAGGCACTACCAAGCAAAGCTTCAATGACTTAAACTGCAGTAGACTTTGCACATGAATGAATCACTGGTCATATCCAAGGATCAACTCTTTCTATGCAACAACCCCCCTGATATTTACTTCTTATTGTACAGTAAGCTATATTTGAAATGCCTGTAAAAACATCTGATATAGTCAGTCTGCATTTCCCTCCATGCAGCTGGTCATCCTCCCCCACCCCTCATCACGTGCATTAGTAAAGAGTCATTCCTTCATTTAAAGTATTAAATAAAAGCTAATAACTAGAGAGGGGTATTTACCATTTCTTTTTCTGCTTGTGTGGTTCCTTTGTTCCTTGTATGGCACCACTAATATGATATTTGTGTGTTGTGACTAGCCATCTACCAAAGTCTTGATAGAATCTCAATTACAAATTCAGTCTAAACCTATCAGTAAATCAGTCCTCCCAGTAAATCAGACAGCCAGAGACACACATTAGGGAAAGACACCTTATGTTTGTCAGTTTTATTGAAGGCGTTTCAAACATTTTCATTATCACACATTTTAGAAAACACATTAAAACAAAGGATTTCAATGCAGCTGGTTGATAGCTTTGTCTATAGATAGTTTACGAAAATATTTAGAAGCGCAGCAATATCTCATTTCATTCTTAGTTCTGGCTAATGAGAGCAAGCTGATAATTCATCAGTAAGCAAAGTTCTTGAGTGTTGAAGAAAATATATATTATATATATACATATACAGGAAGAATTAACTTAGAAAGAATGATTAGTAATACAAACCAACCCTTGGCTCATTGAGTGAAAAAGAAATCATCATGCAAACCATCAGCAAGCAAAGGTCAGAGGTCGTTAGAGGCTCAGAAAAGGGGTTTCCCACATTGTCCCTGCAGCAGAGTCACAGTTTCCAATGATCACTTTTGTGACTATGCAACTGGGCTCATATTACTAGCTGCAACATCACAAAAATGACACTGGCAACCGCTAATTAGCTGGCAAAATAAGAATTTGTCCATTTTTAAAGTGAGCAGTGTTAGTAAATGCCATTGCACACAGCGAGAAGTGATAGCATAATAGATATATATTTTAAGCAAAGCCCTCACATGTGATGCTAATTATCTTTTAGCTTAGCAGTCCCTCTTTAAAGTGTAAATGTGCTCCCTCTGGGCTCAAGAAATATTTAATTACACATATCAGTGCATGACTAACAAGCTAGTCCAGAGCAATAATGATTGGTCTATTGTTCAAAATAAAATTAGGACTCCAGAAGCATTTAAAACTGACCAGTAGTTTCTGCAGTAGCCTCACCTCTCAGGGACTGTCTTTTGCACAGTTTTTTTAAATATATAGAATAATTGCTTTTTGGCAATTTATACCTACATTATTAAAGTATAATAGATAATAGATCTGCAAGGATTAATGTATCTACTAAATGCAAAACCATCTAAAACACTCTCTGATACATAGGAAGAAAAATGTAAGCTTTCAGTTTTCAAAGAGACTTGCAAAATTTACTTCAATGAAAATTTTAAGGTCCATATTTCCACAGACTCTGGGCAAGGTAATTTTGGGAATCCAATTTTTCTTGGTGATGAATTATAAAAAACAGAGGGTTGGTTATGTATATGCTTAATTTCATATATGTATGTGAATATATAAATATACACACATATCCATATATATATACAAACACACTGAATGCACATAAAAACATAGATTAAGAGAAACGAGAGCAGCCCCCTCCTAGCACTACCCTACTCCGAGTATGGTAGTGTTGTCAGACGTTTATTCTGGGGGTTTTATGACTCAGCTGTCGCAATCCAGCAGAGTTTGTACTTTAAATAGGAAGCTTCAGGAATTGTATAAATGAATTCCAAATACATTATTTCAGCAATAGTGCATTAGTTGTTTTGTTTGGGTTGGTTGTTTTTTTTTTTGTCATTAAAAAAGCAGCAACATTAGATGACCAAGAAAACTGAGATTCACAGACCAGCTATTGTGCATGCCAAAATTCCTTTTCATGCAGAATTTTACTATGCATTCAGTATTATGAGTTCATTGTACAAAATCTGCACGTAGCAAATGATTACAGTACCCTACACTGGACTGTGAATACATATTAAATGAACACTCAGAATTCAATTAAATCTTAACAGGTTCATTCCCATACTGGCTTTAAATACAAAGAATAGCAGCTCCGCTACTTTTCTCCTCTAGTTATAATTTTTCTTTTTCAAAGTACTGCACAACAGTCCTTCAACATGGATATTTAACCCTTACACAATATTGCTTTAAGCAGTGCTTTCTTGGCGATGTGAACTGCGACTTACTGTAGACCTAATCCTGCAGTTCATGCAGGGACCTCGATTCTTACTGAAGCAAGTTGGAGTCGAGGTCCTCTGAACTTCCGATGGCCTGGCTGTATAGGCTCATTTATAGCCTAGTTAGAATTGCTAGCAGATTTCCCTCTAACTTCAAAAAGAGCAAAATGGGACACTGTTGGCTCCATGCTGCAGCCTTGCACAGCTTAATGGAACCAATTCAGAATTTTCACTACAGAAAATGACTACAGGCAACTTCCACAGTGCCACAAGCAAAAGGAAATCAACCTATGAAAATCACATTAGAGTTTGAACCCAGAGAAGAAAACCTTGAAAATTCAATTACAATTTGAACTCCATCCTACCGCTGTGCTTCTTTCCTCCACTATTGCATTTGCATTGTGACTGTAGTGTACTTATACTCCTACCTAGCCACAAGTCCTACAGACTTAGTACAGCTGCTCTCCGTTACTCAGTCTGCACCATGTGAGATGACCCTCTGCTTCGAAAAGCCTTGCAACACATACAAGAATACTGGGGGATGAAGGGTGGCATTTAGTCCCGAAATTTTAAGGGTAAAACTCTGCCAAGAGGGCAACCAGCTCCTGGTGGCTATACACCAGCTTCTGCCCGCAGGTGCAGACGTGTAACTCCAACTGGCATCAGTCAGAGCTCCTAGCACTTACTGAAGGAAGCAAGTTTGGACCTTTTGAGCACTGAGCCCCTTATAATCACTTTGGGGGGTTGTGGATAATATTGTAGCAGAGAGAGGAAAACACACAATCCCACAGGCCGCTTGCAGATTGAGAACCAACTCCCCAAACCTCCCGGAGATTCTTTTCATTAGTCATAAGCACATCGCTGTGGATTAGCTGATACACGCTAACACCTACACATGATGCACTGGGCACAGTTTGCAATCAAATGAAGATTATTTCACTTCAGTATTTATCATGCATGGCTTTAATTTTCAAATTAAAATTTCCATAGACACAGCAAACATTAGAGAAGGTGGCAAGGACTTTCACAGGTTTTGCCTCTGCATATTTGCATTTTAAAGCCACGTTGACTTTCTTTAAAATTCCAGAGGGTATGCTTTGTCAACATTTTCATCTGCTTTCTCAAATTTCCACCTTCCTGCAGCCAAGGAAAATCTAGAGTCCTCACTATTTGATCCGTACAAGCAAACGCTCCCATGGGAATGACATTATTGCTATATGACTGCAGTGTGATTTTTTTTTTTTTTAAAGCATGCTCATAGTACATAATGTATTTGTGAGATTCCTGCAATAAGGATCATAGGAGAGCCATCCAAAAAGCCTGGAAGTTGTAGAATGGATAAATACTCAGAAAACAGAGAAATACAGAAGCACTGAGGAGCTGTACAAAAGGAAGAAAGGTGTTGATCTCTAAAGGGGAAATGAGCACGTCTTAAAACCAGGCAACATCTGTGTGTGAGACACCACGAACCATTGACTGACTGCAGATTTGTGTGTTAGTTTAGCACTGTGGCATCACAGGCTGAGGACCCCCCTTTCAAACCAGAAATATTTAAAGGACAATTAAAAGGACCAGTTTAGTTCCCTCAGATGTGTATTGCCTTAAAGGAACTGTCACATTTGTGCTTTACCTGCGAAAATCCAGAAGTGATCTTGTGGAAGCAGGAACCCTCTGATCGTTCCAGCTGAGGAAGTGGAACTGTGTCACTGTGCGGGTCTCATTTGTCTGCAGGTTCTTCAGGTAGAAGCTCCTCACGAGGAAATCCTCGCACCAGATGTGCTCAGAGACAAGGTTTACCTACACCCCACAGGAAGGAACAAATGGAGATCAGCAATTTCAGTTGCAAACCACATCTTCAGTATTGCAGGTGTAAGATGTATGGGATGAAGGAATTGCATGAAAGATTTGCTTTATTAGCAAGTAGGCCATTACTGTGAAAATATTTTTTTTTTAAATTTAGCAATCAGTGTAGTTGTCAGGAAGGGGTTACCTGCCACTGCTGTTTTATTGAAACCATAAAAAACCCCTTCTCGACAGTTCTAATGTAAAAGAAAAAATCACTAAATTGAAACTTTATATCATTATGTGAATATGGAAGAAGCTGCCTGAAAATATGTTAGACTGCCAGTTGCTTTCTACTCAGAAATGCCCACAATGCATTGCCCAGGCTGCTACCAGTGGTCTCAAAAATTTGAGTTGAATTCACATGAGAAGTCAAAAGTCAGTTTCTTCAGGTACACAGAAACATAACCATTAAAAAATGAGACTTATTTGCAGAGTTCATCTTTTCAGAAAATGAGTTCGTTTCCACTTCAGTTTAAATAACTGTATTTTCTTCACATTTTCCTTATTTGGCATTGTGGCATTATTTTCTTCCTCTACTCAGCTGGACAACTGGAGAAATCTGACAACTGTTGTCAATGGTACATTTCAAGAAAACTGTTGATATGGTATTTTGAGCTAGAAATGTAAAGCAGAAAATAAAAATATGTATTTGTAGTTGTGGCTGAAACAAGAGGTAAAAATAGGTAGCATTAATTACTAAAGTTATAGAGAGGCTTTTCTGCAGAGACATACATATGGCTTTCCTAAGGCGAAATTCACTAGGTCTAAAAATACTATTTTCCTATAAAATATAAATGCACAGTTTCACATTTCAACCACTTGCAAAACAAAACACTTGACAAACAAAATTGTTGTCCTTTTTTCATTGTAATTCTTGGCTCATTATCGACTAGATTTCATTCAGTGGAAACTACCTTGCTATTAAAACAGAGCTCAAATTTTTCACAGATCTAAAACTACTCGATGGCCCACGAAGAGTATTTAAGAGTCCTTGGCTCGACCTCCAGGTTAGATTGGCTTAAACACCATTTTGCCCCGTAAGAAATCAACCCGGACACTTACTGTCACGTTTACAACCATATATGCTGTTTAGGTACCTCATAGATGTGGTAGAGGTTTGACCCTTCGTCTGGCCAATAGTGGTAGCACTGTTTGACTCCGTTTTCTGTGAGGGGTGTCAGCATGACAATAACGACACAGCCGTTCTCCCAGACCATCTGCAGACAAAGAAAGACACCGTGGCCACATTGTGACTGCCTAATTACTGCGTGACATGTATAATTACTGCACTCAGACACACAATCAAAATTTATTCCATTCACAGGAAATTTATTTCATTTTCATTAGACACTTTTACTCTGCAGCTGCTTTCAAATCCCTGAATAAACTGGCACCATATTTTGCAGGCGTCCATGAAATATTAAAGAATTTCCAGCGATTTCAATTTGGGTCTTCCACAAAATGTCTCTGCATTACTGGTACCGTGTTCAGCTGCTCTTCTGTCAAACTTACAGACCCTTAAAGGGAGCACAGAACAATCCCTGCAGAACACACAACTCTTTGGGATTTGGTATTTATTAGTAAACAACATGGACCTACTAAAGTTGCATGTACTGAAACCTGTTTGTGTCCTCAACCCTGTGTCTTCTTACAGTTCGCCTTGTAGCAAAAGCTAGTACAGTGCTGCATTGCTGAAACAACCCTAAAAGTTGCATCTGAACAACAGCTATGAGTAAAAGGCAGGAAAAAACCAAACCGAATCTTTTTTCCCAGAAATATTTCAAATGGAGAAATCATCCCTCCAAAAGCACATTTATGAAAGATTCATTGCAAATGTGCATTACTTTCTTCTTCTTCCTTCCTTTCTTCCTTCTTTTTTCTTTCTTTCCTTTCATTTTTCCTTCTTTATTCCTTTTTCTTTGTTTTTGTCTTCTTTTCCTTTTATTTTCCNTTGTCCCTCTTACTTTCCAACTCCTGCTGCAGACCGTGCACTCACAGAGCACAGGTACAGCAGGAACAGAGGAAAACGGCGCATCTTCACTACCAGCCTGATCGCTTTATAACTTAGACCAGCTACAGGAATCCAGCACATCCTAAACTAAAGGATTTATGGATGTCTCCCACAAACAGCAGAAGAAGCAGAGAGCCTCTGGTCTGGCATATCTCTGTTCCAAACACAGCCCATGGCTGAACAAAAAAATCTCCTATGAATTAATACCAAGCAGCATAATCACTAAAACTGTTATTATTATGCTGTACATTGATGTTATATTTGCATACAACTTTCATTGTCTTTTTGCTAGCATATAAAATTACTGAATGAAGAGTAAACTGCTCTTTTTGTGAAGGGTTATGTTTATTTCACAGAAATATTTATAAGCAACCGTATTGACATGTAAATTTTGTAAACAAAAAAGGCCTTTGTCTAAACTGTGCAAAGATGAGATGATACATTCCATTCAAGGATTATTTTTTTTTAATTACATATCAAATAAAAAGGTTTCCCATTCATGGATAATGATGTTGTCTTCTCTTTTAAGAATAGCTTGCATATAGAGAAACAAATAACGTTTTCCTTCCTTTTTTTTCCCATTTTACAACATAATTAAATCCACTTTTAAAGCTAGCTTAGAATTATTTAGAGAAATGAACCTAGGATTTGCACAGAATAGGGTTATTTATAATTTTGAATAGAAGTGGGGGAAAAAATTACAGTTGAATGTAATAATAAAAATAATCTTTCTTATCTTTTTTCCCCTTAAAAATCCAATCAGCCTCCTGTTAAAACTCACAATGCCACAAAACCAGCAAAAATACCTTAAATTGATAGATAATGTATTTTATGGACAGATGTAGATTTACCATTTGTACCTTTTTTGTATTGCATTTGTTTTAGGCCACAGCTGGGAACCTTCTTAGTATGTAAGGAAGACGATACAGATTTCATTCATTCTAACATAGTTTCACCTTTTTTAGTCAGCAATCAGATTAAGATAAGAATTCAAAACATGTATCTTACTTTAAAACTAGCCCCACTAAATCAGTACTTTCATCACATAACGATTTAATGTGCCTCTAGAAGGTATAGAAGCTCATTGAAGCCATTACGAAAATGAGGAGAAACACAGTTTTTATGAGTGTAATAAAAATACAATGATCTAGACCATAAACTAATCATCTAGCACTCTGCTTGTGCCACCCAAGTGTAACATTATAAAAGCCCACTCGTTTAGAGAGGAATCCTTACAGTTTGGCAACCCTGTTCATTGGTTCAAAGAAACAGCATTTCATTAGAGAGGAGCTGTCTGCATCTCTGAAGATTTCATTAAGCATAAATCCAAATGAAAGTTAATTTAAACAAACAATTTCAAAGTCACTCTGGGGTATAATATTTCTTTTAGGTCATTGTGAGAAAATGTAGAAGTCAAATCTACTAAATCAGGGCAGCAATACAACCTAGTGCTGCCATCCCTATTACGAGCAATTGTCACTGCATCTCCTGTGCTTACCATTGGGAGGGGATTTTCACTAAGACTCACAGTCTGCGACTGCAGGAATATGGCATTTACTTTGTCTCCTTGATAATTTAAGTATTAGACCATCGGGCTGTTATCTGGATTCCTTCCCAAATAATGCAGAAGATTGAAAGGCAGTTCACAGAGTTTTATACTGCTGCCTGTTCACTGCCCCATCTTTCACTTGGTGGTGGGTTTTTCAGGATCCACATCTCCCAACACGTAACACTTTGCTGTGCTCAGAGTGTCTAAACATGGCCATGTATTAGAAAGTGTCTCCAAGGACTGTGTCTTTGTAATTAATGAAGGAACAGGAAGTATAGACCTGGTCTGCTCAATCCCAGAACGGCCTTCAGAGAAGGGCCTCTGGTTACCAAAAAGGCATTTCAGCTGGACTTGGTGAATAAAGGGGGAGGTTCAGTTGTAAATTCACAGCAATTAATGTAATTCTGAACTTTTTATGTTTGCACAATAGAAAGTAAGTCAATGCACGTGAGATAAGAATAAAGAGAACATAAGGTCTGCAAGGCAGAGCTTTTTCTTCTTGGGTAGAGTGCAGCAAAATTAAAAGACTTAAAATCTAAGTGTCTATAAGAACGAAATATAGAAAAAATTCTGCATATATATAATATAATATGTACAACATATATAACTAAACTTATTTAGATAATTTAGCACAGGCAGTTTCACGTTTGTAATTTATAGTAGTACTTCCAGAAGGAGAAATGTTGAATAGAGTCTCCTAAAAAGAAGTGCTAAAGTCTGAGTTATGTATAGGAACTCAGTACAGACCTCTGAGACACAAGCTTTGCTGAAAAGTGAAGACAGTGTATAATTTTGTGTGACATGTCTACCTTCAGCCTATATATGCCTAGAGAGTAACATGTTAATGATGTTTAATGAGGTTCTGCTGTACGCGCCATTCTCAAAACATTTCTTAGACAAGAATAACACTATCCCTTTCCATTTATTGCAAATTAAAGGCTGAATCCTGCAACCCATTGACGAGCCGCGCATTTGACATCCAGGGGATTCCCTGTGGATGAAATCCACCATGTGGGGAGACCTCATGCTGTGGTTATCTAGTGTGCCAGTCCCGTACAAAGGACTTCCACATTGGGGTGAATTATATTTAGTATGAATCACTTGCAAAGGAGCACAGAATTGGTTTTTCAAGCAAGGAGAAAAATAAAGTCACAAATAAAAGAATCAGTGCCACATTACTGCCCCAAATCCGATAAAACACCAGTTTTTGCAAGCTTGTATTTTAGAATTTCATTGTTTACTAGTTTGTAAATAAAATGGTTATATGAATCCCTTTAGTTTTTTTAGACACTTCATAATTTCTAAGCTTCTTTTTATAACAAATGATCCACCCTGAAACCCTTTTCCAGTCATTTTCAACTTTAGTTCAGTGATGGGGAAATGACAAGACATGTTCCAACCAGACACTCTTCTTTTGACAGCGACTGGTGGAGAAGTTTCTAAAATGTGATGATTAAGAAATAGAAAATAGATAGGCTAATTAGTTAAATCCAGCCTGTTCACTAAAAATAACAGGCTAATCACACCAGCTGCATTCTGGAAGACATCTCCAGTAAACGAAGAATCCATTTTTTTCAGTCTTTTAGGCTTCCCAAATAGTTTGTAAATGCAACTGTTTGGAACAGCAGACAAACAAGCAAACAAAACCCAAATAATTTCTAATGATAATAAAAACTCAACAATAAACACAGCTCCTAAACCAAAAACAAAGCAAGGTACTAACCCTTGCTGGATCAGATAACATTCACCCTATTACATATCTTGAAAGTAATTAACTCAACTACGACTTCTTTCAATTCTTCACCGGAATTCGGAAACACTGGATTGAATGAAGACAGTCAGAAAATGCCATTTTCCGGAATATTTTAAACCCAAACTCTAATGTTTTAATGGGTTAAAAAAGGAAGGAGCATTTAACTGAAATGAAAATAAAAGGGAGGGGGGAGGAATTTAGATTTTTGTTATTAACTAGAATTTTGCAATGTTACCAGTCAAAAAGCAACCTTTTTTGGTGAAACATGTTGGTTGAAAATGACTTAGTATTTTGATATGAAGTGGGTCAAATCTGGCAAAGTCAGAGGTGCCATTAGCAAGGTCATAGCTGTGCTAGACAGCTAACCATATCTGTAGGTTGAAGAATTAATGATTAACAATCTAGGTTTAATTTAAAAAAACCTATCTCACTCTTGCAGTTGAAAAGACTGCTTCAGAGAGGACCATATATAAATAAGTGATAGTCAGGCTGCTCCATGTGTTATGTCCCTGCTGTTGCAGTAACACTTTTTTGGAGGTCAAAGGGAAAGGCAAACTCAAAGTGACTGTATGTGTTGTAATAACTTCTGCTCTCTCAGACGTAAATTACTCTTATTCTTCTCAGTAGACTCCTGACTCAAGTCTTATTATTAAATAATTTAAATATGAGTGCTATTTAGTCTTGTACAGCTGACAAAACCACATTAAGGAAGGAAAGTCCACCAAAATAATCTGTAATTAGTTTTTCACTTTACTATTGTAAAGGTGGAGCCTAAACAATAATGGGATAGAAATTTTAAGAGGACCGCTTCTAAATACCTTCTCCAACCACAGCCATAATTAGAAGTGAGCATGGTAAACGCACAGTCCTTTACTGAATGCCTATGGAATTCTTAATGTTATATTTATTTCACATGGCTTGACAAGTTACTAGAGCTCTAGGGGCTACTGTTCTGTGCCTATCTCTCCCTTGCTGTTTTTATTTTATTAAATTAAAATATGCATATTTTACACATTGAATTGCTTTGTGTCGCTTTTCATCTGCTTGTCTTTCTGAAGGTGAGAACTGATTAGACATGCAGGAAGTCCCATTCCAGGCAAGGAAAACAAAACTTGGGAATCAAGACTGCTTGAAAGCTCTATGTTCTGCACAGAAGAACAAAATGCAAAAAAGTAATTTAGTCTGTAAATTAATTTTGGCACTCAGAAAACATGCTGAACTGGGAGCACAGAAACCCACAACTAGAGCAAGGGAGGGTTGTGTACAGCTGTTCTTACTCAGCCCAGGGGTTTGGAACACTGATTTTGCAGGGAGACTCATTCAGCTACAGGGACATCGTATCCTGCCCAAATGGGATTTACCCACTGATGACTCACCCTTTTTACACAGGAAACAATCAACTGACAGTATTTTGTATTTCTTTTGTTGAATTCCAAAACTGGAAGAGAGAAGCAAGTGTTGGCAGACAGACATGAAAAGATTTAACATGTCCTCATGACAGCAACTCAGGAATTGTGTTCTTAACATGCTAATGTGATCTAGAAGGAAAACAATAGCCAGATTTTGAACTGATGCTGATAATATACTCCTGACTATGGGTAGGGAAAAATTATTCTAAAAATAGTTTAAGATTAAGAAATGCAGGACCGGAGGCACCGAAAAGCAAATGGCAACTGAACTCCCTGGCTCACATCAGGACTCTGATCTTTACTCTTGGGACTCCTTCTGCACTTTAATAGTCTTGCAATAATAATAGAAAATAATAGAAGGAGCAGCGAAGGGGCCTCCCCACTCCCTCTAATCACAACAATGTAAACCTCCACTCCAGTGAGCTTTCGTTTGTTGGCAACAGATGCCTGGCTCTAACAAGAAGGGTGAACAGCATTCCCAAGTTCAAGAATATTTCATATATTGGCAAACAGTGATGGAAAGGTAGGGTAATGAAAAGCATAGGATAATTTGATTCATGTAGGATGAAGCTCTTTCTCACTTCCTGCAGGAGCATCCTAGCCACAAAGGGGCTGCACCTGAAGTCTGCGTTCCCCGTCCTGTCTCTGACTCACTGCTGTTCATGAGTGGTATCTGCTCTGTCATACTTGCAACTGGAGCTCTCCATGGACTAAGGCACATGGGGAACTATCTAGATGGGGCTACAGATCTATTCAGGCAAAAGCCAGGGAATTTTTTGGTCCAAACTACAAGTGTTGACTGTGTTTAATTCACAGCTTACTGTTGTAGGTGCTTTGAATCTTATTTAACATCTACAAAATGAGGAAAATCATATTTTTCTATTCCTTCTGTAGAATTTATATAATGTTCATGCTCTTATTAGTTATGTTGGTCAGGGAGAGAGGACATCATAGAAGGACAAGAAATACTGACATAAATGTATAGCACATGTGATTTGATATTCTTAGGCACCCAAGAAGCATACCCTCTTAAGCCACTAGGCAGGAGTTGCCTGATGTCTCCTTTTATTTCACTTACTATAGTGAAATAAAAACACCTCAAAATGCACTTCCTTCCAAAACAGGGGAGGGGAAATAAGGGCAAATATGGGTAGATTTATGAAAGCAAGGCATAATGTGGGGTGTTTTCCAGGAGGAAAAATTATGGCTTCCTACAGAAGTCTCCATTTGGAGACGACAAGCCTTAGCAGACATGCAATTTATGAGACTGCCATAATTAAGAACAATTTTTCAGCGCAAAGACAGTTGGTTCTAAATATCTTAACTCCTAGGAATAGTTTCTTGCATATTATCATCCTTTGCTTCTTAGAATACTTTGCAAGTTAAGACATGTACTTCATGTCAAATACTTCATGGAATTATAACCCAGCACATACGGAAAATAATAAAATTTTATGCCTCCAGAATTATTCACAACATGGAACTCCTGCTGCGAAAACTTGTTATAGATCAGAAATGTTCTACATCCTCTTTCTTTTGAATTATGTTCAAAGAGATGTTGAATTTTAATAGTGTTATGTGAACGAGCTGAGTGAAATCTCACTGAAGCTGCTGGACAAAATCATCACCTTTCATTCAAGATAAATGTAAGAAACAAGCAAACTCTTTTATGGAGCCTGATAACTGAAATTACAGAAGTTATCATCAAAAACAAGAGAAACGTGAAGCATATGGACCCATGAATTTCTCTAGAAACTGATATGCTTAATGCAGAGAGGCATTAATCAAGGCAAGATGATTAATCCAGATAAGCAGAAAAAATGTGTAAAAGGAATAAAGAAACCACCAGCACAGCTCAACAAACCAGCATTGTGATCCTGGTAGAAGAAAAGCTGAAAGAGAGGTTGGGGGTAAAACACTGGGTGAATAAGGTTTGGAAAAAACAAGTTATTCCCTGTTATTTCATTCTGTCTTTGTTCAAGGAAATAAAACTCTGTACTTTCTTTGTAAATAAAATGGAACTGTATCAAAGCAAAACCCTATCCTGAGGATGAATTCTCTTTCCAACTGAGAAGAAAACAACCCACAGACCTGGCAAATTGTTTAACCACTCAGGTAAAAATGGATTAATACCATGTGAGGGGAGGCATCCAGTTTTCAAGAAAGGGAATCGTGAGGTGGAATTCCCACTGAACCAAAATAGAATCAATGAAGGAGGTACCTTTCGGAAATAGTAATTGGTAAAAAGAGATGAAAACAAGACCAGATGAAATTAAAAGAAGACTTAAATCAGCTGGAGGCTTTTCAAAATTAATTAAAGTAGTAGCTGGAAAATTTCCAGAGCGGTCTAAGAGATGACATGCAGGCAGAGATGAAATCTCTGCTTGAGCTGCAAACACCGAGTACCCAGACAGATTAGGAAGCCCTGTGGCAAAACAGATCAATGAGATGACTGACAACACAGCTCCTGCAGGCTAGAAAGTTTTCAAAGAAATAGGTAAGCCAGGAAAGTTGGAACTAACTTGGCCCTTGCTGACTTAGAACAGCTATGCCAAGAACCTGGAGAAATAAACTGGAGGGATTCAGACAGTTCTGGAAGGCTGATGCCTTACACCTTTAGAAAAGCTGAAGTATGACTCTTGCTTTTTTTATCATTAATATTTTTTATAACGTCTAAAAAATTTGTTTGAACACCATTTGAAAATGATCCGTATACAGGAGTTCAAACTACCTCCAGCTCAAAAACCGTGTCTTTGAAAGAAAAACTTACATCAAGCTAATCTGTCTCAGGTCAACATGAAAACCCAAATGAATAGGAAGGTGTACTGAAAATGCTGAGTCTAGTGGCCAGCTCTAGTGGCCCAAGTTAGATGGTACCGAAGAACAATAACTGCCCTTCTTCCTCACCTTACCAAAAGGGATACAATTTTCCAAGAAGTCGTCAGTAGTGAAATGACTCAAACTAGTCCCACTCCAGTTCCATATTGGTCCTAGGCACAGATCTGCTCACCAGTAGTACAAATGCCAAACAAGATGAGCTTGGACAAATGATTAATGAAAAAACTTTGCCCAGTTTGGGAAAGAGAAGGCAGTGAGCTGACCACAATCTTTTTTCAGATCTGGGCAACCTGAAAACAGTAGATGGGAGTTTGCTGAGTTTCTAATAGCAGTTCCACAAAAATACTGGGCACTGGATCAACGTAACAGGTTTTAGAGGGGCCTGCCAACAGAACTAGGAAAAAAGATTATCCAAAACTAAATCATCTGTTTGGTCTTAAATAGAGATAATGGATGTGACCACATGATCATGTAGATGACAGATATGAAACGCAGCAGACACTGCACAGCAGTGTTAGAGCTCAGGAACTGGGGTCTTTTTGGAAGAAGCTTCCTCCAGACACATTCGTAGCCCTCTCAACTGCCAACATTCATTTGGTCCATTGGACCACTGAACAGTTGGTCTAAAGTAAAACCTACAAAATAAGTACTGTGGCACTCTACAAATCCATTCCTAGTGGGCCACACTGCTTGCTAATATAGACATAGTCACCAATGGGTGGAAGAGTCAAATGCAAGTTTAAGGGAAACTAGGTTTAGAAGCTGGTCTCTGTAATTTGAGCATGAAATCTAGACAGTCAGATGTGGAGCAATTTGGATTTCATTACAGCTATCAGCTTGTAAATGCCAAGGAAGCTTACTTACACTTTCAAGTAAAACAAATGTTTTGTAGGCAAATGTATTCTAGAAATCAGCTTGAAATGTCTACAGGAGTGGAAACAATTATAATATTTTCTTCCTGGGGTAGCCTTTCAGCCAAGATAAAATGGAGTGGCTGATGCCCACCATGCAACTAGGCTCTTGTGAATCTTAGAAGCTAAGTCTCTGCAAAAATAAAAGGAAGCAATGCATCTAGTACACATTGCCATAGGCGGTGGTGCCAAGCTCCGAGAGTTTCTGTTGGACTTGCTAAAGCATGACATTGTGCATTTAGAGAAGGAACAGCAGAGTCTCTCTGGAGTCAGTCACTCTTTTCACAATCAGTCAGAAAACTGCTTTACTGGGCACATAAAAAGGAAAAAAAAAGCAACAGAGCTCAGCAACAGCTGGTATTAAGTGGAGGAGGGAGAGGGAGGAGAATCACTGAGAAGATGTTTCAGGAATTAATAATTGAATCTTTAAACAATCCCTGGTGGCAACATCATGGTCTGTATAAACTACAGAAAACTGTATTCAAGTAAACATCAAAGGATGCTGCCCTGACAGGACTTAATGCTCTATTTTCCATAGCAAATTTAGCTTTCCCATTCTTTACCTTAAAATAGGTACTGTTAGATGAAAAATCAATAGAAACTTTGCTCCTGAATTGGGGTGTAAACCACAACAACTTCAAACCACTGCTTTTGACTTGTACATTTCAGCACCATGGACACAGCGTTCTGTAAGGAGTTAATTTCTCTTGGACTGTTTCTTAGACCTAGTCGATACCCATGGCTGTATGCAAAACCTTGGACCAGAACTGGCACATTGATATGTAGGATCTATAGGAAGTTTAAGACAAGTGGGTGGATGGACCACTTTGACATAGGTAGACAGATGCCATCAAAATAAAGATGTTTGTAAGAAAGAAACTTTTCTATAGAACCAAATAGAAGAAATAATCAAAGAATATCACATCAAAAATGGACACATAGCCACACTTGACCAGAACCTGAACCACAGTTGCCAAATGGTTTCTGTGGAGATGTATACAGCAAATCTGATGGGGAGATGGACTGAACCTTCCCTGAAGAATCACTGAGAGGAGAAATAGCTAAAAAGAGCAGAAGTGAAGGAAAGTGAGGATTCTCCCACTCACAAACGGCATGAAGAAAGAGTCAAGAAAGAGGCCTTTTGAGTACAAAGTTGGGATGAAGAAAACTGGATCACAGAATAAAAACCTAATGTTTCAGTTCCAGTTACTCTGTGTCAGAACAAAATATATTGTTTATACTATGTTGGTATGATTATTTCTGATTTCTGTGTGAGCAGCAGTGCTTATAAAAGTTTGTTCTTTAAATGCCTCCTTTAAAAACGAGAATCTGGAGATTTTTTTGACATGTAAAGATCAAGTTACATATAAAAATATACAAAATATAAATATACAAATATGCAAAAATATACAAATAAAAAACCTGGGTCTTAGAAATCAGAAAATATCATTACAGAATAGCGAGCATGGTGTTTGATTTTGCATGTTTAACTTAGGAAACACATTTTCAAGTATCATGCTTGAGATAAGGAATCCATTTACAAAAAGAAAAAAGATACGGAAGACAAAAATCCCAAGTTACTTGAAAATTTAAGCCAGAACAACAGCTCAACTGACGTCAAACAGAAATAATTTGCTCTGGACTTCTAAAAACAAGGCCCAAAATATCTCAGACTGAGTATTTAAATATTGAGAAACCTAAAATCAAACATTTTGAAAGTATTTCAGTTTGTCATCAGTAGGAAATCAGAGACAGTAGGAAATTGTGACATGAAAATTGTCTTTAGTAGGGATGGGTTAACACTTTCTAATCATAGACCAAGTGATGAAGATGAAGAAAGAAGATTATTGCAATGGATAAAACCTCCTAAAACACAATACCGCTTCTGAAATTTTTACATAGATGTTCTTTATCTTCAGAACAAAAGTTTCTAAATTCATATTGCAAAAGAAAAAATAAAAACATGCGCATGTTATTAGGAAGCCTCAATTGACCTCCTCCCCGAACAGCTTCAGTAAGCTTTCAGGCACACTTTTACACTTACAAAGGAAGATCTAATGCAGCATAACCATTATACAATTATACACACCTAGCCTGGTGGTGGATCTCCAAACTGGAGAGGTGCAGCAATGTGTTAAAACACTGCAAGCAAAGTAAGCTCATTTGAGCATCAGTAACTACTGCTTTTAAACCCCAGTCCTGCAAAAAATTATACAACTACTTAGCTTTATGTAGCAGGGTCTTAACTCAGCCTTTAATTCGCTACCTGTGGTAGGGAAAATACATCATAATTTAAGCACTTAGGGGTACTGGGACACGTGAGAAGTAGGTTTCAATAGAAAAATTCATGGCACATAGTATTCGGTCCTTTTTGATTTGGAGGGTGACAATGAATTCTGGCTACACTCTTAAAAAGGTCAGATCTCTGAAAATCATCCAGTCCTTGGCAGCAGTTTAGTTACAGAGACCTGGCACTAAAATATGAATACTTTGGCCTGATGTTTTCCTTATCATTTCCAGATCAACTATTCTTTAGCAGGGCTTGTCATACACATAAATGGCGTGAATATCCATGTACCAGATTTTAAAGATTTTTGAACGAAGGTTTTTCCACCTATTGTGACTCAAGCACAACATATTTTTGTACACCTTACATTTCTAGAAACACAGGAAAACCTTTGATTTGTAACACAGATTCAGTTTTCAAAGAGATGTTTAACTTACCTGCCAGAAGTCAGCGACAGTAGCAGGGAGAGGGCCCTGGGTGGCAATATATGCTGGGTTTCGAGGGTCATGATCCATCTGGAACAAGTAAAGAAACCACAGACTGAATTTATTTAAAAGAAAATCCCTTGCTGTGTTAGAGACAGAAAGCATGCAAAGGCAGAAACAAGGGACATCCTAAAGGACTGTCATGTTCCTCCATCCTCTATTGGCAAACAATTAATTTTACTTCTATTTATAAGCTCAGAGGAGAACTTTTTCCACAAAAGACTGATGCTACCAGATGGATACCAGCACACATGATGAGCAATGTCCACGTCCTCAATATGGAGTGTAAGATCATTTACAGTGGTTGACAAAAGCATTTATTTGAGATCAGTTTCGTGGTTTCATAGCAACCTAGGAGCCATTTGAAACATTTTTCTACACTGAGTGTTAAGAATGCTCCACACATCTAAATATGTTCTCCATTTCCACCGTGCCAGTCAAGGGCACATGTAACTAAAAACCAGCAAAAATGGGGAACAAATTCAGTTTCTGGCTTTTTCTGGTTAGCTGATTTATCTAAATGCATGGATTTGGCCTCAATAGAGGAAGTTCTACTTAAAGACCTTAATCATTACATTTAATTCAAGGAGCAGAAAATTCACTGAGCAGAAAAAAAAAGGAATCTAAGAAACAAAGCCATCAAGAGTAAATAGGATTAGTGAGCTACAATGAATGTTTTCGAACTGATGGGTGGTTTTTTTGGTTCTAAATCTTAGGACCCATTCTCCTGAAAAAGAAGATCTGCTGATAGGATTAAAAACCAAACAAATTCATTCTAACCCTGAACTGGGCAAGACAAAACTTTGAACATAAAGAAAAGAGCCCCAGTTCACCCCTCAGATGTGTGGGTGTGACTCAGTGACACTGAAGTCGGTGAGAGTTAACTTATACCCATGTAGCTGAAGGCAGAATTTGTCTCGACACACGATTCTGTTCTATAAGTAAAGATCTGAATAAGAATGAATGTGAGTCATATTTGCATTAAGAGGCATCTACTGAATTTATTCATAGCCTCTCAAAATTTTCAGTGATGGTACATGTCAGCGTAAAAGAAGGCACCTCATAATTATGTGCAACATAAAAGAGGGAAGAACCATAAAAGAACAGATGTAAGTTATTTTAACAGAACACCAATATGAAGAATGTTCCAAAAGGAAGAGAATACTTATGTTTCTAATTTTCTGATGTATAATTAAGCTGGACTTACCATTAAAATTCTCTGTGACAACACAACACAGGTAAAATGAAGTCACTGAATCCATTTAGAATAAAAGCTTACTTCTGATTCAACACCCATAGTTATAGAAAACCTTGACCAGGATGTCTATAATACCATCATTTTATTCTGAGCTTCTTTGAGATGCTTCTCTTATCAGCAAATAACTCTTCACAAGCAATTGCTCACAACAAATTTCAACCTTGCTTTCTTTGCCTTTTGACAAAAGCAATTCTGACAGCAGGACATTTACTACTGTGAGTATTTTGAGATCAGGGAAAAACTAGCTTTTTTCAGAAAGCACTATTAGCAAAAAATCCTTAGGACCTCAGGAACCATTTCAAAACGGGCAACATCTTTTATTTTTCTAAGAACATTGAAGTAAACACAGCTGAAAACAGCTAATGTGATTCAGCAAAGTCAGACTTAAAGGGTTTTTTTGATCTATTATAGTTGAAATAATTTCCGTTGTTGTTTTGTTTTAAATCCCACAGAGGTCTATATGCTTTAATCAAGTGCTTAAATGTTTTCCTATGCTGGGACTAAAAATCTTAGCTTAGAAAAATTGAACTACACTGAGAAGGACTTGCTATTCCTAGTGGAATCCGTTGGAGGCTGCATCCATTTGAAAATGATGTAACTTGTCTAACCAGCAAGAGCCTGACTTGGAAATGTAACCGACAGCGAATACACCTAACTTTTGAAAAATAATAATTTACTTTTAATTTCTTCTTGAACTAAATTCTTTTGTATGTAGACATGCCAGAAAACAAAGGCAGAAGAAATCAAGGATGATGCAAATAGCGCTGTCATGGAGGAAATACTTCTCAACATTCAGCTGATAAATCAGGAATAGGCCAATCTTGGCATTTCAGCATTAATCAACCTCTGTCACAAAGGTGCTGTTGGAACGTGGCAAACATTACAATAAGCACAGAGTAGTGAAGTGTATCTGCCGTTTAACAATAATTCAAAAGACAATTACAATTATTACATTCCAAGCACATTGTGTTGCACAAAAAACAATTATGAGCAGAAACTCTTCTGGCTTGGAGCAAATAGAAGATGGCAGAAAGCCCTGTCACACTATTAAATGATCTTTAACTGAACAAAAATAAGAACAAAGATTAAACTAATTAAATGAAATTCCTAGTTTCATCAATTTTCTATTATATGTACTGTTTTTAAGGCCACGTATTTCAAGAAAAGTGTGAAAAATCACTACTCTGGTCACATTCAATTTAACATGAGCAGATGACTGCCCTGGACATTCTTGAATATTTTGGTTATGTTCTTTTTTTATTCTCTCAAGGTCACTAAGAACACCAAGGGCATCTTCATCTATCAAAGTTAACAAAAGTTTGAATAAAGAAATAAAGTCAGTAATGGGTTTTAAACTAACTAATCAAGGATCAAGTAAAAGACTCTATTTTATGTCAGTAGTCATTATCTTCTTTCAAGGATCCCTCAGATTTCTCACTTCACGAAAATAAAACAGAAAATGTATTCTCTAGAGAAGAATAGAGAACAGCAGGCGCCATACTATCAAGTATTAAAACAAAAATTGACTGTTTGCAAACATTTTACATTAGAACAACCTTCAGAAATCACCCTAATAGTAATTGTTCAAAAAGACCAAGATTTCTCCCCTCTATGCCCCCATCAAAGCACAAAGTTTACAAGGTTTACATCAGAACTGGATCGAACAGCCATTTTTGGAAAGAAAAAGCTGCAATTACTACAACTGTTCTGCTATGGTAGAATTCTCATTTTCTGCTGCAGTACAACAAAGGCAAGTCTGGCAATAATGTTTCAATCTACTTTTCCCATGATTTTGTATTAGGGAAAGAAAAGAGATCAGGGATTTCTATAGCTGACCATGCAATTGACTGTGGTGATTTCTGTCACTACCAATATCAAAAGCAACTGGAAACAAAAAGGTGGAGCATTCAGATTTCTTGTTGGAAAAGAAAAACTACAGAAAACGTCAGTGGCACAACTTGTGGTTTTTTCTATAGGGCTTTGCAATGAAAGTTGATTTACAGGATGTGAAAGTAGGAAAATATATAAAGAACATGGTATCACAATTAGTTGCACCTTTGTTAAATTAATATCAGACCACAGTTCCATCTTTGCTTTACTAGAGAATAAAATCTACTCCTTTAGTTTTTCCTCCAAGAGTCCTAATACCCAGTTGCTTTATCCCTGATTCCCTAAAGAACTCCAAATTTTGTTGAGTTTTTAGATAGAGATCACGCTGCTGCATGATTTCACTGATAATGCTGATGAAATACAGCAAAATCAATACATTCTGGGAGTAAAACCTCAAATTGGCCATGAGAGTGGTACATATAGATTCTTGTTAAGTAGTCTTCTAAAACTCTATACTGAAGTAAAACTGTCAATAGGCATCAATGACCATTTTGAAATCTCATGTAAATGATACACTGATTCATTCCTGCCCTTTACCTCCCTCTCAGCTTGTCAGATCCTTACTTTCCACACAGAAGGGTGCTGAGTGAGGTGTGGTCTCAGTCAAACTGTATTTACCTTCATCTAAATCCTCTGAGAGGAAATATTCCTAAATGGTACGAGACCAGAATGAGATCCAGGGTAGACCAAATATAAGAGAAAGAAAGTTGAACTCTGAATAACACCTTAAAAATTTGTATGGATTCAAGCTACTGTGTAGTTTCTGGATTTAATGTGTTTACAATACTAATAAAATTTACTTTCATGCAGGTATTTGTTACATACTGTATAGACAGTCTTGAAAATTAAAAAGATGTGTTTGCTTTTGTAGAAGAAAGCATATCCAGCAAATGCAGATGAACTTTGTAATCACATTCCTCTCAGCATTAAAATTAAAAAGGTAGACTAGTCTTCATGTTTGAATTAAAATTTAAAAAATTTTTAAATCCCTCCTTTAAAACCCCTAATGGAATGAAAGAAGTAAATCTGGTTGTGAATGCCATTATGAATTTCAGAGTCTATTCTTGGTGATGAAATTTGTATGCTGTGTTTGAACAAACTGTCATGCTAATGACATTCCTCAGTCTGGTGTCTTCAATAATAAGCAAACTGAGTTTTTAAATGTAGTTGATGGGATTTTTTTCTTTCTCAGACACCCTATGAGGAAAAACAGAATTCCTATTTACTTTCATGACCTCTGATTTAAAAGCAAAGATTGCACATTATTTACTACTGGATGATTTTCCCGAAATTTAATGAGGACTAAGTACAAATATGACAGATGTAATTATCACAGTTTTATTCTGCACAGTCAGGGTCTTCTTGTGCTGTAATTGCAAGCCTTTCATTCAGCTGCTGATAGCAGAGTTATTATCATAGTACTTTATGTTATTTCAGAGAGGAGGGAAACAGATTTCTACCTCACTTTTACTCTGCAAATTTATCCTAAGGACTCATTTTGCTTGTCCTCACGCTACAGTGAAATTAAAGACCTACGGGAAGAACTTGTACTAAATCTTTGCTGATTCTCCTCACCTACTCCCAGCCATAGTACCGCCATCAGTCTCACCCCAGTTTTCACAACAAATTGGAGGGAAAGAAGATCTTGATGGGGGTAGCATTTTTTAAAAGGAAGGAACATGTGGGCAGGTGGCCAGTTCATTGTCTAGCGTGGGGATTTTTTTACAGTGTACTGCTGCACTCATTTAGACTTAAGTTAAGGTTGAGTGAGCCCCAGCTGGAGACTGGACCACTGACCCAGAAGCAGGAGATACCCAGTGACATGTACACGACTGGAAGCCTCCCTTTCTGAAGCTCAAATATAATTACTTTATTTTACACTCTTCCCCCACCAGACAGCTCACACGCGCAGTCGGTTCAGACCGTGCTGATCCTGTGCTATTAATGCTCATCTTGCAGCTCACTACAATGCTCACTCCTAACCCGAGCGCTGCAAGGCGCAAATGCACCAGGAACATCATTGCATTGACATGATAATTACTGAGGTTATTTAAGTTGAAAGGCAGCAGTCTGAAGGAAAGAAATGGTAGGATTTTAGCAAGAGCAAATAAAGACAGACTTATTGGTACTCCACCTCCACTGTACACTTACCAAGGAGTTGATTAAATGTGTGCCCACTAACTGAAAATATCTCAAATGAACAGCAGAAGTAATAGTGTGTGTGTCCGGCTCAGGCTGCAATGACTGTACAGCCACACTAAATATTGCAGAATCAAGTGTCCCATGTAATAATTCCCAGAGGATTCTGAGGTGGAAAGCAGGACTGTCACTCCTATATTCTACCTCATTAAACAAAAGCAATACCAGATTAACAAATACATTTAAACAAACCTGAAGAGATTCATTTGTCTTGAAATAAAACTGTTTGCAAGGAATCTTTCCAAACTATGGGCTTGCAAAGTAGTGCTTTCCTCCTACCAACCCCCCACTGCATCACCTTCAGGAAACACACATTTTATCTATTGTTTTCAAAATAGCAAAATGACTATTGACTTACTGAAACAAACTCACAAAACCATCTGGAACATCTCTTTCTTTGGAGTAACAGGTTATCTACAGAAATGTGGGCAGTGGCACTCTTTCCCAGGGTAGGGTCCCTATCCTACCACAACGAAGAGGAACTCAAGAGTTTGTCCTGCCAGTTTTGCTTGGCTATACAAGATACTGGGTACCTGTCCCACTCAAATGAATCACTTTGCACCCATTTATCTCTGAGCATAGAAATATTTCTGTAAGAGATACATTGACAATCATAAGAATTTTTGCTTCATTAGTGTGACTTTTTTCATTGAACAGAACTCTGGAGTCTGGGAAAGCTACAAAAGAGAAATACCTTTTAACCTTGCAGAAGAAAATACTCTCATTAAGGGCTGGATGGAAAGGCAAGATTACAACTATGAGAGTTAAAGCTGTGGAAGCAGAGACTCTCTGCCTGCATTAACTTTGGCCACCCTGACAAAGGACATCTCTTCCCAGTTATGTCAATAGGATGTCTTGGCCCTTTCTCTCCACCCCCCAACACTACTTATTCTAATATTTTTCTCTTTACTGTAATTAAGGGAATAGATACATTATAGTCCAGAATTATAATTGCAACAGGCATATACATGCATTCAAGAATATAGCCCCTCCACAACAAAATTTGTGTACTAAAAACAGTTAAGCTGTCTCTACACAGTCTTTTGGGCAGGCTGCAGAAGCCCATCTTGGTTATTCAGTAAAAACACACTATCTGTACTGCTGCCAGCACTGAACTTGGCTTAGCACTGTCTACAGATGCTGTAATTCCACTTCTGCACCATGTTGCAGTCATTCGAATTACAACCAAGCTCTTACGAGAAGACAATATCTCACTTCCAGTTAACACCTCCCCACTCCCGTGCTTGCCACAAAACCTCTCAGCTTCTACTATCCAGAAGATCAAGGTCAAGGTCAAGCCTTTGGTCAAGGCTTGTCCAAACATAACTCGCCAAATGTGCTTCTTAAGACAGGCAAACAGAGCACTGAAGCCTTGAAGTTGGATCTCTGTGCATGATTACAAACAGGATGCCTATTCCTTGGAGCACCTAGTTACCCTGAACTCCTGATCCTGGGGCCAGATAGAGCTTGGTCAGGTCAGAGACATACTTCAAGGCAGTTGAAAATCTACTCTAGTCTGTGCACATCTACCTCTGTCCTCTAAAATGGCAGCTAGCGATTCCTGAAGTATGCAGCTGCTTTAGTTTCCCCTCTACCCTAAGGCAAATATAAAAGAATCCTGAAGATGTTTGTTAAGTTGTGCGTATTTTTTAACTCCTTGAATATATCATTTTTATACATTCAAGGAAAAGAAGCTTTTGAACACCACTGAAAGTAAAAAAAAAAAAAGCTCATAGAACAGTTTCCATATAGTTGTGGGGGTTTTTAAAGCAAAAAAAAAGTATTGTCAACAACATTGGAAGGAAGCAGCCTGTAATTTCATGCTGTTGCAAATTGTCAGCTGCCTTGCCCACACAAAGTGATTTAACTGGGGGAGTGATACTCCTCAGGAAAATGAGGCAGTAATGGCATACACAGCCCACCGCAGTGAGATCTAATTCTCCATCCTAAGCTCTTTCTCACAGTTTCCGCATAACAACTCTTCAGTGCCTAATTAATGTGAATAAGAATCATGGGAAAAAGTGACTCCAATACTAGCAGTCTCATGGAGGTAAGAACACAGTGCTTTTTTCTCCCTTCAAATGGATATCATGACACTTCCATTGAGATGCTATGACAGGACAATGCTACTGGCTCTATCATACCTGTTTTGTGTTTAAAAATAGAGACCTTTTCTCCCTTTCACCTTTCACAGACAAGAAAGGATTCATATTCAGCTTAAGAAGGGTCAGAAAGAGCAGCTGGGCTACACTGGAGTATTCGGAGGCAAAAACTGAATTGACCCATTTTGCAGTTTGGATGAATACACAAGTGGTAAGAGCTCTCATTCTTGCTTTCAAAACAGCAGGCTCAGAGAAGAACTGGGAGAGCTACAGAAATACCAAGCTACACATCAGTACAGCAACAGAGGAAGAAAGGTTAAGGGGAAATGTCGCTTTCTGATGCAGAAGAAGTTCAGAAGCCTGTGGAGCTCAGCTCTCCATGCCTACAGAAATCATTCTTCCTACAACTGTAGCTAGTAGGACAAAGCAAAAAAGAACAATCAAGTTTTACCACCTCAGAGAAGGAAAAGCTCTGCTAAGGGTATATTGTTGAATTTTATAATCTGTAAATCAATAATATAAAGTACAGAACACCTGACAGCATTACAAGGTAGAACAACAACTACCTAGTGACTTTGTTTTGTTAGTACATAAACTTGAAGTGTATTGCATGCACATGTAGAAGATTTATTTCCCTTCAATTTGAAAGGACAGCCTGAGACGTCAGAGTTGAGAGTTGCTCAAACTTGAGGTTGCACAATCTGAGCAGAGGTGCCTCAAGGTCCCATATTTTAACAACAAGGAAAGACAGGGACTGACTATTTGGATTATTTCTTACAGGTTACTGTACTTACAATTGGGCTAGCATTGATGTAGTCTGAATTGTCGTGGCTATTTTCACCTTTCAGACATATCCTGGAATGATCATCTGCAAAGGAGAAAATAAAAGAAGAAAGTTTCTATTCAAGTATTCTACCCATTTTAAGTTAAACGATTCAAAGCCAGATTAATGTGCATTTCAAGACAGGCAAGCGGTAAATATCAAAAAAGACACTCCCTTCTGACTCCCAACCTAGCATAGCTTTGGTACAGCCACAGCATCACAGCCTGACACAGGAATGAAGCATTAACCACTTTCAGAGGCTGAGTATCAGAAAGCATGGCTTCATGTAGAGCACCATAAAGTTCTACAATCTCTTGTGGGAAACAGAGGAAATCCCTTGCTCAGGGAATTTAAGATTTAAACTAGGCAAAACACTGGGAAAAAAAAACCCAACAGTATTACAGCAAACACTCCTGTGTTTGCAGGGTCATGGAAGAACTAAGCCGATAGACTTTGTCCATCTGGCTTCTCTATAAAATGAACAGCAGGAACGTTGAAGTACAGTTGAGAGCTGGACGGTGAGTTAATCTGTCCCAATCTGTCCTGATCAAAGACCAGTGCTGTGTGGTGCTACTTTAGTGATGTGGGAGATGATGTGACTTGGAGATGATCATGGGAGAGAGAAAATGCTGGTAAAAACTGCACCTAAAATCATGACTGGAGGACATATAGATACTAGTAAAGAAAACAGCAGTCTGGACATAGGAGACATGCATTTACGCATTGCCAGGCTTCTTTTATCACTTTTTAATCTGCATTTTCACTGGTGCTAGCTCAAAGTGTTTGGAGCTGGTACACCCCAAACTCTAGTCCTCTTTTTTTAACATCAGGACATATGTAATGAATGGGGTTTATTTGTCTGTATTTAGACAGTGACAATGCACATGTCTGCATCTGTTCCAGTCATCTAAACTCACTTTCTGTGAAAAGAGCTATTTCTATGTCATGAATCATCTCATCCTGATTTAGCTGTCTCAAACAGGCCAAATTACACTCGAGAAGTGCCTGCTTCTCTCCATTGACTATAGAAAGAAAGAACAGACCACACACAGATAATTTATGCGAGAGATCGCTAAGTCTTTACAAATGAATCTCAAACAACTTGTACCTGATACATAATGAGCACAATTTATACTTCCCAGCAAACCTATCCTGCACAGTATATTGTGGTGAGAGGTCGTGGAGCTGCCCTTTGTCTAACCCTCTATAGCTGAACACAGCTACTGATATTTTGAGAGGAGCTTTACACCCATTATTCAAATAGACAAAACACAGATACAGGAATACACCCTGTCCCCCTTTGTATCTTGTCTAGTGGCCTGTGACACCATTCTTAACAGCAGCATTACAAGCTGCCTTTTAAACTATTAAGTACCAATCATTATTTTAATAATGAGGAACAATAAATGAGTTATGAAACATTGTAAGTACCACGCAGGAAAGTAGAGACAGCAATGTCAAGGCAGTTCAATATGTGAGCACGTACAAAGGTATGCTTGTATGAGTGTTGTTTATAGTCACTCAATCTTATCAGCAATATTTAACCCACCAACGTGAGCAGCCTTCTCCTGGAATAAGATTAGAGGTGAACAAGTCATGTGAAATGAATGAAGAGTAATTCTTTACTATTTGCATAAAATTATTTCCTCTGGTAAGGTTTCAACACAATAGGACGGTGAAGAAGACAAGAAAGGGAACACATTCATGCACATTATTCCCTTCCACCTTTCTTTGGCAACACTGCCCAAAAAGTCCAAAACATAAAAAGGATCTTGTGACACCTGAGATCTTAGGGCTACAGAAGCATTTTTATAGGAAAATTTACAATGAGCATCATCAGAGAGTACTTGAAGAACTACAGCTCTGAAACCTTTCGGCTATGCAGCAGGTAGGCAGATTACATGCACTAAATGGGGTCTCTCATGTATCTTAAGCTAAGTAAGCACTCAGCATAAGCCCCAGCCAATGGATAGCAAAAGTGTTTGAACTAATCACCAAAGAAACTGTGTGAAATGTTTTCAAATGGATGGGGGAGAGAGAGCAGACAGTGATTCATCTGTATTTAGCAAACAGATGTCAGTGAGAGTCTCCAATAAAAGTCAAGTGTCAGATCAGTAACTTCATGATCTTTTTTTAAAAAACATAATGTTTTATCCAGACCTTCTGATTTAGTGTGCCATATCACTATCCTGCTGTCTTGGAGGGTTTATTAGAGGGTGAGATATGTTAAGGTTTCGGTAGTGAAAAGGTGGTGCGACTTTGTATTTATGCTCAAAAGAAAAAAAAAAAAAGTGTGTAAAAAAGGTTGTACATGTGTTTTCTGCATATATCAAGAGTTTGCATCCATGTGCGCTTCAGTTGCAGCATCAAGCATTCATATTGACAATGAACAGATTGTGCTTGTCTATGCCTGTTATCACCTCAAAGCTTCTAGGAACCAGCATAATAGCTCTTCAGAAACCGGCAGAAAAAAAAGAAGAAAAAAACCCAAAACCCCACAGAATACCATGGACACCAGTTTGTTATGTTAACAATAAGCAACTACAGGGAAAATGCTGAATGTACAAGATTTTGATTTTGTAAACTGCATATTGATTATACTAGAAGCAAGGAAAGAGAAGGAGGAGAAGCAGGAAATAAAAGGAAGGAAAGAGATGACAGAAAAGGAAGATATATAAGATCAATCTAAAAAGTGAGAATGAAACATGAATGCAGAAATAGGAGAGGAAAGGGACTGTAATAAGGAAGCAAGAGAAAAGACAAATGCTGTTACTGGCTACTGCAATCTGGCCAAGCTACAACTAGTCATCATTTCAAATATCTACAATAGCTGCTGCTGAATGCTAAACTATTTTGCATTTGCTATTGCTGTAGCCAAGCCACAGCTGAAAGAAAAGCAAAATGTATAGATGGATATGAGTGGCTTCCTAAACAAGAAGGCTAGTAGTAACCCATAGCAGAGGAGAAATACAGCACAATTTTGTATTTTTCATGCATATAAAATATAAAGTATAAAATATAAAGGATAAAATATAAAGGATAAAATATAAAGCAAATGCATATGAGTTTGCAGTATATAAAACCTCAATTTATAGACAAAGAAACCTAAATTCTGGAGTCTTCTTACAGATATCTTCACAAGGACTAGGTTACAGTTAATGGGGCTTGATTTAGTTGGGTAAGTTTGAACATGTCATACCATTTGAGAAACAGTACACAGGGCATTGAGTAAGGATAACAGTCACAATAAAAGACCTCAAGACGTGTATCCTAGTGGCCCAGCACCTAAAGCTCATATGGGGTATTCAAAGGCATTCTACAGCTATTCATTTCACTCTAACCCAAAACCCTGCTTTTGGTCATTGCACAGCTCTCTTCATGTCACTGCACGGATGAGCTGCTCGCTGGCTGTAATGGGTGCTTTGGTACCTGGGTCACATGGAGGCAGCTATGTAGAGACACTGAAATTTAGCCATCTTAATCTACATTTTCTCAGAATTATACCCAGGGATCTTGAATCAATGCCTTGGTGTAGGTTTCTGGTCTTACCTGTGGTGACCTAAGGACATTCAGGCTAGGAGCAAGGAGGGCACAGGTCTCCCATAGAGCCTGTGTTATACCTACTAGCTCTGTGTGAGTACCTTGAATACTTTAGGCATCTCAAGTGGCACTAGGTTCCTGTGTTAAAACAACTGAGTTGAGCACAAAATGTCATATCTATCTGGATTATTTAACCAGTGACCAATACTGCAGTACTATGCTATCTCACAGTCTTCTGTTTATATCACAGTGGCCCTGCTACTTAAAGAAGATCTATTACTTTTGTTGTTTTTTAGATGAGGATTGAAAAATAAAAACCTCACAGTTTACCCAACTCCCATTTACGTAATTTTGGAAAAATAAAACTCACATCTTACCCAATTTCCTCTGTCTTCTGTTTCCTTTTAGTCAGATAACTCTGAAGGAACAGAACCAACAAACAAAGGCTGGACACATGGAATAGTGGCAGCTTTGGGCTGTTTGAATCCAGGCATCACATAGCAGAGTGAATCTCACAACAATGAGCCTGGCATGTTCTGCTTGGACCATCATTCTCTTCCTTCTAAATTTAGACTGATTTATTTTTTTTTTCTATACAAAGCACTCTACAGACAGAGCTACACTGGTAAGAAAGTGAAGAACTACTGATGAGCAAGTGGAGTCTGAAGACTGTGAAGAATCATAATCTGTTGATTATCATTATTTTGCCCATGGATTACTTGCACAAAATGGAACTCCTCTTGGATCTAAACTGAGTTAATTCATACCACAGAGCTATTTGTAGATGCATTACTGACAGGAATAACGCACGAATAACTGCACCTCTGTGTTTCCATCCTTGGGGCACATCCCCTGGCTGTGCTCTGCCTGCACACAAGCCTCACAGCTGGGTGCACACTCTGCCCCTAAACACTTTGCTTTCCTTTGGAGGGAAATCAAACCACAGAGGTAAGCAGGTCGCTTGAATATATACCATGACCCATGGAAACAGTTACAGTAGACAGCCTTTGACAGATGTCTGCTGCAAAAAGTTGTTTGCCAAATGCTTAGTGGTTTTATTTCGCAAGGGTGCAAGAAGAGAAAATAGTTTGGGAAGATGTTTTTCTGACATCAACAGACTGAGCTGCTCATGTGTTCGTACAGAAAAAAGGGTATCCCACTGCAGTCTACTTGTTGGTTGGACAAAAGGATGCAATATTGTTAATCTAGAAGGTCCAAGTTACTTCAATTGGTAGAATTTTTTTAAGCAATAGTTATTTAAGTGCAGCGTCAAGGCAAAGTAAATACAACATGATAATAAAGCTTCTTTAGCTCTCTAGTGTGGCATGACACCCAAGCTAAAAACCCCTGCTCTTTAGCACTGCCACAGCTATGATACTTCTGGATTTAGAGTTAGAACAGTCTAGCCTGAGGGTCCCTTCTTATCGCTCATATCATGCAGACATGTTTCCTATGCCAGCTGAATAACCAACATCAACTTCTGGCAACACCTGTAGCTCCCATTCTGTCTCCAACGCAGCAACCAGAAACAACCTGGCTTAATTTATGAGCAGGGACTTGGAATAGCTTAAGATGGTCTGACTGCAACTCCATATTAAAAAGAACACTTTAAGTGGGAAGATTAACTTAGATCAATACACATTATCACAGAGGAATTTTCACGTCCTATGATATTGGTTAAATGTAATTTTTTCAGGATGGAAAAGAGCACAGAACCTTGTACTCCGTTAACTTTCATGGTGACTTCTTTAGAACTTTTCAGCAGACTTGATCCAAAACCACATGGAAGTCAACAAACTGCTGCTGGTGCCCCAAAAGGCTTTTGCTCAGCACTATGTTTATTCAGGAGAATTCATATTGCCAAACCACTGTACTCCTAAGCAGCAAAGCACTGCAAAAAGAGCCACTGCATAAACAAGAGAGCTAAACCCTACTGAAGCAAATATACAAGGACTGATGGTCTCAGTTAAATTATCATGTACTTCCAAAGAATCTTCACTCTAAATCTGGCTCTGACATTTACTTAACGTGTTACCTGTCATTTCCCCATTTCTAAAGGAGGAATAGTACTTACTCAAGGCTCTCATAGGGAAAATTGATGTTTTCAGGGCACTTTAAAAATTAAAATAGCTATGTATGTTTGCCAAGCTACCCAGCTGGATTGTGGGCACACTGATTGAGAGCATTTTTGTTGCTGTGGACTGTGCATATATTCTCAGTCTTGTTTCTTTGGTTGCTTAATAAAATGTGTGGCCATAGATTACCAATGTAATCTACGAGATACATATATTTGCATAGGAAAAATATGTTGCTTTTATTTCAAGCTCAGAAAGGTGGCTGCCTACAGGAAAGAAGAGATTCTAGGAACATAAACACTGGCTGCTTTTCTTTTTTTCTTTTTCTCTTTTTATCCTAAGCCTAGCAGACAGAGAAGCCAGTTTGCAAGCTTATCAACTGAAGCCTAAAGGGACTCATTCAGTACAGCTGAGTATGTGATAAACAGATCATCTAGCTCTGATTATAGACTGCTGGTATTACTGTTGGATGGACATGATACCAACTTGTCTAAACACACGCCAAACTTCTTTCTGTTGAATGGCTACAGATGCCACTCTTGTACAGAAAGTATATTCCAGCACTGAAAAGCGTGCTGGCTATTGAATTTCATGAGACAGCACAGCTGCAGCAGCAGTGCTATGTCACATAGTTGTGCATTTTTGTAACATATATGCAACTTATAAAGAAATAAACAGTGCCTGATACGACAACAGGACATTCACCCAACCTATGGCTTTCTACTACACATACAAACTACTTTCTATTCTGTTTGCCTGTCATCTGTAGCTTTCAAACCACTGTGCAGAGGACATTGAGAAACATACTATGAACTTAAAATGCAATCATCCAAATCAAAGTGTACATACATGGTACTACAGCCCGTGAGCGATTCTTCTGGATATTTTCCTCCTGCTGTGCAACGGTGGTGGCATTGGGTTCAGCCTGATAAGCACACAGAGCTTCCCACTCTTTCTCCAGACGATTCTTGTTTTTCAGATGATCTTCCATGTAGGACTGGAATTAAAAGGATATTGTTTTAAGCAGTGACTTAGCTAGGCTTAAAGCTGAGCTATAATGGATGTATCTTGGGATGGAAAGCCTGGGAATCCTGAGCTTTGGGCACAAAGCAGTTACTCTTATTGTTAATTCATTCAATTAAAAGAGTTAACTTCAAGCTTATTTGTGCTATACAAAATGTACCAGTGTAAACAGAGAAGAAACATTTGAAACACCCAACTACTGAGCTTCAGCAGAAAACTATTTCTTCTTCACTACCTAGAAGATGTAAGCCCAAATGTCTCCTTCATCAAGCAATGAAAAAGAAACAGAATTGCGTTGATAAAAATTACTTACTACACCAGCAGCTCACATCAAACTGAAGGCTTTTAAAACTAAAGTTCAAGCACATATGCAAGTCACAACAACAATACAGCTGTTGAGAATTAACAAATTGCTAGGCTGAAGTGTCCTGGCTCAAGTATTGGGTCAGCAGGTACTCATCCTACGCATGAACTGGCACAGAGAGGGCCTCGAACTGAGAAGGTGCTATTAATTAATATTAATATACATTGTTAAACCTGGCATTCAGAGCAGGTAACAGTGCTAGGAGAAGCATCACCAAAGACAAATTACCTGCCTGTGGCAGGAATAATGGCCTGTCAGAGTATATTGGTACAGGTTTAAGTTTTTGCAGATCTCCCAAGGTTAGAGATTCAGTACGACACTGGATTAGGAATTCAGCTCCAAAGGTTTGCCAAAAGTGAAATAAACCCCTATTCTTTCATCCCATGAACCTGAAAGTCATCCAAGCAAGTGAGAAGAGAGCAGAAAGGAGGAAGGGTGGGGAAAAACAGAAATCCTCCCCTCCCTTTAACATGAAAATTAAGAAAGTGATCACCTGGCACTGTAAGCCTACTTATACAGCCAAATTACCTTTCAGAGTCTGTCATTTTCTTCTAGAGTATGTAGCAGAATAATCTGAGGTGAGATTATATACACCCAGTTTGTATTTGTAAATTAAACTCCATACTAGCTTTACAAGGCAGGTTGAAATTAACATCCTTAAACAGATCTAAAAAGGGACAGACTGTTTAGGGGACAGCCTCAAGGTCTCGATGGGCTTGAGAGCAGAGCTGTGGGTACTTCTACCCCAAACGTCGTTGAAAGTGGTTCCTGCTAGAGCGCTCACTAGTACATCCCAGTCTGTAGGAACATTTGTCTAGAAAACGTTCCTGGAAAGGATTCACTGGAAAGTATAAAAAGCAGTTAAATTGCTTACAAAACCCTTCCCACAGACAATCTCCATTATGTTGAATAGCTCTTCCCAAACATGTGCTGAAGAAGAAAGGTTCACATGCCCTCTCAGCAGGTTTAACAGAAGGTGCAAAAAGCTTGCAGCTTGTCTTCTGCCAAACAGGAGCTCTGCTAAAGCTGTCGCTCCACTGTGCTGCCCACCCCACCAGCGAGGCAGGAGACTGCTCTCTCTGGGGTTTTTTTGGTTACAAAAGAGCCCCTGACACACAGCTTTGTTTTATGCGGGGTCTGTCGGGTGCGTGTGTTTTTACACGAGATTTGTAAATCAAACCTGCTACTGAAAAGCAATTCAAGAAGCAATGCTTCCAGAAAGAGTATCCTTAAGGACATAGAAATTATTGCATTAGAAGAAAGGTTTCTAAAGGAAGTGAAAAATAGTGGAGGCCTAGATACAATCAAAACACCTACTGTGCGATTGCTTCTTTTATATAATGAAGGAAAAAGCTTTGCAGTGGACAAAGCTGTGACCTGATGGATGGGGAGCTGGGAGAGCTGCACAGCCTCATGGTGTGTTAGGGGAGTGGGTCAGCTAACATATTCCTGGCCTTAACCTACTAGTTAATGGGAGGAAACCATCTCCTGACAGTTTGCTTCTCCCTGACGAAAGGCTGCTGGTACTGGGGAAAGGAGGGGGGTTAAAGATCCTGCTCTTTTCTCCTAGTAAATCTGTGCCTGCATATGTATACTGAACATAATAGAAAAAAGATAATCCCTCCTGAGCAGAGACTAGTTGGTATATAAGAATTTTTATGAAGCAAATGGAAAAAATAGCAAAATCTTACAATACCAAGACCCCTGGCTTCAGAGAAGCTGTTTAGCATTCAGTAGGCAGAGATCAGACAGTCAAGGACCAGCCTTTAGCATCTTCCCATTTTAAACCACAGTTTTATAATCTGATTCATTCTGACATACCCATCACCAACGTCCCATAGACTTCAGGGACATTTTATGCAGATATACAGATCTGCCAACATTGAATCTCTCCAAAATACTGCGAGATACACAAAGATGTAGGAAAAAGGCCATGAACATTTGATTCCTGAGGCAGGGCTGTACACAGCAAGGAGCTTCCTGTTGGCGCCAACTTGTCTGTCTGATGATTTCAAGGACTTTATTTTAAAAAGAAATTTTGTTTTATTTTTAAATCGCCAAATGTGACACAGTTAATGTGATTGCTTTTAATTCACATGACTTTTTAAATAGTTCATCTCTCTTTAAAAGGGAATATTCTTTTTACTTTTGCTTTCCTTTTTCAGGGAATCCTGAGTGTAAAGAGAAAGGAATGTTCAAATGAAAACACACTGAAATCTTTACTTCAACCAGACAACCACTTTTCATGTAGTCTCAACACCTGCATTGCCTGGATCAGATTCACAAGGCACTTCCTGACAGATCTTGAAAAGGTGTTTGACTATTTGAACGGACCCAAGGAAGGCTCTGCACAATATGAACATCTGCTTTTAACACATTTAAGAAGCTACCGAGAAAGAAGATTGCTTTAAAACATTCAGCAGTCAGACAATTCCCTCAGAGTTAAGTAATCTTTCATTTATAGTCCTTCAGAGCCCTTATGCTCATCCCCGTTTTGCTAAACAGAAGCTTAGTGATTTTGAAACACCCTCTTGGGAGCTGCTGGATGTACATTAAATTGAGTGGAACTTCTGATATTTTAGAGATTGTATGTCTACTCAAATCCACTCCTTAATTAGGATGTTTTCATGAGACATTCTGCAGCGTTTGCCTGGTACAAAAGAAATTCATTACCAACATGTCAAACACGCACATGATTTTCCTTGTCCCAGAGCAGCAGGTAAAATAAATAGAGGTTGTCACCACTGTTACTGTAAAGCTCCTCAAAGCCTGCTGAAAAAGGTAGAGATCTAGTCTCACCAATATGTCCACATCATGACAAGTCCTGTAATCCCAAGTATATGCTATTTAAAAAAATACTGTCTGCTTGGCCAGATCTCCTGATGTACCTAAAATTTCATTAAGTCTTAATTTTCCTTCCACAGGGCCTCACCTGCAAGGACAATTGGTAGTGCAGTTCACACTTTCTCTTATATACACAGATGAGCTATTCTTGCCACCAAATGTGTTATGGGGATAAGGAAGATGCATCGACATTATGTGGAGAGCAGGGATGTATTGCAATATCTGTTATTATTTTGTGAGACATGCCAGTCATATGGTAAGAGATGAGCTTTCAGCCAGAGGATAAAAAACTGTCTCAGGGACAAGGAATCTCTGGCCAAGAGAGCTAGTGCCAGTGGCAAATGAACACAGGCACAAAGACAGAGGACAGCGGCCTGGTTTGGCTTTGGTAAAGTTTCCTGAGTGCTCATTTGATGCTGTAATACAGTGTCAAACCACCTTGTTTTTCTTTATTTTTTTTTCTTTACTCAAGGAGTGGCATCCAGTGCGTGCTCTGTGATTAAATTAAGGTTAACAAATATAACAATTAAAATTTAATTGCCCAGTCAATCTCCAAATACCTTCTTCAGAGATAGTATGGTTTGCATCTGTCAAGATATTTGTTTTAAAAATAACTGTTTTATTAGCGAGTGCTCAGCTATTACAAAAAGCAATTATTTTTGACAACATACTTCCAATACGGTACTTGATTAGACACTCTTTCCATGGCTGAGAATGTCTCTTTTAATGAAAAGATGGGCAACTGTTAAATTGTCAGACCTTGACAGGTCTAATCGAATCTCAAATGTCAGCTGAAGAAGTGGATGGGACATAATCTTAATCCTTGTGAGCGATGACCACTCAAATCCACAGCTTTGACCTCCCAGTGTGAGAGCCCCTGCTTTCAAACCACTGCTGCTTTTTTACAGAGATGAAGAGGGCCCGGCAGTGCTGAGGTGCTTCACTGGGTTCCTCTGAAGGAATTTGGAGAGGAGAGAATTTGCCTTAGCTATTATATAGCAAATTTTGCACTAAACAACCATACTTGAAACAATTTGCTTTGTTATTCTCTCCAACTCACTTAAGTAAAGGCGCTTTTTTGCCCTTGTCTCCCGCTAACTTGTAGGCTACAGGACACGTCAGAATTTTTGCTGTTCTGCTTAAACCTCTTTGTCTTTTTCGGTACATAATGCATTGACTACATGTAAAAGTAACACTTTTCTGCATAAATCCAATTTATTTTCAACACAGCACATAATTTTCTCCTTCCTTTTTCTGGCTTAATATCTTATCATTAGAGGCTTCACAGTAAATTTCCCCATTCACACTCATATTACTCACAGTGCTATAGAAATTAGAGACAGAAGAACCCTATCGGATTACCCACTCCCAGGCCTTTCAAATAACATCTTGTTTCTTGTACTTCACTAGGAAACTTTGCGAACATTTAGGTGCCCTGTATCTAATGTAAAAGCTGAAAACACAGTTCATCATGATTCCTGGGGACATAAACTGCCCCGAACTACACATTCTATACCTGAAAATACTCAAATATTCCAAAAAATACTCAAAACCAGTAGTCCTCTTTTGAGATGGGTGCCATCAGTATTGCTTTTTATTGCAAACTTCTTTTGCTACCCATTGTCACCAATTCATTTATTTCAACCCTAGTCTTGCTTACACAGAATATTGCTGTTCTGTGTAATTTCCACTTGTATGTATTTCAGTGCCTTCACAGATCATGAATTAATTGATCTATGCAGACTGGAGACATCTCTTCTCCTGACTTTTCTTCCAAGGTAATTTAACTTTATCTCTTATATGTGTTTTCAGGTCAGGGTTTTCAAACTTTTGAATTAGTCTTCTGTCATCACTTCTGTGCATAACTTTTCACTGTGATACCGCTTGTAAAAGTCATTAGGTCACTTCCATTCACTTCCAGATCATTATTTTAAAAGTTAAATACAATTGGATCCAACGGTAATTCTTGTACTCTGACAGACACTTCCATACATAGCTTTTGATCAAGCCTTTAGCCACATTTCAATCCATGCAATTGTCTTCTAAAAAATTGACATTAATTTTTCAATTAACTATTCATGAGACAGTTTCAAGGCTTTATTAAAATTTGGATGTATTACCTCTGTTGTTTTCCCTTCATCTACTGGTTTTGTAATTTTAGTTAACTAAAAAGCAATCAACTTTGTCCAGAAAAGATTTATTCTTTATAAAATTATGCACATTCTCAGTCATTGTGCAGCTATCCAATGGAAAGGATGGAGGAGATTAGCAAACACACAAAGGAAAGACTCCAGCCTTCCCCATCCTCTTAAATGAGACCCTCACACTTATCTCCCTTTTATAGCCTTGAAAAAATCTTGCTAGATAATCAGCAATTTCTTTTTTAATATGTGTTCCATTATTTTCTAGGGCTGGAGTCTGGACTCGGGGAACAGCAACAGAAAGGTTCATTTCTCTTTTCCTCTTTCCTTCTCCCCACTTCTCTTTTACAAAATTATGATTACTTTATTCTTCTATTTTGGTGCACCCACACTTGTCCAGATCTGTTCAAATAAAGCTCCCAGAGACAAGTGTCACTATTAGAATCCTGAGCGGTATTCAGACCATGCAGGGCACCACGACATTTCTTCAGATTTTCTAAGCATTTCTCACATCTCCTAACACAGTTTCACAGTAATACTGATGTTGCTTTGGGCTCTTCCTTGTTTACAGAAGGTCAGTTCTTCTCTCTGAGCTGCCATGGTGTTTTTGCAGGGACTAAGGGCTGGGAGCTCACCACAGTAGTGCTCTTTGTAGAAGGAAACACAGGAGCAGAGCAAAACTATGCTCATACCTTTCCTAACTTTCTTCTTCAACAAAGCAGACCTCAAATAAAGGACACATTATCTTTACTGATTTAAGTCTTTCAGTCAACTAACACATCAAGAAAATCAGTTTTCTCCAATAATTATAGCTATGTTGAAGCACCACAGATGTTTCTGACCAACCTGCAATAATGCAGAGCCTATAGCTGTTACCAAGACCAGGTCCATCTCTGAACTGTCACTCTATAACTGTTGTTAAAAGCACTAGCTTTAGTCCTAACATGGAAAATCAAGTTTTCAACTTTCAAAGCGTGACTTTATTGAGTTAGTTACATGGAGTTTATTTATATATATATATGAACATATATATAAATGTCCTGGTTTGAGGAAAATCAGAACCTACTTTCTGTTCAGTAATTTTACTTCTTAACTAGGCCTTTTCTAACTCTCAGAATTTAACAGAATATTGTGCAGACAACTGTTCATTCTCAGAGTGATAAGACCAACGTTTACAGTTGATGCCAAGGAACAGTATGCAGAGAGGCTCTTGTTTATATCTATTGCTACAACAACCAAGGTCAACTAATTTTATTATTTGCCCAGCTGGAGGGTCAGAAACGGAAAAGTGTAGAGGGGTCACACCTGCAGGGAGGAGTGGACAGGACATGTGACCCAAAACTGACCAACAGGGTATTCCACCCCATATGCCCCATGCTCAAGTAACAAAAGCTGAGGGGTCAGAGGGTCAGCCTCTTTCTCCAATGGCAGATGTCTGAGGAGGACTCTGTTTGTTTACCTTTGATCCCAACCTGTGTGTTCCTGACTCCAGAGCTGGAATCCAGTTCCTATCCATCGCCAAGTCCAGTCTGGGCAGTCTGGGACCTCCCCAGTGCCTGCTGGTGATGTCATCCTGGAAGCTTGATACAGTTTTGCATATATTGTATCTATTTCATTATTTTCATTTTATTTTAGTACTAATACTTCATTGAAGTAGTTTAGTTCTTCCAAACTGGTGAATCTCTTTATCTCCCCTCCTCCTCTCCTGTGAGTGAGAAGTGGGGGGAGAGCACCTGTCACTGGTCATTGGCCCATTTGGCCTAAACCACAACAATAAATAAAAATTATGTGGTGGCAACACATGGTCAGTAGCTCACAGAACTTGTACATGAAGAACTCAGTAAATTAACATCTGGCTATAAAGTCTTACATACTTTCAACACTGGGGAGTGTTTTGCATCCACTACTGTCAATGGCAACATGCCTGACAACTGGAGCCAGGATTTCACCATCTGATTAGTCAGTCATTTCAGTCTGAAGTTTCTTTTCTACCTTTTCCTGTGCCATCCTGGATCTCCTGATCTTACCAGCAATTGCTTAAATGAAAAAAATCTAGGAAATAAAACCTCAGGAATTTGTATTTTGTCTTTATAAAATGCACTAAGAAATTACTTTACTTCCTCAGTGTTTAGAGCCATGCTACTACCATAATGTTTTTTGATCTATTTTTTTTCCTATTGTTCAGTACCTGATTATACCAGTGAAAAGAACAGTTTTGAAGCTTTTTCAATTAAGTATTGAAAACAAGTACAAAGCTTTACTAGTAATTTGGCATAAACCACTACTGATATCATACATAATATGGTAGGTGATGAAGGCGAACTACGAAAAAAAAAAATGAGCAGGGGGAGGCAATTCTCTGACAAAGCAACTATTCAGACAGGTTGAAAATAATATCCCTAGTTTGTTTCAAATAGGTTATATTATCAGGAAATAAATTAACTTCCATGGTGATGTCAGCCAACAATAAAAAATGACATTCCATAGTCTCAATTTTGTGTTTTTAGATGAAAAGATTAGTGTAAACAACTAAGCATGTACACAGAGTGTACAGTCGCGCTTTAAGCATGCAATCTAAAAGAATTTTAGATGATTGTCCTTGGGTTTCTACAGAAGTGTCACCTTTGCATGAACAGTGTATGGCATTATCTACCAGACTAGACTATCATGCAACTTTTGCAAGAATGACTATAATTCACAAGTACATTAAATGGCAACCTATGTTCTGTTTATCTAAATTAATATACCCTTGATGTAGTGTGTATTACTGCCTCCCCCTCTCTTAATGCTCTGATAATAGAGTTTTGTAACTTATAAAAGGATTACTTCAATCCAATCAGCAGGTGCTGGGATCAGTGTGTGTCAGACAAACACTTGCTAATCCCTTTTCTTACAGCTCCCAGCTGCCAAAGGTGCTCAATGAAATCCCAATGAAATGGCTGGATACAACCTGGTGTGGACTGACGCAGGTTTCAGCTTTGGAGGAGATCTTGGAAAATACATGTGACACTAAGCATTGCTTGAATCAGAATGATGGAGGCAGGTACGCTTTTGAAAGGAAAAGTTTCAAAGAAATTAACCATTAAAAAAAAATAGAATGTTTAATTACGAAATATTTACTCTACCGGACTATCTAAATATAGCCGAAGATGAAGAAATTCACTGTACAAAGAATCCCTTCTCAAGGACTATCAGATACTTAATGGTGCCTTCTAGGTCTTAAAATACAACCACCCTCATCTCCTCCTCCTTACCCCATTTCTTGAAATCTAAATTATGCCTATGAAGTTTCCCCCCTGCAATTACTTTGCTTTAAATAAACCTCAACAAAAAGGAGAAGATGATTACCATAAAAGGAATATAATTTGCTCCCTTACAATCTCTGTATTTCTATAGCTCCTTCTGTCCAACTGTCTGAATGTACTCACATTACTTGTGCAAGGGAGGCAAGTATCATTGCTGTTTCACAGAGGGGAAATGAAAGGGCAGAATCATTGAAGTGAATTTCCTCTAGGAGCATATTTTGCAGGGAAAATTCAGAACTCAGTCTTCTTGACTGCTGTTTTTTCCTTTTCCCATGATCATGTTTATGGACAGGGCCTAAAGGTCATGCGACCTTTGTGAATCCATATCTGATAGCAATTTTGTAATTAGAGCATACCAAATGTTCTGACTCTAATGGAATTAGAACAGGTTTTGGTTTGGGGATTTTGTTTAGAAGTACAGAGTTTAAGTGGCTGACGAGCAGAATAATTTAATTTACTCATGTTAGATTCTGCTTATACAAAGGCACACCGAACTAAATAATAAAGATTTAAAAGACAAATTAGCAAAAATCAGTTTCCAGGATTTCTGTACTTCTTATGGTAGATTTCACAATAAATTTTCAGAATTATAAATAGCCTTTAATGAAGGAAGAATGTTATTTCAAAAAATGGAAGGGCTGAACCTCTTAGCCAAATACTGCTATTTCACAGTATGGGATATCTTGTGACATTTCTTAAAAACAAAAATAAATCCAAACCCAAAAATCCCAAGCCTCCCCATTAAAGACAACTCTGCAGTATAGGAACTGGCGCCAAGGATAGTGTCAGTTAAATTCATCAGCTGAGACATTTTGGGAAGCGCTTATGGTAGCTTTTTTAGAAAGCAAAAAGTGTAAGCTACATAGCTGAATAAAAAGTAGCAGAAAAACTGCAAAAACATATACAAATCAAGTCCTTTGACTCTGTGATAGATATTGACACTCGTTTCCATTCTCACAGGAAACTGCTATTTTCTTCTTACACATTAAAGCTATTTTTTAGATGATCCCTTCTTCTCACATTTTTTTACTAATGGTTTGAACATCATACCACAATCCAAGACATATTATGATCCATATATATGCCTACTAATGATGTTGCATGTCTGAAATGAAAACTTTAAAAATATATTACTACACGCTAATTACCTAGCTGAAAACACAAACCCAAATTCCCTGCCTTCTTCCTCTCCAAGCCTTGCTAACTCAATTAAGCATCTAAATTTGGGTTCCTCGTTGGATACTGTGTTTGCAAATTTAGATTTTAATGAATTAAAGTCTGTGTTTCTTCCCAGAGCACTTGTACAGTCATCTTCATTTACTATATATAAAAATCACCAAGAGATAAATATAGAATTCTGAAAACATCATGTTTAAAAATAATTGTCGTCTCTTCAAGCTTGGTCAAGTTCTTCAGAGACAATGAGACTAGGAAAACCCAGGCAACTATGGCCAAGTGCATCAAAGTGATACAGCACATGATGTGATGTAGAGAGAGTCTGGCAAATTATACCTCTGCTGGGCAGTGACCATCTTGAGTGTAGAAAGGAAAATATTTCTACAGACATAACATTTCTGCTAGAGCAAAGGGATAAGCAGTAATACCTTTACTACTTTTCTTAAATATGTGAATATCAATGAAAATATGCTTTTCCAGGAGCAAATTATGACTCATAAAGGAAAACCCCTCTGCTTTTTGGTGGTTGGGAGTCGATAGGGGATGAGGTATCTAAATTGATAGTGAGAGTTTGTACACAAACACACACGATGGTTTGTGTGTAAGTTGAGAATATGCAATATGAAATCCAAGAAGTCTTGTAATCCATACTATACCCACAGCCTAGCGCAGAATATGCATAAGCAAAACTGAATGTATGGCCACCTGTGAGAAAATGCAGGGAAAGAACAAACTGGATAATCAGCTTTTTGCCTTAGAAAACTTCTGTAACAGTGAGAGATGGGAAACTTCAAACTTCACAAACATCTTCGATGGTCAAATCCTCAACTCAAGACCATTTTGGAAACACATCCCCGACCTACTAAGTTCCATGCTTGCACACTGCAAACTGCAGAGAATCAACTCAATTAGAGGAATTGCCAGTGAGGACAGTAAGCAGTGAAAGAACTCTTTTTCCACAGAAGTACTTCCAGGACTTAATGGAGACAACCGTGACAGAATACATTCCTGACTTCTGCCCTATCCCATCCATGTCACACTGCCATGCTGAACCAATAAGCAGCAAGAGACTGAGCAATGCTGGTCACGAGAAAGATGCAACTACCCATCTCCCAAATGTAGTTAAAGTGTCCTGGTTTTATGTAAGCTTTTATCTGTGCTCCATGGGATTTTCAGCTGAGGTTGGCCTAGTTCAGTGACTCTCAAGTTCTCAAATATTTTTCTCATGAAAGCATTCAAAAGGGACTGTGAATAGATGGTAGAAAAGTTTTAGAAGTGCATAAGCTGAAGACATCCTACCTGCTCCTGGGACTCCTGGGTTTCCATGGAAGCCAGTAAACTTTAAAGAAGTTTAAGGAACATCAGTCTAATCCACAGACATGGAAATTTGAAGTGACAGAGGACAAAATAAGAACAAGGGAAAGACAATGCAACAGAGGACAGAAAAAGATGCCAAGAACATGTAGAGGTCAACAAACAGAATAGAAGAAAAAAAAAGAAACAAAATAAAGAACCTAAATTCAGTGCTTGTGTGTATGTGCATGCGTGTGATGGGTAAGGATCTAGCAGACTGCGAATATATTCTTGAAGAAAACTGTAAGTAATTCAGAAGAGACTCAAAAAATGAATAGATAGCATCCTTTTACCATCACAGAGGTAACTGACTACAGACTGCAGATCCTCAGTTCAGTTTTTACAAGCTTTTCCAATGTGTGTTTAGTATCTTTCAGCCAGGTCTCCAAATACGGAATAGTTTGCTCCTACATAATGAGGCCAAAACTAAATTTCGCAGAATCAAATCTGACAAACCCAGGTGCACAACTCCATTGTACTTTCATATCATACTTTCATGTCTTATAAAAGACTAATGAGGGACAAGAAAAGGGCAAAAATATTACCCTTCGATATGATCCTTTTTCTATTAAAGCCAATATGATTAGTTGTTAGAGCAGAGCACTGGGACACCAGAGAATGGAGGTCTACTCCTGGCTCTGCTTCTGACCTTGGTCAAGACAGTTTCTTGTCTGTGCCTGAGCTTCCTGGACTAAAAAGACAGGATAATGATATTGACCTTTAAAAAGAGCTTTGAACCTACTGATCAAATGTGCTGTGTAAGAGTTGGCTTATTATTATTTTGGTTACTGAAGGGAGTTGAAAGGCTCTCAGTGACTTTAATCAAAATTTCTTATATCAGGCCCCAGAATCCAACCTGAAGGACAAAGTTTCTCAAAATTCACTTGTGAGGACACATGTATGGTAAGGCAAAGGCTGACGCATATCTGCAGAGACTGCAGAGTTTTATTGACTCCAGCAGAACTTTAAATGAGACAACAGTAATTTCTGGACTTCTAGAAGTCTACTTTCAGTCAGACTGGTCTAATGTAAACAAAGACACCAACAGGTGAAAGGAGGCAATGAGGAAAGAAGGAAGAACCTTTCTCAGACAGATATCACTCCTGCCCACCTGAGCAGCGCCAGGACATCCCACCCGCTGTGAGCTAGCACTGCCATGGGGATTTTACGTTTCTGCTTTTTGTGGTTGCTGTTGTAAATCAAACCACCTCTTATGGGTGCCTTGCATCAGAAATAATCCCGAATTTAGAAAAGCTTTAATTCTGGATTCTGCATTAGCTTCATCCTTAACTACAACCACTTACCACAGTGGCATAGTGATGGACTCTTACCGTTGTGATCTGCATGGTTTGTTATGATTCTTAGAGATAAAGACAAACCCTTGATGTCTTTGACTTAACACATAATTATAATGTACACCAAACATGCTTTTATAAAGAAACTGCTTCTTCAGGTGTTGTTACTGCATGCTATTTAACAACCACTAAGTATAAACTAAAAACCCTTTGATTTTGTTTGATGAATGAAGCCTATGGCACTATGTAGCCTACCTAGAAGCTACACCAACACTCTGTCTGCAAGACTGTTGCAAAGGAACACTTGTAAGGTTAGAGATAGGAGGTTAGTTCCCTAACCTGAAATTTCAAGAGTGAACCTAACCAAGTTCCCGCAACTTTACCACACAGTGGTAAAGCTCAGGGTAATCTCATGGTAGAGCAGGTATGTGAGGGTCTGTTGTGTTGATGGTATCTTTATATAAAGTCCATCTAATCAGGCAAATAATGTCTTACTCAAAGCATTTAAATGATCTCTAGCTATTCTGCTAGTAAGATTTCTCAGTAGCAAAGACATGTGACATCTCTTACACAAATGTTTTTCTATAAAAGTACACACGAAAGTTCATAGTGTTCTTTAGCATACATCTCTGCCAGTACTTATGTGGCTGAGACCATTGCAAATTAAATTTGTAAATTATCACTGCTTTGCTTTTCACCATTTATGTCACTATATATTTGCAATTTCCTCATTCCAAGTAGCGAAAACAATCTGGTCAGCTTCATTTGAGCACTCATGTAAGAGATGAAAATTGCAAGGAAAAGTTTCAAAATTTAGAATGCCAAGTAGTTTCTCATTAAGACTTAGAAGATGTGTATATTATATCTCTGCTCAAAAATATTTTTCTGTACTTATAGGATGATGATGCTGTTGCTGAACATGGTATTTGCACACAAGGATGTATGTGGGTATAAAGCACCCACGACTGAACACTCATCTCAAGGCACATGACACTAATAAAAATATATGAAAAATGAAAATATATCACCATTTATAGGAGTAAGAAGGCCTAGCTAAACATGAAGTAATGTTGGTACCAAACAGAATTATAGGCTTTTTCTATGTCATAAAAATATCACCAAGATGTAGGGCCTGATTCTGACTGGGCTCCCACCTGCTAATAAGTCATGTGCAGATACAGCCTTGGGTGCAATTTCAGTTCTCAGATTTTTCTGCTGTAGCTTTTTTCTGTTGTTATCTCAGTAGACATCTCCACTTTGGTAAGATGGATATTGAACTACCATCCTGTTACACATTCCAGGAATATGCGCACAGCAAGCAGCTCGGCATCAGATCACACATGAACAGCCTTAGCTCCCATAAAATATTCATTCATTTAAAAAATATTTGCACCCTGCTGTCAAACTTAGACAAATTCATACTGAGCTTCAGAAAATAGCTGTTTTAATGGTAAATGATGTTCCAGAAACCTCTTTCAGGCTAAACACTCTCGTCAAAATTATTTTAATAAGAAAGATTAACAATTTCAACATTAGCTGCTAATCCCCTTTCATTTGAAACTGTGCTGATAAAATTCTTTGCTTGTCATTCAAATAGTAAGTAATAATTATAGATTTGGGGCCTCCATCGCCTGCTTCATTAATAGTAAATTGCATGGAAGTCTGAAGCATAAAGTCAGCTTTGATACATCTCAAATGCAATTTCCATAGCTTTCCTTAGCTATGTACAATTAATTACAGAGTTAATAAGGGGAATATGTTAATGAAAGGGAAATTATTCACTCAGACCACCTGGTCTTATCAAATTTCTTTAATATGTTTCCTACTTTCTGTGAATTTGGATGACAGCAAGAACACAAATCATGGTATGTACATTGTTAGTCCTTTAGTATTTTTTATTTGCAACCAGCTAAGTCCACTTAAATTAAATATGAAAAGAATGTATGAACTAATCAGTACTAAATAACTGACTGTATTTGCTNTTTGTTTGATGAATGAAGCCTATGGCACTATGTAGCCTACCTAGAAGCTACACCAACACTCTGTCTGCAAGACTGTTGCAAAGGAACACTTGTAAGGTTAGAGATAGGAGGTTAGTTCCCTAACCTGAAATTTCAAGAGTGAACCTAACCAAGTTCCCGCAACTTTACCACACAGTGGTAAAGCTCAGGGTAATCTCATGGTAGAGCAGGTATGTGAGGGTCTGTTGTGTTGATGGTATCTTTATATAAAGTCCATCTAATCAGGCAAATAATGTCTTACTCAAAGCATTTAAATGATCTCTAGCTATTCTGCTAGTAAGATTTCTCAGTAGCAAAGACATGTGACATCTCTTACACAAATGTTTTTCTATAAAAGTACACACGAAAGTTCATAGTGTTCTTTAGCATACATCTCTGCCAGTACTTATGTGGCTGAGACCATTGCAAATTAAATTTGTAAATTATCACTGCTTTGCTTTTCACCATTTATGTCACTATATATTTGCAATTTCCTCATTCCAAGTAGCGAAAACAATCTGGTCAGCTTCATTTGAGCACTCATGTAAGAGATGAAAATTGCAAGGAAAAGTTTCAAAATTTAGAATGCCAAGTAGTTTCTCATTAAGACTTAGAAGATGTGTATATTATATCTCTGCTCAAAAATATTTTTCTGTACTTATAGGATGATGATGCTGTTGCTGAACATGGTATTTGCACACAAGGATGTATGTGGGTATAAAGCACCCACGACTGAACACTCATCTCAAGGCACATGACACTAATAAAAATATATGAAAAATGAAAATATATCACCATTTATAGGAGTAAGAAGGCCTAGCTAAACGTGAAGTAATGTTGGTACCAAACAGAATTATAGGCTTTTTCTATGTCATAAAAATATCACCAAGATGTAGGGCCTGATTCTGACTGGGCTCCCACCTGCTAATAAGTCATGTGCAGATACAGCCTTGGGTGCAATTTCAGTTCTCAGATTTTTCTGCTGTAGCTTTTTTCTGTTGTTATCTCAGTAGACATCTCCACTTTGGTAAGATGGATATTGAACTACCATCCTGTTACACATTCCAGGAATATGCGCACAGCAAGCAGCTCGGCATCAGATCACACATGAACAGCCTTAGCTCCCATAAAATATTCATTCATTTAAAAAATATTTGCACCCTGCTGTCAAACTTAGACAAATTCATACTGAGCTTCAGAAAATAGCTGTTTTAATGGTAAATGATGTTCCAGAAACCTCTTTCAGGCTAAACACTCTCGTCAAAATTATTTTAATAAGAAAGATTAACAATTTCAACATTAGCTGCTAATCCCCTTTCATTTGAAACTGTGCTGATAAAATTCTTTGCTTGTCATTCAAATAGTAAGTAATAATTATAGATTTGGGGCCTCCATCGCCTGCTTCATTAATAGTAAATTGCATGGAAGTCTGAAGCATAAAGTCAGCTTTGATACATCTCAAATGCAATTTCCATAGCTTTCCTTAGCTATGTACAATTAATTACAGAGTTAATAAGGGGAATATGTTAATGAAAGGGAAATTATTCACTCAGACCACCTGGTCTTATCAAATTTCTTTAATATGTTTCCTACTTTCTGTGAATTTGGATGACAGCAAGAACACAAATCATGGTATGTACATTGCTAGTCCTTTAGTATTTTTTATTTGCAACCAGCTAAGTCCACTTAAATTAAATATGAAAAGAATGTATGAACTAATCAGTACTAAATAACTGACTGTATTTGCTTTCTCAAGTTCAGTACCTTTTTAATTTTAAAACAAAAATGCTTAAGCAACTTTATAATTACCAGATTCTATTCAATTCTTAGAGTATAAATGAGACCTATTTTTTTTTGTTTATTTTCTTTAAAGAAAAGTGTTGCATGTGCACAAATTTAATGAAAGAGGTACAGAAATGTGCTTCAGTTCACTACACTGACAGCTACTACAGCTTAGTTGCTATGTGCAGTAGGGTTATTGGATGTTCATGGGAGTATTTTGGATAGTACAAACAGCCCAGTCAGAAGGAGGCAAACTTTAAGTCATCTTAAAAATAATGCAGTTGTGATACGTAGTCAGAGAAATATTTTTAAAAGACAGGTCAAATCCAGAAACAAACCATCTTCAACAGACATTAAAGGATTTACTACTAATCAGACTGAGGACAGAAACAATGACCACTGAGGGAGAGCTACCAACCAGAAAAATGAAAAGATATTACTCTACTTTGAAACAAAAGAAGAGTTAGATAAAGGAGACAAATTCATAGTAAAAATATGTATTTCATAAAGACACATTGGGGGAGAGATGTAATGTTTGAGGGTAGTAGACCAATAGACTGATTTTGACCAACAAGTCCTCCTTTATGGAACAGTAAATACTATGTCATTCACAAGCAAACTTCACAGATCATTTTAATGTTTATCTCCTTATTTAAAAATGTTTCCACAGCTGCGTTGTGGGCGCATATGCAAAGTTTGATCATCACAGGAGCATTTTGCCTGTGTCCTACACATTAAATTTTCCAAGTACCACCCAAATTTTGATACTTTACTCAGAAAACACTGTCAAGTGAAGTTCTAATCCCAGAAAGAGCTGCAGGAAGGAAAGTATAATTTTTTTAATCTTGCCCTGCAGATGAGCATAAACAGACTTTGCTGAATCAGTGGAGGGATTAAATTACCAATAACATCTTAACCACTTCCAGTAACTTCTGCCCATGTGAAAAGACGGAGCTCTCCAAAATACCAGAGTTCCCTTGAGTATCTTAAACTGTAGCTGGTATAACAGTGCAAAAAACACAGTGCCAGTATGATGTCCCCTCTTTGTAAACAGCATGAAGTAAGTTTCAGTTTCATCTTGAACTGTTATGTGTTTTCAAAAGCTCTGAAGTTGTAGTCCCATTTACCATGTGTCATTTGATCTAAGCAGTAGACCATGACTCAGCAACTTGTGCGAGCCATTTCTTTATCCCACAGTGAGTCAAAACTCACCTCCTTTTCACACCTGAACTCTGCCAGCAGCTCAGAAATACTCCATAACATGTACTTCCATCTTGGGCCACCTGCTTGGGAAGTCCTCAACCACCCTCTTTCTAAATAGGCATTTCCACCCGTTAGATTCAAAATATGACTAACTGCTTTAATGAGTTATCCATTAATTAATGCATGATGTGAGCATGCACAAGAGGACAAATACAGCAAAGAGCACTTTGTTACTGAGGATGCATTTGGAGCCAAAAGACAAGACCAGTAGCCTCCTGGACGAGCGATCATCCCTGGTTTCTGCCACTAATGAGAGCCTCAGAAGCAACTGAGGATGCAGTAACATCCCTTGTCTTCAATTTGAAGTACCAAAACCCTGATCCTTTTCATTAAATGACCTCCTAGCATCTCTTGCTACTTGCTGATACTTACCTCACCTTGACATTACCTGGATGTTCTCTAGAAATGGAAAAAAGCTGGGAGAAGCAGAAAAAAGTTCAGATAGTTCACCAAGTTTTGTTTCAGCCATGGCAACAATCCTTTCTTTTTACTTTGTACACATAGTTCCATAAGCTAGTTTTGTGTCATGTATTTCTCCCAGTGTAACACTTTAAAATAAGTAATCTAGAATATTAATAGAAATGTTTTCTTCTTCTACTAAAAGCCTTAGGGAATGATACAAGGTGGCTGAAAGTGTTCAACCAAAGCAGCTTAGACAAAGCTGGAATAAACACCTCACAGTGAAACAGCAGACCAAGATGTAGTCACAGAAATTTGGTGAGTTACTGCTAATCTCAAATACATTTGGGAAAAACAACCAACGGGGAAGAATTTAGGAAAAAAAGGTCTTGAAATTAATTTCATACCATGTTCAAGAGGAATGTTTTTCTTTATTTAAAACTGACTCCTGTAATTGTAATTATTTCCTAAAGGCCCATTCAACAACATTAATACGGAAAAAGGGAGGCAGCTGAACATGAAGTAAATAAAAATGGAAGAATAAAAGGGAAACCTGTTCATGAATTTTTTTCAGTTATATTGATGAAATCTATGTCGTATATACATCTATTTATTAGATTTATAACTCTATTAGTAGAGCTCTTTTCATATGCAATGAGATTTTTTGCACTTTTTTTTCAGGTTTCTTTGTTCCTGTATCTCAAGTCCTGGCTTTAAACAAGCAGGGGAAAATATTTCAAAGCACAAAGCTCCACTTGTCCCTAAAAGCATGACAACTCAAGGAGAGAGGGGTAAAGATTTTCCCATCCACAGTATTTATGTCTTTTTGGGATATTGGCTATCTTGTCACTAAGTAATGCGATACACAACTGCCTTTTCGCTTGTGACTCCACTAATCTGACTGCTAGTGATGACATGGCCCTCAGGGCCAAAAGCCTTCTTGGGACTTATATTTCATGAGTCTACTACTACTATTTATACTGGCACAGCTGAGAAATAAGTTGGGATTTAGATCCACTTAGCACATGTGTAAAGCGTTTATGCTTTTAGCTGAACTTTGCCATTGACTTGTTTCCCCTCCCATGTAAGGGAGGATTTTTTTATTCATTTTCTCAGTTGTAAGCTGTTATTTATGTGCTTGAAATTCACAAAAACTAAAGAGAAATTAACGGTGGTAGAAGGAAATGATGGAAAGAGGAAAAAGAAATAATTAAAACCCACTAAATGATCAAACACACCGTGACTGTGACAAAGACCTTGTTTTCCTCATGTGCCCTCCTCATATTTGTCCCTGGCATTAATCAGCTCTGCAGCATATGCACTCACTCATACTGTGCATCACACTCCTTTGCTCAGGAAATGTTTTCTGTGTATATGCATTAAGCTCAAGGTGGAAAGTATGCCTGCTTCTAGCACTGTGCCATCAGTCCTCACATGCTGGACTTTCTCCCTTTATTTCGTAAAGTGTGTTTAGATACCTTTTGCTCATACTTTTATTGTAGCTTTAAGAATGAAATCAAGGATTTTCAGAAAAATGTGGTGGAAGATTTAAGAAATTTTTCTTGTTGGAATGCGTCTTCTATCACTTAGTTCTACACTCTTCCATATTCAATTAAAAGGAAATCTATAGCAGTTACCTCACAGAATTTATTCTTAAAAATGAGGGGGAGGAAAAATTACTCATAAATCATCAAACAGTTACTACTACAGGATAACAATGTTATCAAAAACCTCCCAAAAACCTCCAAGTTCAACCTTGGAAGCTACTCACTCCTTGTTCCCCTTCTCAGTCCCACAACAATCCTGCCATTGATTCAGCATCAAAACTAAAGTGGATGCAAAATTCAGCCCCTTGGGTTTGACTGGTTTCCCAGCAGCAGGTCTCTGTCCCATGTCCTCCAGTTTGGGTCATGTCACTTTCTAGGACACAACCTGTGCCAGAACTTTCTTTTGACACTAAGTTCTCATCCTTCACTTCTCTATGGGGAAAGTCCTTTTTGGTTTGCAGGCATATTGCCAAAGACAAGGGGATCAAGTGGACTTATACCTCCTAGATGTGAGGCCTTAGATTTCAACCTCTAGTTCATTTGCTCCTACTTTCTCGTTCATCTCAGTTACGAAACTTTCTTCTGAAAAGTACAGTATGCACAAACTATCACAGACTATTACTATTTCCGGTATATACAGCAGTTTCATACCCTCAGAGAGAAGATTCTTCAGACTTCCAGCTTAAACAAGTACTAAGGAGGACCTTGTGTAAATTCAAACTTTCTGTAATTCCAATCCAAATTTTGCATGTCTGTCTTTATAAGGAAAAAAAAACCCAAAACACAGAAAATCACTTCTGCTTCTGCAAATTCCCTCTCATATATGCTATTCAGATAACAGCCTCGAAATGTTATCATCAAAAGCATACGCTCCCTTCTTGCAGTACTGTTGTTCATTTAAAAACTCATAAAAGATTATAATTATTTTAACCAAACAAGCGTGGTAATATACAAAGCAGATGTGGGATCCAATCTACCTAATTTATGTGCTGAACTTGTGCCTCAGCACAAACAAAAGAGAATCCTTCATCTAAGCTGCAGACATCAATATGACAGTGCAGGAACAACAGGAGGTCTCCCAAGAGAAATCCACTCTGCCTAGTTCTCTAGAGACCTTCATAGCCACCCACTCACTCCACCAAGTAGAAGGGGTATTTATGGACTCAAGTCAACAACACCACTTCATTAAGTGCCTAAAATCTTAGGAGCGCAAGTCAGGGAGACTAAATCTCTTCTGGACACCTTTCAAACCTCTCCTTGATTTTCTCACTGGACTGTAAAGGGAAGCACTACACTTTATGAAGACTTCTCTTGGCATTTTAAATATAGATGTGCACATGTGAATGAAGCAGATGGGAATCTCATTCTAAGTTCCAACTCTTTCCCTTGCGGTGACCTTCTGAAAAACAATTGTTTTCTTGCAAAACCAACAGTGACTGAAATAATAGAAAACATAGAAACACAAGGTTGGAAAGGACCTACAGGATCATCTAGTCCAACTGTCCTCCTGTCACCCGTACTACCCACTAAGCTACTAAATCATGTGTTGTAGCACCTCGTCCAGACACTTCTTGAGCACTGCCAGGGACGTTGACTCCAACACCTGCCTGGGCAGGCCATTCCAGTGCCTGACCACTCTTTGGGAGAAAAACTATTTCCTGACATCTACCCTGGTGCACCTTGTGGCCATTTTCTTGAGTCCTATCATTAGCTATCTGGGAGAAGAGGCTGAGCCCCTCCTCTTCACAATCTCCCTTCAGGAAGTTGTAGAGTGCAATGAGGTCTCCTCTGAGCCTCCTCTTCTCCTGACTAAACAATCCCAACTCCCTCAACTGTTCTCATAAGACTTATGCTCCAGACCCCTCATCAGTTTTGTTGCCCTTCTCTGGACATGTTCCAGGGCCTTGATGTCTTTCTTGTAGTGAGGGGCCCGAAACTGAACACAGTACGTGAGGTGCAGCCTCACCAGAGCTGAGTACCTCACCTCACCCCCCTGCTCCTGCTGGCTACACTATTCCTGATGTAGGCCAGGATGCCATTGGCCTTCTTGGCCACCTGGGCACACTGTTGACTCATGTTCAGCTGAGCATTGACCAACACTCCCAGGTCCTTTTCCTCTTCAGTCTTCTCGCCACTCTGCCCCAAGCCTATAGTGTTGCCTGTTGTGGCCAAAGTGCAGGACCCGGCACTTGGACTTGTTGAACCTCATCCCATTCGCCTCAGCCCAGCAATCCAGCCTATCCTGAGGGCTCTTTCTTGTTGCTCATGCTAAAATCAGACAGTCAGCATCACAAACACGACTGCATAAAATATGCTCCTCTAATTACACTTTCCAAAGCGCTTGGATCTTTTAGAAAGACAGAATCAAAAAGTGCCATATGGGCCACTCTCCTGCTATAAATGTGAGGAAAAAGAATGTGAAAAGGAAAAAAAATAAAAAAAGCTCTGAATGTCTGAATGTTGTTAGCGCTGTCCTTCTGGGCCTCCTGAGTCCCTCCTGCTTCCTCCTGCCAACAGTACAAACTACCTCATGCTACTGTCATCAGTGTGGAGATGTTGCCTCTGCTGCACAGGAAAATGGCAGAAATACAGGATTTTTCTCTTTGAAAGACTGACTTCAGTCTAAGTGAGGAGACTGCCCCACAGCCACATGGGTTTGGAGGATTCCTGGTTTCTCCAGATCTCAAGCACTGTAATTAATGAGCTAACCACAAATAGCAAGTCCTCCAAGAAAACAGTACCTGTGGCCAACCACAGCCTCCAATAAAACCAAAACTGTGGTGACTTGGACATCACTTCAGGTATGACCTGACAGCTTTTTCCAGCAAATTAAACATCTTTACAGAAATGTTTTTGACCAATGCTACCGCTGAGTAAGATTACATGGAGTCATTCAGGAATGGCAGACATGTTTCTTTTAAGCTACTTTCATTAAAGATTTATTCTATTTATAAATCAAAATATTTCCCACTGTCACTAAATACAGTAATCCATTGTTTTATTTTCTCTGGGGAAGTTCTGGCACCTATGAACAATAAAGAGTGAGGAGCCCTAGCTCAGCTAACTGCTTCTTTGCTGCATGCTGTGGAGCTGAAAAACACATTTACAGAACTCTAAGTGCATTTAGCCTGCAAAGCAGATGGTATTTGCCATTCTTACTAGGCCCCTTGCTAATATTTCTCATTGCTTTTTTTAGGCACTAAGATATTTTTTCACCAAAAATATCTACAAAATTTCATAGAATCACAGAATGGTTAGAGATGGAAGGGACCTTAAAGGTTCCAACCTCCGTGCCATGGGCAGGGACACCTCCCACTACAGCAGGTTGCTCAAAGCCCCATCCAGCCTGGCCAAATTTAAAAGATAAGAGGCTTGGGGCAGCAGGAAACAGGAAGAACTGGAAAACTTCCTGTTTCAAATGGTGTAAGAGTTGCAAACTGGCCCCTCACTCTCTTCCACTCGTAGCTGCAGGGCAAGGGGAGGAAAAGCTCATCTCTGCTGAGCCTCTTCTATTGCTGAAGTCCAACAAGCCACAGCATCTCCAGAGTGAGAGAAATTCAGGCAAATTAGGTACTACAGATATGCACATTTAATTTTGAGCAAAATATCAATTGGGTCAGCTCTCTGGTTTCAGTGTGACCCACAGTGACACAAACAACGAGCATTTCTGATCAAGTCCAATCATCTCCTTCAGTGCTGTGGCTGAGTGACGCTGATCTTCCCATGTAAACCTAGCCCTGCTTCACCTTCAGCAAATCTTGAATTTACGGTTTAACTACTTCCGTTAAGTAAACATCCCACTGCCTGCCTGACTCTCCTATTAGGCTTGCCCTGATATCCAGGCTAAATGCATCCTTTAGATTCTAACCCATATTTTCTTCCTAATTGTACCATCTGCGTCTATTAAGAAGAATTTTTCCCCATCCTGTATTTCAAAGCACATAGGCAGACTCCCCTGAATCAATGATTTTTGTTTGTTCAGTTTAGACTAAACAAATTAACTATTTTTACTCTCTCTCTGTGTGGCTTGTACTCTCAAGACACTACAGCATTTCCTTTACCCTTCTTTGAACCCTCACCATCTAAGATATAACACATGCTGTTAGATAGCTAACATATGTATGGGTTCATTCAGGGTTAAACAGGATTGACTGAATTATGGACACCGAAGACAGTAACAGCCATCTTAACCAACCTGACCATTTTTTAAAGTTTATCGCCATATGAAGACAATTTGTTCTTGCAATTTTTCAGAGATTCCCAGAGCCAGAATAAGCAGTTCCCACATGCAACTTTCTCTCCTTTAAGCTTGAATTGTGATTTTTTATTTTTCCCAACAATATAGTTGAAAACAATATTGCTCCATGTAAAGTAGTTGAAACTGTTTGCAAATATTAAATGCCTATTTCTGTCTATATATGAAATTTTATTCTTATTTTCATACAAATATATTGCCTTAGAACCTCAACACAGGAATTGGTATGTATTTGGAGCAATAGAAGTTGTTCTTTTTTTTTTTCCCCCAAACATTTCAGTTACGTGAGAGGAAACCAGGTGAATTTTGATCCTGGTTTGGCAACAGTTGGACAGTAAAAAGTATGACAAATTATATTCTGTCATAGAAGTAACCCTTCCAAACTGCACTCCTATACCAGATTTTTAACATAATAATTAACTCCTTTTTTGGGGGAGGAATAGGCAGGTGCTGGGGAATAAGTATTTACTCATGAAGACATACTCTGATGAGGCATCTGCTTGCCCTGCTTTTGCTCAGTTTTATAGCTGAACTGACCAAGGCTGAAAGAGGTCAGTAACTTGGCCGAGGTCAAATTAGATCTATGGGTTTTGCCTGCCTTCACTCCATTCTCCGGAGGTGGATTATAAGAATTCAAAAAATATCTGAGAAAACAGTACTTTCAAATATAAGTCCAGAAAAAAGAGAGAAAGAAGCTGAAAAATTAAGACCGAGAAATATGGCATGGTGGAGAGAGGTTTTCTTCTGAGAAGCCCCACTTCTCAGTGGTGGATAAATAAATCAACAGGGAAGTTTCCAAAAGCACAGCAATGCTACCAACTGGAAAGGGTGTTTACTTTAGATCAACCAGAATAATAGAAATATAGAAATCAAAAGAACACCTGACTCAGTGTCTTCATCACCAGCTAACTTCTTCCCAGGTAATTTCAATGCACTCTACCAAGAAGACAGCAAATATTTAAAGGAGAAGAAAAATCAAGCACAAAAAAATGTGGGATTGCTCCACCATTCTTTGAACAGGACATTATCAGAGAGACAGACAACCTGCAGCCAGTCCCAGTCACCGGACTGTGTCTTGGGCTGCTAAAGCCATTTCTCACATACATGCAGATCTTCAAGTGTCCATCTTCTACAGTGCTACAGGTTACAAGTCATATTTGAAAGCAACCCAAGTTTTCCAGTTGAGACTCCACCAAGGTAATATATTTGGATCATTTTAAACATAGAAGACATCCAGCTTGGAAGACATCCAGCCAAGAGCAACAAAATTTGGACTCAGCTCACAATTCAGATCCCTTTTATTTTCTAAAGGTATTGGAAAAGAAATTGCTCCCTATCACTAATATTCTGTTGCCTTCACAGCTCAGATCCCTCAGCACAATGAAGATACATGAGAAAAAGCAGCAAGCTGATCAGAAATTCAGCAGCTTTCTTCAGTTGTCCAAGCTGAGGTAAACATAAATTAACAGAACAAATGGACAACACAGGGCTTATCTTTTTAAAGCAAGCACACAGACAATTTGTATGTCCAAGATAAAAGCGTGTTCCCCAGAGAGGAAAAGCCCAATATAATGGAAAAGAAACGGAAACAAAAATCCCTTTAGTTTTAATTATACAGAGCTAAGATTAACAACAAAGCTCGGGAATATTTTTTACCTGTGAAAAGACAGATTCCCTTTCTTTAAAAGTTATCTCCAAAAGCTGAGCAGGTACCTTAAATTCTGATGACATTTTTTATGCTGTGAAGATGAAAACCCTTACCAAGATCATGTGACCGGTGGAGATGTCCATGTTGGACTGGACTGGCTCCTCACACCAGGATGACGTGCTGCTCCGGGCCGAGGGGCTGGGAATGGGCCCATCACTAAATTGTGAAGAAACACTATTTATTCGAGAAGCATGCAGGGGCTCCGGGCGATCAGATGTTTTCACTGCCATACGCTGACGGCATAGCTCCTAGAGAGAGAAAAAGGAAGAAACAACCTACAGTTAAGTGTAATTACAGGATACAGTCTACTAAAGACATATGATTTACAATATGTTTGCAGGGCTGGAAGTGTTTTCCCCCTCACTGCAGTGATTTTTGGGAGGCTGTCTGTTCTGTTAGGCATATCGACAAGGAGATATGCAATGAAATTACTATACATTGACTGCCCTAACCATTCTAAAGTGTAATTATGACTGTACGCACATCTCCTTTTAGATCACCAAAAATAATATTTTGGAGCTTGACTTCTCTATCAGATATCCCTTTCCNTGCAAAGCCACTTTTGAACGGCGCAACCTGCTGAAGTTAATGGGGTTGCACGGGAGTAATTGAGAGCGGTACTTGGCCCTGGATATGCAAACTCAGCAAGCTCAAGGCAACTGAATTGATGTGCTCTCCGGTATAAATCCTAGTTGATAGATGCCTCATTTCTCTTCATTAAAATAGCAAACTCACAACACTTCCTCCCTGATGTGGGGCACAGAGGATGAAGAATGACATTAACGAAGAATAAAAGCAGAAATCTGTCATCGTATTGTTTAAGCAGCTTTGGCGAAGGAAGAGAATTCAAGATATCACACATGCTAATGCAAGTCATGTTAAAACACTGAAATAGATCGCACTGGGAATATGTATTTTCAGTTGCTCCCATGCATAGAATTCACACAAAAATACAGAATTCTGGATAGGTAACAGAAAATCCTGCTGATAAAAGCAACTCCTTACTGTATAAAATTCTGACTCTAATGGGATAAACAGACCTATAGTTACAATGTCATTGTTATAGTGCGTTTAGAATCAGTTATGTGTGGTGAAATCCCAGACAACATAAGAAAATTACCATTTTTTAACATATGTCTATTGTTCACGAGAGATAGTTGGCTGCCTGTGGTGCACAGCAAGACCAGCTAGTCCATAGTATCTGGACATATTGCACACGCGGTGTGGCTACACATTTGTCTCAGATTACTCATTCTGCATGGACGAATACTAAGAGCACAGTTTCTTGCCTCAGGCTGACAAAATAATACAGTCTGAAGAATTCATACTGTTGAAATGCCATGGCTTCTGTTTTCTTATTCATTGATAATACATTTGCAGCCCAAGTGCCATCAGTAGGATGATCTGAAAACCTTCATATATCAAGCACAATAAAATCTTCTTCTCAGACAGGGGTTAGAAATGTAACTTTAAGACTATGGTGGTGTGGGCATTTTTAACTTCGCAAACTTTGGAACACTGAAGAGAGATCCTAACCCATGCAGTAGAAAGTATTCAAACAAACCTGCTGAAACCATTATATTGAGTCTCCCCTTGACAATGATTAAAGATGCCTCCAAACATTTTCTTCTCCCAAAGCTTCTACTTGACTTGCCATTGGAGATGCTTATGGGGAATGTTACTATTTTATGGTGTGCAATACATGTATATATACATATGCATGTACAAATTAAGACACAATGAGGCAAAATTTGTATCATATATAAACAGGATATATTTTGTTGTCTATTACAAAAATCTGTGCTTTGAGAAGCACAGATTACTTCTTGTATGTGGTGTTACTTGTTGCAATAACTGTACAGTCCTAAATGAAACTGCTACCTGACTCCATCCCTGCATTTTGTATATTTACTAATTGAATCCATGCTATGTAACTACGTAAGAGTTTTTTTTTTACTTTTTACAAAACATAGGGTGTTTTCCACACTTCACTAGAATGTCTTTTGTCACTTGCTACCTTTGTTGCTTTCTTCTGACCTGAACAGGAAAAATATTAGGAAAAATAAAAGAAACTTTACAAATACTTTGAAATGGAGTCACATATGTCAGTGTTAGACTGATCAGGTAAACTATTGGTGTTGAAGCCAAGATCTTTTAATAAAGCAAAAAAATTTTTGGTTTGGTTTGTTTTTTTAATGTAGGGATAAAGTAAAAAGTCTCTCTCCTTCTCCTTTTCTCTGAAGGATCATACAGGTCATAAGAAAAGATAGCAATAGCCCAAAATGGCTATTACTATCCTCAGAATGACCTTGTGGAAGTGTAATTTCGAATCCCTGCTCTTAGCAGATTTCAGGAAAATATAACAGTACAGAAACTTTTATTCAGAAAAATAGACCCACAGAAAACCAAAAAGCTGTTCAGATGTTTAGATATAAGCGATTGACAGAGAGAATGACTTATTGGACTAGGCAAAAGTATAAGTAAAGCTATAAAAATATGTAGTCTATCACATAACTTCTAAAAGGATGTGTTGTTTGTCTGAGCATGCCATGTGGTCTAGATACAAATTTATTATATTCTATTAGACATCCTGCCACTTGACTCACCCCAACTCTGTGCTAACAATAGCAGTTGTACTCAAACAGGATCTTTGTTTTTAAGTTGATCTGTTCCTGCTGCTCATATCCTGCCTCAAGTCATAATCCTCTGCTTTTACAAGTGGTTGCTGTGGAAAGGATTACAGACCACTTCTAACAAAAAAGGATCAGGATCAAGTGAACTCTAAGAAATTAATATACCATTTTTACACATAATGACAAAAGAAGCAATATTATAGCCAACTGCTTCTAGAGTAGGTTACCCTCCAACTAAAGACAAAGGTTTGGACATAAAATACATAACATGTTACTAAGAAATGTTGTTTTAAAACTAAGTATCCTCATGAAAGAGGTTGAGAAATACAGTAAATATAGGTAAGGTTAAAAAAAAAAAAAGTAACATGATCTCAAACATTAACATGTTTCTTTCCTGACATATATAGAAGCAAAACAATTATTCCCAGAACTGCTGTAACTGTCAAATACCTTAAACAAAGCACCCACGTCACTGCACACCACCATAAATTTTTTTTAATGTAAACAGGAAAGTCAAATCATAGTTGCAGTAAAACCACCACTGAATTTCTTGATTGGTGTTTTAAATTTCCAAGACAATGGTTTTCCCCCTGCCTGTAAACAGAAGTTTTTTTGTTTAAATTTATTTCCAGATTGGTCTAAAGGCCCTTGACAGCTCTTCCTTCCCCCACTCCCAGTCAGCCCAGCTTGAGGAACCTACCCATCCTCACATGCACGTCAGCAGTCTCAGGACACCTACAGCTTCTGCTCTCTCAGAGCCATCTCTCTGCTAGCCCAACTGTTTCAACTCCCAGTTGGGTTTTTAGCCTCGCACTGCAGGGGTAACACAGTTAACACCATCATATATAAAAGCTTCGATGCGTGGGGCATTTTCAGGAGCCAAACGGGTTCCTCCAGGACATGTGGACCAGGGAGGTCCAGCTCAGAGCAGGGAAATGTCTAAATGTAGGATTTGTGTTTGCTTCACGCTTGAGACAGACAGCTCTGTCCCATTCCTACAAAAGGCACAGGGAATAGCTGGGTCTCAACATCCTGGGTGTTTCACACAGGGTGCTCTTCAGGAAGCACCATCCCTGGGCACTTGCAGAAGTGGCATCGTGGCAAAGGTGCACAAAACCCTAGATGCTTAAGAGCCTCATTAATATGGTATCTGTCACCTGTACTCTTCTCTGCACACTCAGGTATGCTCTTCCTTGCTCTCCAAAATCTTTACTCTCATAAGTGTTTAGCAAATCAGCCATCTACCAAACCAGGACTAGAATTTAAACTTGACTAAAATGTCAAAGCTGCAAGCTGTGAGAATGACACAAGCTGTCTTTCTGTATCGTCTCAGCACGTACACCATTAAAAATATTTTCTAAGAATGAATTCAATTTACTGCTGCACTTCTATATTTAGCCAAGCGGCTGAGGCTATTTCTGCCGTACTGCGACTCAGTAATGTCTAGCTGTTGTTTGTGTACAGTTCGAGTGCCATTCTTCATCTAAAAACATCATTTACACCTAAAAAAGCAATCATAATGCATACAGTGAAATATGAAGAAATGATCCTCCTGACCCTTCGGGCTACGATCTAACGGATGGGTTGGACGTAAACATTTATTTAAAAGGTAAATTGAAGTTTATGACATTATTTCCCATCACATGGGAATTGCTATCATACTGAGGCACTTACTCTGTTTTTTATTTCCCAGCATTTATTATCAAACTTATGTGGTGGTCACATGCAGTATATAATGGAAAAGTAATATCGCTGTGTGACAAAAACTGCCATAACCAAGACAAATATTCTGTAAATAATGTCCAGTTAAATGAGTTCAAAGTACAGCACAATGATCATCTGTAGAGTGCTTTTTATTCAAGACATAATTGATAACCTTAAACAAACCATAAACAGCATTCTCAGAAAACCCCTGGACCTCTTCCAAGGAGGTTTTAAAGTGTACCTAATACTTGGTTGTTCTCACAGAGACAGGAAGAAACACAAAGCAACAAGTATTTCCTCAGGTACAACAAATGGATTTTCAAATCCATACAGTCCACCTGTGAATGAACCACATCACAGCATAAATGTCGTTTATCCACATTTAAAAGAGGGCATTAGGAGACTTGTAGTGCCTAATGGACAACACCACAGGGATGGAGAGCCAGCCTTACCACATTGCTTTGTTAAGTGGGTCTTGAACTCAAAGAGGTAAGAAACTCTCCTTTCAACCAGGCAAACATGGAGCCTGTTCAGAAATGAACCCCACAGCTACCTGCTCAGGTCTGGTTTAGAGATGCAACCTGCTTACCACCACAAGCGTTACACCACCTCTTCTGGATGTCCCCAGCCAGTGGCAATTCCTGTCACTTGGATTCGTGATGCATGGCTGCCATCAGCATCACAGAAGGGCAAAACAGCAAAATATAATTTTGAGAAATTTTCATCTTCCATCAAGTTCAACTAATAGCCGGAAAACCCATTAAGACCACAAAGTTTTCTAAAATGTTTGGGTTTGGAGAGAAACCTGTGCATACGCTCTGGTAAGGACTAAGAGTACAAGCAAGCATGGAACTAAAACCAGCTGGAACTGAGGCTTGAATGGTCAATACTGAATCTTTTAATTTGTTTTGTTTGCAAAAATGAAATTTGAAAAAATTCAGGGAGGCACGTTACAGGCGGGAGACCTGACCTGGGCATCCTGGTTAAGAGATGGCCAATGTGCACCTCGGTTTTCCACTCCACCTCAAAGCTGCCTACACTGACAATGTTGCTGTTTATTAAGATACACCTACTTTATGCAAATTCAGTATGCAGTATCTCAAGATAGTTTGAGTCCAGCCACTGGTCATGGCATGTGACTCATTCTCATCTAGCTGGTACCTAGTGCATTGGAAATGAAATTGTTCTGTCCAAAATAAATGAAAATAGATTCATATCTACAATACTGCTCTTCCTCCCCACTCACATTCACCTCGAACCTGAGATCTGAGGGAAATTCCAACTTTCCAATTTATTTAGAAAAAGAAATATAATTTCATTACTATTAATGAAAATATTATATTTTTGCAACTGATGTCCAAATTTACATAATTCAAAAAATAAAGTCCAGGAAACAGGCCTGACATTTTGACACTTTTGGAAGTCTTTTGTTTAACAAATTGAAATGGAAATCACCTGAGTGAGTCCAGAAACAAGTGTGGCACAATTATTTTCAGAATTAGCAAAATATAAGAAAACCCATGTCCTTCCATGGAATAAATATTACAAAAATGCAGAGAAATTAGACAAACAAATCATTGTTTATTAAAAGTGATAGCTGAGCGTACACCAAGCCCTTTCAACCTGACCTGCCTAGTTTTCTATCAGAAAAATATCTGCAGGCATCATCACAATACCACTGTATTCATTTTACATGCAAAACAAAATTGTTTTGTAGAAATTTGAAGTTAGCAATTCTGGCTGTTAATTCTAAAGGAGTCAAGGCTACACTTTACAACAAAATATACAACGAAAACCAAGATTATATGTAATCTTTTATATGCTAGATATCGAAGGACAACATCTTTAAAAATGCTTTCTTCTCAGCTTTAATACATTTAATTAAATAGTAGCCTCATTTTACATTAAGGATGTATTATTCACAGGATGAGCTGAGATCTGCCCGTACAGCATAGATTTAACTGTTCTGCTACGGATGCAGTCGTAACACAGTGAGATTTAAAAAATGAAAAAATAATGTAAGCTCATTTTTTTTAAACAAATGAGCCTAGGACTACAAACATCATTATTCTCTAACTAAATTTGCTTAGTGTTACTACAGGGTGAAGCTAAAATCATTTGGCTGCCTTTGTTTTGCTTTTGCATACTTAATATGCTTGCAGGTGTTATAAATTTAACTTTAACTTATTTACTGTGTTTGTAGCTTTGGGGATAATTACAGCTTTATTACCATTTATTTTTGAGTTATTGAAACATATTTTCAAGCTTTAGTTTCATTTTAACATACTTTTTTTGCCCAGCAGTAAAAGAGCTGTTTACATATGTGGAATATTTGTAGGTATATTTCCTATGCTTGCCAGAAAAGGCAACTACTGAGATCAGTGTGCCTTCAGAAAAAAGAACAAAGGGAGATATTGGAAAAATGTCTGAAAGTAATATTTTGAGAGACCTCATCTCTGCCACAGCATCAAACGTTATTACATATTCATACTCTGTACAATTCACATTTATCTAGTCTTGTATGTGACAGATCTGGGGGGGGGAGGGGAGGGGGAGGAAAGAAAGCAAAATGTATTTATTTGACTGTCAATATATCCTTAGTCTGTTCAGTTCAGTTTACTATCTGCCCTCTCGTACTGCACCATCCTCTGTATGTATCTCTGAGCCTCTGTGTAAGGGTTTTGCTTTGTTTGGCTTTTAAATAAGGTAGAAGGCAGGGCTGCTGTTTCTCTTTGAGAGCACTGCAGTCAAGCACAGGCTTGAGATGCATTTTCCTAACAAAACCCCAATTTTTATTATGGCCTGTGAAATTAAAAACTTCAATTATTTTAGCATTCTAAGTGTTTCCTGGTGGTGATTCATGTAATTATGCTTCCCCTTTCTTCATGTACATAAAGAAAGCAGAGACCATGCAAGAGGGGGAAGGCAAAGAAAATACAGCTATCGTTGTACAGAAAGTTATTTTTCCTTTATTTCTATTTATTTGGCTTTTAAGTTTCACAAAACATAGGGACTCAAGCATTTTCACAGTCTTATCCTACTGAATCAATCAAACACAAAGCCATCACAGGCTCGTAGACATCTCCATAAGTCCAGTAGATGTGAAAATTTCTGGCTTGCACAGAACCAAAGACACTGACTATGCAATACAGCTTAAGGAAATATTTTTACTTTAATTCCTTCAGTGACCTCCCATCAATAAGGTAGACATCTAAATAGCCCAGAAGCTCCTGAAAGAGGGAGAGGCCTTTTACATGGCCTCATGTTGCCAAGGAAGACATGTCTGCATAAGTCTAATGACATTTACCTGAGACAATGGTAGGGTGTTTTCCCTGCTATCCACACCAGGGAAGCACAGGCATCTTTGGGCATAATACTGCTTTCCAGAGGATCAATAAAAGTTGAAGATCATGTTTAGGTTACTGTACTGGGGATTTTTTTCCTATCTGAAAATAGAAAACACTGTAGTTTTTCCCACTCTAACTGTGACTGTGCGAGTACAACAATTTATGTCCTGTATTTCTAAAAGAGGGAAGAGTTTTATGAAACAAATGCCTGACTCAACATGACTGCAGTACACTGGACTTCGAAGACAAAAGATACACAAAGAAAGTCCATGTTTCTTTAAAATTATTTGAACTGGTATTTTCCCTGCATAATGATATCATGGTCCTTTCTCCCGGGATTTAAAGAGGCTGCCTGGATGCCTCCAAGGAAACCAGGATCTATCTTTAATAGGGACGATCTGCAAACCATAAACCTGAAGTCACCAGAGATACACTGGCATAAAAGCACCCAGGTTTTTCTCAGGGTGTCCCTGACAGCACCTGAGCATGACTGCTATTGCAATTCAGACATCTGTAATTCTGAAAACAGCAGGATATGAGATTTACCTACCTGTCACACCCACACACATTAAAAAAAGGAATATATTTCCTTTTCTAAGAAAATCAACAAAGTTGGTTTCTAAATTGCATTTCCCACATTTCAGCTGTGGTTGCGTGTAGCATTTTACAAGTATATGGTATGTATGAAGCTGGGAGAGGAAAGATTTCTTAAGGAGTAACTAGACAGAGAAAAAATAATATATAAAGTGAACTTCACCTTTTCCATAATTTGTTCATCTTAACTAACACAAATATATGCTCGTGAGGGCACAGCTGCTTCTTAATATGAATTTGCACAGTAAATTCATCGCTAGCAGTGAGAGCCATACAGCACAGTATGGGTTACAGATAAACCGTAGTAACGATTGAATTAACCTGAAAGGCCATGCAGAACCATGTGCAAATTCATCATGAATTTTGACTTTGTCTAACACACCCAAAGCCCAACCAGCTCCCAGCAGATGCCAGTGCTCTAAAAGATAACTGCCACAAATGCTTCCTTTTCCGCTCCCAGCATTTATAGTTGCCTGGGGCCCAGAGCAGGCAAAAAATGCAGTCCCAAGGCAGCTGTAGTTTCTCAAGAAAGATATACATTAAGGCTGTGTAGTCCACTGTTTTATTGCCCTGTAGGACTAAAAATGGGAGATCATTTCTGCTAGAAATAAGAATTCCCAGCTCGCCAGCAGGACTCAGCATGCACTTCTAGCTCCGAAAGGAACAAACATATAGCCACAAGTTTATGTCTAAAAATGTTATTTTACCCCATTCCAAAGATTATTATTGCTTCTCCTTAAGCCTGCGTAACTGCATTCATGGTAACAGAGGTAATAAAATCAGACAGAGAAATACTAAGAAATACAAAGAAATCCTAAAAACTTCTAAAAACCTCAAATACTTTTTTTCCATAGAAGCTAGCTATATATCTAAGATCTGATGCTGGGATATGGAAGGATTTATCAAGGGTGGTCATCAGGGACATTTTTTTTTCATAACCTCTTCTATCATGACAGTTGAAATTGCCAGTCACTACCCTCTCCTCATTGGAAAACTAAACCCATTGCTTTCTACCCATTCCCAACTGAAAATAAAAATGAAATCACTATTTCACCTTTGCTAGGAGCAACAAATGTAAATTTTGTGAATGAGGAAACAGTGTAAAAAAAACATTAAAAATCTATAAAGCACAAAGCTACTAGTAAGTCAGAGCAGGTTACTATGAACAAAAAGCTTGTGAATCCATAGGAACTCTCCTAAGCTATGGAAAAAATAGTTTGTATAAGTTCCATTGTGTCTCTGATAACAGACACAAAGAAAAATCTTCAAGGATTAAAAATGATAGTCAATATTTCTACACATTCACTTTCTTAATGTTACAGGAGATGCTGGAAAAACAAGAGGGATTTTATACTCAGATCTTAGTGCCGATAGTCAGAGACACAGGGAGGCTTCACATTTTGGAGAAAATGGCAATAGCAGCAAAAACATACAGTTCTCTTTGCTCTCCCCTGCCTCTCCATACAACTGTGCTCTCAAACAGACCATGGTCGTGCCATTGTGCTGCCCACCCTTACAGGAGCTGTAGACCTCCCCACCACCCCTGATCTTGGTGCCCCATGGCACCATTTACAATAAATACCTGGCAGCAGCAGCAGCAGCAAGGAGTTTGCCAGTGTGTGTTTGTTTTCACAGAACTTCACTGACCATTATTGAAGTTTGAGGGTTTCCCTTTGCCAAGTCATGCAAGCACAGGGGCCATTAATCCACCTTGGACCTCTCCAGCAGGCACCAGTTTGCCTGCCAGAAGCACCATGGGAACAGCACGGAATACATCCAAGGTAGGCACATTGCTAAAACAGTCACATCTTAATTTTACAGTACCTAAAGACCTGGGGCGTTAAGTTACAGACATCTTCTAAAACATCAGCAGCTATCTTATTATCTAGAATATTTTTTCTCATGTGCTTCTTTGGGTTTTGAGACTCCTGCGAACAACTTGTGCATCAACAATATTCTGCAGAAATAATGTTGCATGTTGCAGTTTTATTATGCAGATAGCTTTTCCTCTGTTAGGCTTTTATTTTATGTATTTAATATAACTGAACGTCTTTGTCCTGGTGCCTGGGCAGAAGACAGAACAAGAGTTTCACTCTTCTTTCAGTTCCTCATTTTATATACATTTTTCCTTTACTATACTGCCACTTGTTACTGTTTTGGAAGAAATAATCTGTCTTTTCAATCTCTCTTCACACAAGTTTTCCATGCTCTTAATCATTCTTGTCACCTTTTCCTCACTCCTTCCATTTCTGTAGCGTTCCTTCAGAGATGGAGTGACCAGCACTCACAGAAGCCCCAAGCATTGATTTATACTTAATTAACTTCTAAAGCCCTCGAACTAGCAAACAAAATTATTAGTCAACAATGCCTGGAGAGACATTGGGTTGACTCAGGTCTCCAAAAAGAAGCTGAAATTTGGAACAGCTTGTTCAGCAACCCTTCTGTATATTTTAACTTCACACCCAAGAGCTTTCCAGCAAGGTTAATTAGGAATTGCAGCTCTTTATTTCACTCTTGTGGATGACAGTATATGGGATTTACATGCTCACATTCACATTTTACTGCAAATACTCTTTCCCCAGAGTACAGAGGGAAATGCTGTATGACATAATTTCACTATATAATGTGAATTTATATATGGAGATTTTTCTTGCTCCCAAAACTACATTCAGCTCCATCACATTTCTCCTCCTATCTTACATGGAGAACCAGCCACTCACACTTTTTTTGCTGTGATCCGCTGCAGCAAAACCTTTCCAGCAAATCATACCATTTCACTCCATACAAGGCATTGTTCTTTCCCAGGAAGCAAAGATGAACTCCAGTTGAAAGAAGGTGGAAAAAGGTAAAAATCCTAGTTTCTTTTCCCCACACTGTCAGAAAAGCAGCAGCACAATGAATTTTTCCTTTTCATCTTTCTCTTGTTCTTCTATTCATAGTTAGCAGGAAAGATCAGTATTTCTCCAACGTGAATATTCTGCCCAAAAAATTTTTGAATATTAGGGGGGTGTTCAGACCAGCAGAGCCAGAAAATGGGTAGGGTTGGTAGTTATGGCTCTACTACAGCCCACTTGAAACCATACACCTCTGTTGTTGTCAGACAGCATGACCAAGACAGCCTTCCCACCTGCACGAAGCGCATATATCTCCATGTTGGGTAGCATTTGATAAGGGGAAAGAAGGTGACTTTCATCAGTCATGGTAAGCATATAAACTCAACACCAAAAGTGAGTTTTGTCATGATAATTATAATCTGTTCTCCTTTGGAGAGCAAGATCAGGCACTTCTGGGATCTCTGAGACGCTGCCAGAACACAATTCTGCAAAGCAGCAGCAGTCCTATGTAGAAGGAAAAAGGAGGAATCATCAAGGAGCCTGCAACTATGTTAGCTAGGCAGGAAAACAGAAAACTGCACCAAAAATTAATAGAATTTTATCAGTCTGAAATATTAAAAATTTAACAAACTATTTCCCTGATCAAAATCTGAGCTTGTTCGGAATGCAGTCATCCCAAGCAAACATCAATAAAACATCACTCATTTGTCTCTGGCAAAAAGTCTAGAAACTGGTCAGCAAAGCTTAGAGAAAACCTCATGAATTTTCTCCTTTGGATAAGCCACCTACACGAAATTTTATTTTCTCCAATTCAAAAGCTATTCTCTCCCATCCCCCTCCGAATTAATTTTGGTTCGCTAGGATTTAGCTTCTAGGAGTGTTCTTTTATAGCCCCCTTCTTCAGTCTTGGTTTAGTTGTCTTGTAAGAATACACCTGATGAAAACTGGATCTGCATAGTGAAAGCTGAGAACCCGAACTGGAAGCTCAAGAGCTGTAGAGGTGCCCCAGCTGACTTACACTGCAGTGACCTACACTGGTGCTATGAGAGCTTAGAACCTGCAACAGCAAAAATCACAGTACAAAGAAATCAGCTGGGCTGCCTCAGTCCTCTACTGGACCTTGCTGGGGTGCATTAACTCAATCAAAATGCCTTTTACAGTTCTTAAAACTGCTAGAGAGCACTTAGAACTCTGTTGTGCATGTAAATATATGAAAAGGAAAACATCTTGGATAGGAGATCCTCATCCTCAGACCTGTAGCTTCGTCCATGTTGAGAGGAACGTAATGAGACTTCTTGTCCAGTCAACACAAATCACATCCTCAACGTCCAACTCTTAGTAGTTCTTGCACACAGGCCATCCATGGGTCCCCCTGCCCCCACACATGCCCCAAGGCTGTTTGAGACACAACCTCTCATGTGTGCCTTTGGGAAGATTGGAGCAGTTGCGTAGCATGACCCCAGGACAGCTCTAATCTGCTCTACTCAAACTTCTCTTACAGTTTTATACCACCAATGAAAGGAGCGAAAACATCATAGTGCACGTAGAATGTTCAACTTTGCAAATTCCCTGCAAGAGCTGCACAACAGGGCTACAGGCAAAGGAAAGCTGAGGATTCAAAACCTTGCTTTTGTTCATCTGTCCCTCAAAACAGCCAAGTTTACTAAGGCTGGGCACAAACACAAGAGTGCAGAAAGAACAAGAGATCACTGGAGCTGGGATCTTGCTGGCTTTGGGCTGACATGGACTTGCTCTCCCAGCACGCTGTCGAGCACAGCATGTCTCCCCTGCCTGTGTGGAGATGGAGAAAGGAGGTGGCCCTGCCTCCCCTGCCCCTCTTCCTTTTCACTGCCCACTCTGTGACACCAGCGTGTGGGATGAGAGATGTACCCAGAAGAAAGCAGTTTAGAAGAATGCTTTTTATGTATCTGACAGACTTCAGAGAATAAACTGCAACCTGCTCCTGCTCGCAGGCAACATGGTCCTACAAGAACCGACAAACATCATCTACAACAGTTCCTTAGGTACACAAAATTAACTTCTACTCTCTTCCAGTGAACATGACTCTGATACGAGATTCATCCCACAAATAAAAAAAAACCTTACCAGTTAAAAAAATTTTAAAAATACAGTTGTTTTTTTTTTAAATTCTAGTGCAGCACTTGGAGGGAATATGAAAGGCTCAGCAAGCCAGATCACAGTGTTCGCTGCTGAGCGTTCAGAGAATATATAATGGAAGAATGTGTGAAACCTGAAACACGGTAACAGAGCTGCTCCAAAAGAAAAAAGGAAAATCCTAAACCAGAAAAAAAGGCGGAAGTGTGTAGGAAAGACAGGCCTGATTATCCTCTACACTACATCAGAAAAAAAAAAAGTGACTGAAGACAGTACAGCTATTCTAGAAAGAAATCAGGACACTTGAGATGATGTACTGCCTGGGACTGCAGATCAAATACTCTCCAGCCCATTAGGCAAGGCTGTGGTTATCTTTGGCTTCTTTATAACATAGAGGCACTGGGACATAATCAGTTTACCGGAGGGAGACAATCCATTGTACTTATCCAGAATCAGCCCACGCTCAGCTGGCAAACAGCCTACCACGTGGCAGGGATGGGTGGAAGGGGTTCTGAAGCAGGAGCATCCCAGTAGCTTGGCTGGGATGAGCTTGGGAGCTCGGCGGTCCAGAATAGGGAGTTAAGGTAAAGCAATAGTAATTCTCACATCTAAAACCAGGTGGACACAGGCAAGTTATTAAGAAAACTGCTCAGTAAATGAACGTAGGTCTTTTTCTTGGCTTGTGCTAACTGTGTTGAGAAATTGTTTGGGAGGAAGTTGGCTGGCTTGGCCTGAAATAGGCCATTTGAACAATTTACAGGTTTAATTTACCAGATGAGATGCAGCCTGCAAGTCCAGAGCACCTCCACCACATTTTCTAAGAAATGCCTGTTTGGCTAAGGACTCTGGATTTCCCAGTAATTAAAAATGAGTCACTAACTAAATTTCCCCTCTTACTATTTTTTTCTTAGCACTTGCTTACATCTTAAATACACAGAGATTCTACTGCAAAATGCTTGGAGCACGTTTGCCCTTGTTCCACAAAACACCAAGCTCAAACACTGTATCCTTTAGACAGAGAAAAATAAACAAAGTCAGGTAGGGGAGAGGGTCAACATCGCCTTCTCTCTGCCACTTTGCTCTAGTCCTACGCAGATAAACAGCCAACTACTTGAAAAAGATGGTTTGTATTACTCAATCCTAAATCCACATGGCACCTTCTCATGCAAGCACTCCAGGAGCTGCTCGTTTTCCTTCCATACCTGCCAAAACCTTTTCTCTCCACCGGCTCGCTCTAATGAAAAGACTGTTTTACTCAAAAGTGTTGCTGCACTGCTACTGCCGCAGCACCCCAGCATCTGGGCCACCAAGGTAAAACCTTCTCTGGTCAGGGCAGGCCCATTTCTCCAACGCAGAGTCATTTACAGAAGTTATTTTCCTTAACTAGGCAAAGCTTGGAGGAGAGACCCTCGTACCAAGCCCAATGAACCCCTCTGACACAGCCAGCGTGGTTTCTCTGGGGCTGCCCCACTGCCGTGCCATGCTTCCAGAGCAGCAGGTACAGCAGGAGTGGAGGTGAGGGGACAGCACCTCTCAGATGGACACAACAAGCTCAGAGACAGTTTTTCTGAACTGCCCTCCGGTATCTGTGCCACTGAGCACTTTAAATGAGCTTCTCATTAAGCGGTATTTTGAAGTTGATTTTAAATGCTAGGAGCTTGATTGGTAACATACCCCTATTTATTTATTTATTTATGCTCCAATTTATCAAATAGGCATGTTCGATAAATTTCTGCTGATTTATAAATTCATACAGTATTTTGAAATGCTACTTTGAACATTACTACCACTTAACTCTATTTTATGGCTACCAAAGGAAGCAAGGTTAGGGCATTACATAGTCCACTGCACCACAGGAATTGTGGACTGTTCTCAACACTAATCAGATAAAAAACAGATTAAAAGTTAAATCCATATTTGTACACCTCCTGTTTGGCCTCACTCTGCTTTGGCCATCCACTGACTTCAATGAAGTGTTTAACATAAGGTAAGCTCTCTCCTAATCACCTTAAAACACTCCCCGTTTCTTTCTTCTCTCCCGTGATTGCTGTGCATGGCTCTTGGGTAGAGTACCTATTTTGTACATCGTGAAAACTGTCTCACCAAAAGTACAGTGGTTTATGTAACACCATTACACACAACGTATTTGCAGGTTCCTGAGAATTTATTTTAAGACAAAATTCTAATTAAAGATAGAGAAAATTGTTCACATGCTACACAATAAGCAGGCTCAAGTGGACAAGAACAACTTTTCTAATACACATACCTCCCTGCCTATGTTTTATTACAAACAATTACACTTTGTCCTGTTGCTTTGCAACATCATGTGAGATGATCTTTTTTTTCTCCCTCTTAATAAGGAAAGGAAAAGATTAAAAATCTGTTACATCCTTTGTTTTCCCAGAAGAAAACACGAGCAAGCCCTACTTAGTATTCAGCCTTAAGGCAAAATTTTCATCTATGCAAAATCCTTACTGAAGCTATTCCTTACTCAACCATTTACTAAATACTCATATGCTGAATGCATCTCATCCTCAGTAACATCTTTTTTGCTTAAATGTAGTGAGGGTCACTGAAAATGGAACAGTTTTATATAACTCTGAGGTAATACTTCATCGTAGTGACTATTCCCAGTTTGCCAGCTTACTTTGGTCCCAATCCTGATGGTAATTTGAATATTACTGAGAACCTGATAAATAAGAACAGTGAAATTTTCCTTTTTTTCCCCCATTTCATTAAGTGCACAAAACTCCATTTTCTAAGGAGCTGATACATAGTGTAACTGTAACGTTAAGGTCTAGAACAACATGTTTGTTTATGAAAGCCAGTCTAGAGTGTAAAACATGAAACCATATTAGAGGTAATGAATTATCTGCATTTAAACACACAAAACAGGCAGGATAGTTAAGTAGAGAGTATGCTTCCTGTGGATTTTTTTACTCGGAGCCTTTTAAAACATTTGCAGCAAAATATTTATTGTAGTTTTTGTAAATGCTGTGTTCTTAACATCTCAAATCAAAAATACCAGCAGGATCAAATCTATAAAAGCACAGAGAAGTTCTTAGTGGCTCTGAATACAGAAGGATCATGTAATTAATAAGACTGTGTTTTACAAAGGAATATATAATTTATATATAATATAATGCATGTAATAATGTAGAATTTAAAATTATATGCCTGCCAAATCAAGTTATTTGAGCAAGTTTTTAAAAGAGCTGATGATGTGAGCCAGCAGCACTGACACTGCACGTCACTTGAATACTTTAGGCAGTCTAAGAAGGAACTTCATTGTAAACTGTTTGGTCTTTGCCCCCTCATTTTTTAAAGGAAGTTCTTTAGGCTGAGACGAAGGAAAATTAAAAAGACTATTACTGACATAAAATATTAAGAGACAGGCTTTCTGAAGCCAGCTTCAGTGCATTTTAACTTTTGCCTCTAAATTCCATTATGGGCAACGTTTTGCAGCGCATTATCAGTGATGCAGAAGACCATGCTCGTGGTAAAGTTCTGCAGCGCAAAGTATAAAACCCACTGATGATTTAACACCTCACACAAACCAGCCTTCCCCACACGGGGGTCAAAAGCCAGGGTTCGGCTGGACTCACAAATACATCACCCTGACTCAAGCAGAGCATCCCTAAATAGTAGCAGTCACTAACATACACTCATTACATTAATAAATTGCGCGCTAATGGGAGCGGTGACAACTAAGATGTGCACTTAGTGGCCCTGTTTGCAGCCCGCCCCCGACGCCTGAATGCCCGTTTTACTCTGGGTGACGCTCTAAAGGCTCGAAAGCGCGTGAAGAAAATCTGCTCAGTGTTGTGAAATAAATCAAAGAGTGCCTGCTGAAAATTCCTAAAACGCTCTGGCCCTAATCTCCTGGACCAGAGAGTGGGTTTGCAGAATGCTAAACTTGCTTTTCAAAGAAGATCAAAGCAACACGAGCAACAATTAAACACATGGGTGCAGGTGTGCGCATGCGCCGGGGCACCGCCGAGGCAGTAAGAACTGCTTTTCAGTCATCCCTGAATGCTGCCGCCGACTTATCTAATCACTACACGTGTGATTTGAAAGGACAGGCGACGTGTTTAAAAGGGACGCAAGAATCGGCTGCCTTGATGTGTAAAATGTGTTTTATGCACACGCAACATTCTGAGACACGCTACTTCTATTCATTTGGAAAAGCTCCTTAGCCACTGTCTAATTAAACCAGCCTGTAATTTTGTTGTTTAGTGACTCAAAGGTAAATGAAGTTGCAATTGCATATCTACCCTTCCTATCTTTACTTAGACTTTCATCAGGGTTACTTTAACCCTTTGAAGGCCAGCTGCTCGCCTAACCCAACACCCCAAGAACAAGCCTCACACCGCAGCCCCCTCAAGCAGCATCAGGCCCTTTGGCAGCTTATCAAGGGCACCACAGAGATTTTTATTTTCTTACTTCAACTTTCAAATGGTATTGGCCATTTTGCCTGAGCTTGATCACTTCTACGTGTGTTTACACAAGAAATACTCATGCTAGTAGGTAAGTGGACTCAGCCAAGAACTGCTCATGGTGGCAGGTGAGTGCTCAAGGCAGAGTGACGTTGCCTGACAGGCGCTACGCCTCTGGCACGGGGGGAGGCTTCACAGCCAACCTGCTATTTCCCTGACAATACGTTTTGTCTGTTTTCCCCTTTCTCAAGCTGGTATTTTCACAAGAAAGATAAAAAAACCCATCCAAACAAACAAAAAACCCCAAAAAACACCAAAAAAAAAACCAACCCAAAAAACCACAACCAAAACCCACAGCGGCAACTGTGGGAAAAAACCCTTTAAAGTTCACAGGGTGAGTAAGGAAGGAATAAAACCCCGAATGAACTCTCCTGGCTGAACTGGGTTAGGATGAAAAATGGTTCTGCTAAATGTTGAAAATTTAGGTCAGCTTTGTTTATATGAAAATATAAACCACTGACATTTCGAGAAGCGTGTGAATCAAAGTGATATTTCAGTGTTGTCTCTGAATCACATTGGGCCACCAGGCCCTTTTACACCGACCAATTTCTCCCCCTTCAAATTAAAGTAATCTGAATTGTCACTTAAGCTGTAAGCAGCCGCATACTGGAGTAAAGTCTAGTGGCAGCAGCTGCTGAAATAGTTCATATTTTTAAAATAGACTGAGTTAAACAAGTAGATACTTGGGAAACATTTAACAAAGAAAACAAAGTAAGGGTTTTTTGAAAGCTATCTGCTTTTTCCTTCCCCCATATTAATATGGTCTACATTATTCCCCTACGGGTATCAGAGAAGACGAGAAAAAGATAATTGATGCTTTTCTGAGGCCTAATTGATGTTATCCAAAACATGCATCACACACATCCATTACATTTAGCGCAGCTCAACATAAGGCGATTTGGATGATGCGAATGGGGCTCAATCCTATTTCTCTTCAAAACCATGTGAATAGTTTCGTATAGACAGAACCAGGCTCAGTGATTCATTTTGATAAAATGCTACTCTGTGGCATCAAAACTGCCTGAGTATTTTGTCTGCCTATACCGGGGCCTCCTACTGCTGCCATTGAAACAAATGGCAAAATTCCCATTTACTTCCATGGGAGGAGAGCCAAGCCCTTAGAAGCCTTTGTATTTAAGGAATAACATTTTTCCTCCCACTCATGACTACAGTTCCCTTGAAAAACCAGTGGAAATGTTTAAGATGTCAGGTGGTTAGGACTGGGCCCAAAGGTCAGGAACAAAGAATATTAATACTGTCTTGCTATTGAAAAACTGAGCGGCATCCTTGAAGCGCTGTTGTTGTTTTTAAACAGCAAATGTCACTCTCATCTCTAACTAGGAAGATTTTAAAATATATATATAAATCTGGGAAGAAGAAATGAAGCACACATTTCATTTAGTGTCTGGATTACAGATTCTTATTAAACAAACCAGAGCTCATTATAAAATCAATATCAACTTAACCACTATACTCCCAGGAGAAATGGCAAAAAAGGTCACTCCAAGAAATTCAAACAATTTTCCTGCTGGAAGGGCACGATTTTAATTACAGATACTATTAATTAGGGCTGTCAGTAGGAAGATTGTCCTGTTAATTATCACAAATTCAGTTTCAAGTTTGATTTTGGAACCTGGGGGGCTTTTTTTGGGTTTTTTTTAGACATTAAGAATTCTTGTATTCACGTTTAACTAAAGAAAAAGACAACCTATCCTTTTGGTCGTATAAATAAACCAACAGCAAGTTCCCTATTAAAACCAAACAAAAATATTTACGGCCACAGTCTCTTTGGCCAACAAAATTGATCTGACAAACTGCTTTTTTCTTTAGACTTTATTCTGGAAGACACTCCTTTTTTTCCGCTGGAAGTGTTCTTGGTCTCTCTTGCTTTGGAAGTCATTAAATCTAAAGATGTAAAGTAATTTAAAGATTTTTTTTTTTTTCAGCAAACATTCCATTTAAACTGAAAACCAAAACCACCCCTGAAGATACTAATTGTTACAGAAATATTCATATTTATCATTCTGTACTACAATCTCCCTGGACCCAGCCTATGGAGACGTACTTAATATGCTACATCTTTAACATATAAGAGGTACAGGCAGAGCCAAACTTTGCAAGGAAATAAGAGTTTATTCCCGTATGACTCCCAGCTGCCAATTTGAATCTATCTCAGCTCCAGAATACAGAAAGGCCGTAACGTATGATCCTAAGCAGAACAAGAGGGGAAAATAAGACTTGACAGAAGAGTGCCATTAGCGAGACCCTATGGGTGCACAGCAGACATGGATAGTACAGAAACAATGTTTACACATTCTCAAATTCTTTTTTCCTGGTCACACTCCAAATATTTTGGGATAGCAGACCTGGGCTGTGTGATATATGACTATAACACATGCATCACCACACCACTTAGACACCAAGAAGTAAGTGCTATGATCTAAAACAAACTTCAGGAAGATGCAGAGTGTCTCTCCACCCAATACTTTTGAAACTGAAAGAGAAAGCCTGGGGTTTCTGATTTATTTCAGGAAATCTGAGTGCAGTCCTCCCGTATTACTGGGTACACATCTGCTACTATTGTTCTCCCAGAACCAGCCCTGGTTCACCTCCCCATCTATCAGCATTAGATTTCATTTTATCTGAATAATGGCAGAAGGTGGCAACAGATCAGGTCAAAGGCTCTTTTCATATCAGACCCTGAAGAAGTCGATTACTCATAAAGAGAGACATCTTCAGATAACCGTGCAATCCATTCCTCATAAATGTTAAAGATTTTTTGTTATTAATAGTGGCAGGGGTGACAGATTATGGATATTAATGTTATTTTCCAGAGAATTTCAATGGCAAGGGCTTCTTTTTTCTTTTTTTTTTAATGTTTCTAATTAGGCACAAATTTACAGCAACTACCAAAAATAGACAAGATTAATACCCAGCAATAAAAAGCTGCTACAGTGAATCCGCGGGAATATGAATGGAGTGGGGACAGTGTCGGAAACAAACCCACCCCCTCGACTCCCAATATGAGAAGGGTCCCCCCGGGCTCTCCCGGGAGAGCAGGGGCGGAGGAGGACGGCTTGGTCCTTACCTGGTAAGCAGCGGGGGCGTCGGAGCCGGCGTCAGCCCCCAGGGCCGAGAGCTTCTCCTTCAGGCGGTGGTGGGCGCGGTGGCGGAGGCAGTAGGCGACCCCCGATGCCGCCAGGACCCCGGCGATGCAGGCGAGGGAGAGGAGGGTGAGGAGGAGGAATTTGGCGGACTCTGCCTCTTCCCCGCGCTGCGGGAGCGGCGGGACGTTGTTTTTCTGCAGGGGAGGAGAGAGAGGCAGCGCCTGAGTTGCGCGGTCGCGGAGCAGCGCGGAGGTGGGAGAACCCCCGTCGGGGAAAAACAGCGCTAACTTTCAGCCAAGGACGGAAGCAGAAGGGACAGCGCTTCTGACATGTCCCCCTCCATCCCGGCGGCTTGCATTTAACTACCGAAAGGCGGAGGCGGGCTCGCTGGCTGCGCGCAACCACCGCGGCGCGCCCCGCAGCTCCGTGCTCCCCTCCCCCCGCCGTCCCGCACACCGCCCCGCGGGACCGCATCCAGGGCCAGGGGCTGCGAGAGGGGCGGAAAAGTAAAATCCGATTTTTTGTTTGGTTTTTTTTTTCCTTGGAATGAAAAATAAAACACGGATCAACAGAGAAATAATAATAATAAAAAGTAGGTGGCGGTCCTTCCTTTTGTCTGTTGTAGAAGGAAAAGGATAAAAAAAAAAGCCCGATAGTTCCAAACTCCTCCAGATTACTATTATTTTTGCAGCAATAAGAGAGAATCCTTCTAGTGCATTTCACTTGTCTCCATGTGCTAAAAAGTTGTACAATAATTTCCCCTCATTAGCTTCATTATAAGCTATATTAGCAACAATTAAAAACGCAACATGAAAATGAAAAGACCAGGCGCGCAAATTGCAGCAAGACTCATTTGGCCTGCATTCCCCCTTTCACAATTACCAGGGAAATGAATTGAAAAGCACGCCCCTGCCTCAGTCCTGGTTGCTACAAGATGAGAACAATTAGCAAACTCCTTTCCACCACCTAATTTCGCGTGGTAACAAAATGGATTTTTCCCCATGAATGCCTAGCCGGCCTATTCATTATCTCTCCTCTATTAGTAATTTTCTGCTCCGTATTCAGCTAGCCAGCTCTTAATTTCCTCCTGTCTTGCAGTGTACACAGTGGCTCTTATGTCAGGCCCGGTCCATTTTTATCTTGTAATCATAAAGGCCACCAAAGCAATTATCGCTGGTCTTGACTGTAAAAGCTTGTCATTAATTAGCCTCCTTGCCTTCAGTGCTGCGGATTAGCCGGGGCTGAGGCTGAGTTAATGGAAATGCAGGTTCAATAAGACTCCCGGATTTTCTTGCCTGGATGCGCCGAGCGGAGGAGGATTGCCGGTTTTGTAAACCCCGGGCAG